>OU862928.1:9261720-9690734 GCA_917880885.1 Limnephilus marmoratus | reverse complement strand
TCCCCGGCCCATAGTTAGTATAAAAATAACTAGTTTGATTTTCTAGGAATCAGAATACTTCCAAAATGGCTGTTTTCCTGTATGTGTATAAAAATTTTTAAAGTCGTGTAATTCAGTTAATATTGCTTGCCGCCGCCTAATTCTTTCAGATTCGGATTCCCCGACCCCAAATTAGTATAAAAATAACTAGTTTTATTTTTTAGGAATTTCCCCCAAACACCGAACTTTAGCCTAAACTGACATTGTGGAAATCTGTCTGTGTGTCGCTGGAATGATGGATGGATTATAGTCTGCTGAAGTCATGAACCGACATTGTGGGCTCTGTCTGTGTGCTGGAATGGTGAATGATTATAATCTGCTGAAGTCATAAACTGACATTGTGGGAATCTGTCTGTGTGTCTGTGTGCTGGAATGGTGGATGGATTTTAGTCTGTTGAAGTCATAAACCGACATTGTAGGCATCTGTCTGTGTGTCTGTGTACTGGAATGATGGATGGATTATAGTCTGCTGAAGTCATGAACCGACATTGTGGGCTCTGTCTGTGTGCTGGAATGGTGAATGATTATAATCTGCTGAAGTCATAAACTGACATTGTGGGAATCTGTCTGTGTGTCTGTGTGCTGGAATGGTGGATGGATTTTAGTCTTCTGAAGTAATAAACCGACATTGTGGGCATCTGTCTGTGTTTCTGTGTGCTGGAATGGTGAATGAATATAATCAACTGAAGTCATAAACTGACATTGTGGGAATCTGTCTGTGTGTCTGTGTGCTGGAATGGTGGATGGATTATAGTCTGCTGAAGTAATAAACCGACATTGTGGGCTATGTGTCTGTGTGTCTGTGTGCTAGAACGGTGGATGGATTATAGTCTGCTGAAGTAATAAACCGACATTGTGGGCATCTGTCTGTGTGTCTACGTGTGCTGGAATGGTGGATGGATTTTAGTCTGCTGAAGTAATAAACTGACATTGTGGGCATCTGTCTGTGTGTCTACGTGTGCTGGAATGGTGGATGGATTTTAGTCTGCTGAAGTCATAAACAGACATTGTGGGAATCTGTCTGCGTGTCTGTGTACTGGAATGGTGGATGATTATAATCTGCTGAAGTGATAAACTGACATTGTGGGCATCTGTCTGTGGGTCTGTGTGCTGGAATGGTAGATGGATTATAGTCTGCTGAAGTCATAAACCGAAATTTTGATTGAATGATCAATGGATTGTATTCTGCTGAAGTCAAAATATGACATTGTCTGTATATATCTGTGCGATTGAATGGTGGATGATTTATAGTCTACTGAAATCATAAACTGATATTGCGGGCGTATGTGTGTGCCCGAATTAAGCTCCTCTTTTCCTTCCTTCTACTGAAGCTGATAAAAAAATTTTATATCTTCAATAATTTATGTGGTGAAGACAACACTCAGGTACGTACCTACTTAAGGTATATATATATACCTGTGCAGCATGGCGATGTCGCCGATTGGGACAATCGGTAACGGAACACGAATAATAGCTACCTACCGGCGCTGAGATATCTGGAATCTCGTCGCACTTTATGGAAAGAACCGGAGCATTTACATTGCCTGTACATTAGGCGTCAGAACCATCGAGAAACGTATCGTATTCTCTCGATATTACCAGCCGAATTATTAAACCGTTACCTCCGCCGCGGCATTATAAAAGCCGGAGTAATGGTTTGACCCAGTCAGTCGATAGAATAGCAAGCCAAACAACTTATACCGTTGTTTACTACGATCACGCTCCGTGTATTATTTGAATTATTGATTCTTATTAATAAACGATCAACAGTTAATTCCAGTGTTTTCTTTACGCGTTTACGTAGCTCATCTGATTGCTACATTTATAAATTAAATGACATCAAATAATAATAATGTAGAATATTCATATACTCACTTTTTCGTATAATTAGGATAAACGAAGTTTGGTATCGCTGCAACAATAAAAAAGAATTAGAATAGAAACATCTGAACACAGGTACACGTAAAAATTTTTTTACAGGGCTAGATTACAATAATCTACAAATGTACAAATGTTGACCGACTTGTATGAAACTTTAAACCTGGAAAGCTGTAGTAAAACGAAATTAAACATTTAAGATATACAAAAAAAATATATTGTCTTGGGATCAACCGTCGTAGAACCACGAAAAAGACCTAAAAAAAAGTCTTGGGGGCCGTTCAAGTATTACGTAACGCACTTGGGGGGGGGGGAGGGGGGTCTTGTGAAACGTTACTGTGTGTTAGGAGGGGGGGGGGAGGGGGGGTTCGAACAATGCGTTACGTAACATGTTTTTCTTTATTTAGATAAAAAAAAACTAAGATATTAAAATTTTCCAAGTTGGCAATCCTTTTCGTTTTCAAAATCTCTTGTTTTATTTATTACCGCAAACGCGATTAAAACAAGAAAAAAGGTATTTAACCGACTTTCCAGTACTTTGCGCAACTTAATTGTGACTTTCAGGTAAAAATTGTCACTTGGGCGTTACGTAACGGTTAGGGGGGGGGGGGGGGGGGGGGGGGGGTGATACGGTAAAACGTTACGGCGCGTTACATAGGGGGAGGGGGGTCAAAAATCTTCAAAAATTGCATTACGTAATACTTGAACGCCCCCTTAGGGCAATGAGAACTTCAACAGATATATTCAAAGATACTTACGTTGGCATTCTGGCAAATCAGACCATGTCTTTCCTTGTAAACATATGGTTATATGTTTGGTGGGCTCATAACCATAGTCGCAGGAGTACTCCAAGATGGTAAATTGGCTGACGAATTCGCCTGGCGTCACCGTATCAAAAACACCTGGTGGACTGATCTGGTAGGTACCATACTCTGGTCGTGGCGGCAACGTGCAACGAGTATCAACAACACTATTAAATCCGAAATGATATAACATTAATTACAAACTATTATTATAATATGTTAATTAGAAATATGTTTATGAATATTACGATTACAGAAATTTGAAATGCTGTAAAGTACGAAATGTTAATTTTCAAAAGGGGAACTGATCCACTGATTGTGCAAATAATTCAGACAAGCAATAAAGTACCTACCAACGATAAATGTAATTTATTTTAATTGTCTTTTTATGAATTGAAACTAATTTGTCAAGAACTCATAAAGAAAATGTTAAATTATGATAATTTTGATAAGTATAATTGGTTTTGCGAAAGTGCGGCTTCACTGTAAGTGGAGCCGCACTTTCGCAAAAAAAATTTGAAGGTGCTGCAGAGCCAAGCCAAGCCCTCTACCACACACTCAAAGGGCTAGTCTCAAAACTATGTCACCTGCTATGTTTATATGAGACGATTAAGTTTGTATGCATTCGCAAAACCTGATGGACAGTATTAGTCAATGGTTCAAATCTGGGCTTCTGGAACATAATATAAGCCCAGATTGGAGTATAGGAACAAGAACTCAACCATCGCAGTTGGGGCCATACGTCTTCAGGTTCTGGATGCTTCACTTCACAATAGGAATCTTGAAATAATATATTTAAATATAAATTCACAATATTCACGACCTCCGTAGTCCAGTGGCTAAGACTCTTGACTCACATTCCGGAGGTCGCGGGTTCGAACCCGGCATGCGCAAATAAATTTTATTTGATTAATTTGTGTTATTTCACAATTAATTCTTTTTAAAATAATATATAGTATATTTGCGGCATGTTCCAGAGTGGAAGATACTATCAGTATCGCCCTGGTGTAAGACCACCATTCAGAATTGAAACGTTGCTTGAAAATGGCTTTAGCCGTGTTTAGTGACCAGATCTGAATAGCCAGGTACTTCCCAACCTTCCTCTTCCTCACCTCCTTCCCCTCCCCGCTACCTTCAGCCTCACAACATACCCCAATTGGGGATGCCATAGTCTCACTGGCTCCAGACGGGAGCAGTTGAGATTCTTGTGTGGTATTCACTGTAAAAAAAAAAAAAAAAATATTTCTTCCACAGTCAATGTTATTTTTTTATTATTTTTATTTTTTAAAGTGATACCTCACAAGAGTCTCAGCTGCTCCCGTGTGGAGCCAGTGAGACTATGGCATCCCCAATTGGGGTGTGTTGTGAGGCTGAAGGTATTGGGGAGGGGAAGGAGATAGGGAAGAGGAAGATGGGGAGGTACCTGGCTATTCAGATCTGGTCACCAAACATAGCTAATGCCATTTCAAGCAACGTTTCAATTCCGAATAGTGGTCGTACACCAGGGCGATAATGAGAGTATCTTCCGCTCTGGAACGTGCTTCAAATATACTGTATATTATTTTAAATAAATAAATTGTGAAATAACAAAAATTTATTTGCCATGCTGGGATTCAATTCCGCGACCTTTGGAATGCGAGTCAAGAGCGTTACCGCTGGACTACGCCGGCTGTCATATGGTATAAATAGTCCGCCCTGTCTCAGATATTTATTTACACTGCTTACTGAGCTTCCATGAGCATACTGTCACCTTTTATCTTCTTCCTTGCACTGTCCCAACTCATTGCCTAGGTAGGCTGTTGGGATCGGCTCTTTTCATTCTCAGGCTACAACTTCTTCGGTTCTGGGTATTACATTGAGTCATCCAGTGGTTCTTTGATCTTCCTCTGGATGACTGTCGATGAAGCTCCGTAGACATTGCCTGCTTCACTCTGTGGTCTGGTGGTCTCCGTCTTATGTGTCCATACCATCTCAACAGTCATTTCTCCAGCTTATTGTTTATATCTGTGACACCCTGGCTACCACGAATGCGTGAACTTTTAATCATTTCTTTTAGTGATACTCCTGCCGAACATCTAAGTATTCGCATTTCTGCTGTTTCGAGTTGCCTAGAGTAGGAGTTGTACAGAGTCCAGCATTCGGAGCCATACATTATTGCTGGTCTAACAATAGTCTGGTATATCTTTCCTTTGAGTTTTATAGGCATTTTTGAGTCACACATAGAGCATGCAATACCACAGTATATATTCAATACCGCAATATTGCGATATCGGACATGTAATACTGCAAAATTTGCGATATTGTGAAATTAGTAATTAAGACCTATATCTTCTGAACTTACAAAAACTTTAAATGGTAATCCATCTTTTGCCACCACACGGGACACTTTCATAGAAAGAGAATCAGTTTTTTCGAAATAGTGTGATATCTTCCTTTTTTTCGCTGGTGATTGTAGTTTTTCGATGTGGTCATTTTTGTCAATTAAGGTTGTCAATTATAGTGTGGAAACATTTTTTGGCGATCTATAGATCGCAAAAAATGTTTCCACACTATATTAGAACTTTTGAAGTCTTAGAATTCAATACCATTAATTGTAGTATTCATTTTTTACAAAAAAAAAGTTTGATACACGGATACAAGTATAATACGTTAATATATTAGTCATAATAATAATATTTTCACGCTTTCACATAGTAAACAAATAAAATATGACAGATTAGTCACTCGCTTGTCCGACTTGTGAGTAGTTGTACGTGAGACTGTAACTGAGTAACAAATGTTAGTTTGTTGTAGGGAATTTGGGAATTCCCCAACGCATGCATTGTTCGTAGAAGGAATTTTCCTATCACGGTCGTTTTTAATAATGCGAAAAACAGCACGAAATTCGCGAAATTGCAGTAAAGATATAACAGTATTGCATGCTCTAGTCACACAAGATTCCTGTTACAGATCTAAATAATCACACCTATTCTATGGTTGACATCCACTGCAAATCACCTTCCTCTTTTTATAAAGTTGGGTATTTTTTCTTGCCACAATTATATCGGATGGGTAGATTAGGCAGGTGGGACAATTGCAAGATTTTATTGATATTTCCTCTTCACTAAGTCTTTGCGAATGCATACCTACCAATCCCACACATATTGCGTGAATAATAATAAAAAAATTAAAACTCACGCAACGCATTCTGGATCCACCGACCAAGTACCTGCATTGCATATGGATATGTTATTGGACAAATCAAATCCTTCATCGCAGGCATACTCTAGTAAGGTGTAGGATGCGACTGGTTCACCGACCCTTGAGCTCTTTTCGGCACCCTGAATGTTGTAAGTTCCATTTTTGGGAAATGGGGGAAGGTTGCAAGGCGGAACCTGCGAGCGACTGTGAACATACAAACATTACAACTTGTAAATTACACACAACCCAAATTATAATTAAACCTAATAAATAGGGCCCGGATTAACCCGTCTGCTTGGTTCAATATATTCGCACCTCACAATTCGGAAGTCTCAGTTTCGCGAAAAAATTCTGAAACCGTAACTTTGGATCGAGATTGTAAAATATCTATGCAAGATAGCTTTCATGTTTCAAAGACAATAAGAAGCATATTTTCGTTCTCTTTCTGGTTAAAAGAAAAATACATATGCTTGCATGAGAGGTAGAGAGTTATATAGCTTTTAAAATTTAAGGTCGCTCGGGACGTTTTTGGTCTTATGAAAGTATAACGCGATTACGTGTTTTGGGATGTATTTATTCCTAAACAAGCAGACGGGTTAATATGTAAATACATATTTTTAATTTACACAATTTTCGGTCTCGTATGTGTTCTCTACCTAGATTATCATATATATTCTCATATATATTCGACATGGTCGGTGGTTGAGTGGGCATAACGCTTGGATCCCATCCGGGCGTCGCGTGTTCAATTCCTCGGCTGGCTAAGTCCTCCATCACAACATAAGCAACATTTTCGGCTTTCTGTGGTGGTAGTAGATTTTCAAACATTGTTGGGTTATTCGTAACCCGGGAATGTTTGTCTTTCTTTTTAATAAAAAAAATAAAAAAAATATAGATTGTGAAAAACTAATTTTTATTTTCCATATTTCATGGTTAAGTCCATATTTTACAAAAAATATCACAATCATCCATATTTTAGATTTTTATATCATAAAACATGAGTTAGTTCACAATAATTGATATAATTTTATGTGTTTGCATTCTCGCCACCACGGCCGCGCGTGTTTCATTACTCTCGCGTATTAATCGTCGTAATTTGATTTTTGATTCTCTTCCTCTACTTGCTTGCTGTTGTTTACGCGTCTTTTTATTTTTGCGTACTCAAGTCACCTACTACTACTGTCTATTTAATTATTAATTATTTAATTATTACTCAAGTCACTAATTAATTATTTAATTATTACTCAAGTCACCTACTATTACCAGTACCGGATTATCCCTAAGGCAGAGTAGGCAACTGCCTAGGGGCCCCGCATCGGCTAGGGGCCCCGCGTCCCGAGGAAAAATGACTTGCTTCAATTAGTAATATGAACATCATAACTCGTCCTTGGATCATTTGCAATAAAAAATCGAAATGCGTTTAAAAGGTAATATGTTTTCCTAGGTCAGAGGGAGTTTTTTTCGATTTTTGCCAGCATTTTGAAGTGAAAAACGCGATTATAGCTAAAAAAAATTCGGTGAATTCGTTATTATAAAATGGTAAAAAAAACTACCTCTGACTACCTGATTAATGTGTAGAAATAGTGTACAAAATTTCAAAAGCATCGCTCAAGTCAAGTCAAGATTTTGATGATGTTCACAAACTTCAGAAATGTTGTTTGCGAGAAAACCGATTTAAAATTTTTTATACTCGAAATATACTTGAATCGAGCATGAGTGAGGGCCGGTCGCTTGAAACGCCGTTCCTTCGTTAGTTTTGCTCCGATTTACTTGAAATTTTGACACAATACTCAATATAGGTACTGACATGTTTTACATTCAGAAAAAAGTTTTAAAACTTTACCCCCCCCCCAAAAAGCCTTGTAAGGGGCCCCGAGACGTGCATTGCCTAGGGGCCCCGACATGGTTAATCCGGCCCTGACTATTACTGTCTATTATCAGTTTAATTTCAAAATTAAACAGGATAAACAACCTTTGCGTTTCAAGTAAAGTATATTTTAGACAAAAAATAAAGGATTTGACAAACTAAAAACAATTAATAAAGTTGTGAGTGGAAGCTTTGAGGGTACTGCAGAAGTGCCTTACATAATTTCAGAACTAGGCGTCTTTAAGTACGCTCCCATTACATCATGTGATGTGGAAAGACCTTTCAGAACTAGGCGTCTTTAAGTACGCTCCCATTACATCATGTGATGTGGAAAGACCTTTCAGAACTAGGCGTCTTTAAGTACGCTCCCATTACATCATGTGATGTGGAAAGACCTTTCAGAACTAGGCGTCTTTAAGTACGCTCCCATTACATCATGTGATGTGGAAAGACCTTTCAGAACTAGGCGTCTTTAAGTACGCTCCCATTACATCATGTGATGTGGAAAGACCTTTCAGAACTAGGCGTCTTTAAGTACGCTCCCATTACATCATGTGATGTGGAAAGACCTTTCAGAACTAGGCGTCTTTAAGTACGCTCCCATTACATCATGTAATGTGGAAAGACCTTTCATCGATAAAAGGCTATATTTAGACCAAATCGACAAAGTTTTAATTTCGATAATTTAAAAAAGCATGTGATTGTGTACTGCAATCAATTTAATAAGACAGATTTAGAGGAAGATGAATAAAACTTCATCGTTTTATTTGAATTACCTGAACATTTTGCTATCTTTTTATATATTTTTTTAATGTAACTGTTACTGCATAGTAATTTTTCACAATAAACATTGTTTGATATGAAAGATATTCTTATTTTATACTCCATATTTTTTCCATATTTTACATTTTTTAGTCCATATTATATGTACATTGAATTTTTCAATACATATTTATCCGAGCCCTACTAATAAACAATGGCGGTCCTTCCCTCAGGTCAATTGGTGAAAAACCTCCCAAAATTATAAGATGACAGCAAAACATAAATATGTTTTATGAAATATTACACAAATCAAAACAACTGGTATTATGTTTTCTATTGTGTTTGTAATGCACCGCGAGATAGCACGCAGCGGCAAGCAATGACATCTAATGTCTAAAATGGAAGCTTTCTTTCCCACGCACTATGATTGGCTGGGTCAATTTTTCAAATGTCCCGATATCTTGTCTTCTGTCTCTTTACGCACCATACAATAAACGAGATGGCACTATGACCCTAGTAGAACTGTTTTCGGTTTCTAAAGACAGTTTGGGTCATTGCCATGAGGGAGAGAGCATGAGATGGTTTGATAAACGTAGGTTGATTTTGTTATAGTAAATGTTATTTGGCTCTCAAACTCGAGAGAGTTGTATCATAATATTATTTTTTTTAAATATTACCTTACACTTTTTTTTTTTTTTTTACATGAGCTCCTCACAGGAGGCCCTGAGGAAAATAATTTCCCTCAGGGCCTATGTCATCTTTGGGGATGCTGTGTGGAGGTTTTTTTTACGGAAAGGAAGGAGGGGAGAGTTCTGGGAAGGAAGAGGATTTTAGAGGTGGGTAGGAATCTGGGGTTCAGTGTATCCTGGTCATCCGCCTCCAAAACCTAGACAAACCTCATCCCATGAACCCGGGCACCCCTGCTAAATCACCAAACGTAGCAAACAACTTGGGGTGACCTATGGCAAAGGTGTTGGTTATCCAATAAAGTTGTTTAACCCGTCTGCTTGGTTCAATATATTCGCACCTCACAATTCGGAAGTCTCAGTTTCGCGAAAAAATTCTGAAACCGTAACTTTGGATCGAGATTGTAAAATATCTATGCAAGATAGCTTTCATGTTTCAAAGACAATAAGAAGCATATTTTCGTTCTCTTTCTGGTTAAAAGAAAAATACATATGCTTGCATGAGAGGTAGAGAGTTATATAGCTTTTAAAATTTAAGGTCGCTCGGGACGTTTTTGGTCTTATGAAAGTATAACGCGATTACGTGTTTTGGGATGTATTTATTCCTAAACAAGCAGACGGGTTAAAATATGTATGTAAGGAGTTAAAATACGCAAACGAAGATAATAGAATACATGAGTTATTCTGTCAGCTATTTCTACTACCAGATTCTAGTGTCATCTGTGTTGTTAACCAACACTACTGTACGTCTTCGCTTATGCTAAAGTATCCGGCTATTCTATTATCTTTGCAATATAATTTAAAACAAAAAGAACGATATGATTTTAGATTTTCACAGCCAAAAGTATTTTTGGGGTGTTATTCCGTGTTGCACTGCCTCCTTCTTTAGCCAACGTTTCGGACAGCGTACATAGTGCCCATCATGTTACGTTACAGTGACACATCTGCCCTGATGGTGGACACTGTAATGCTGACTGAAACGTTGGCTAAAGAAGGAGGTAGCGCAACACGGCGTAACACTCCAAAAATAAATAACGAAAAAAAACCAAAACGATTATTATTTTTTTTTGGAAAAATTAAGAATAAAAATATGAAATGAAGAATCTTTGAAGAAGAAGATAGGTAACACTTATAATCTGCACACCGAAAAAGAACAAGACACAAAAAAAAGATAACTGGGACAAACCCAGAGCTTCTCTAGAAAAAAAATTGTCCAAGATAATATTGTTAATTCTGTAATTATAAATATGAGATTGACAAAAATGAGGTCTCAGTAGAGGCGTTTGTCCCGGGTTACAACCGTTATCTTTTTATTGTCTGTGTTTGTTGTTTTTCATATTTTCGTTTAGATTATTATTATTATCTTATTCTTCAATGATATATTACATTGATGGGAATAACCTTCAAAAGTTTTAAAGAGAAATTAATTGTTTCAATAAAAATTGAACAACTTTGGTTTTTATAAATGTTTACATATATTTTTAAAATTTTTCTTTTGTAATGTTTTTAATATCAGTAAAAATATTTTTATAAATTGATAATGAAAGTTACACATCCACCCAGGTTACTGGACAGTGCTTGACTTAGGTCCTATATTAGTGGATATTGTCTCAGGCAAAAGTTTACCTGTGCCATTAAGGCACGGAAGTAAACGTTAAAAAAGAAGATGAAAGTGAGATATGTAAATACGAATGTAAGAGGGAGCGCGCTAATACTATAATTAAGTGAAAATAGTGAAAATCTATCTATTTATCTATCTTCCATATAAATAAAAATGAATCGCCGAAATGTATGTACGTGCATAGCTTCCGAACAATTGGATAATTCTTTTTTTTGTGTTCGTTATTGTCAGGACAAGGTTTGAATATAACTACCGATGAGCTCTGGCATTATGGAATTTGTAAAAAATAATTGCAGAAGGTGGTACGCGAGCTGATTGAAAACTGAATGTATGAAATGCGGAAGGGGGGAGAGGAAGGGGAACCCGGTAGGGGGAGGGGAACCTGGGAGGGGGAGGGGAACTCAGGAGGGTGGTTCGCGGGGGTGGGTAGGGGGGGAGTGGAGTGGGGAGAGGAAGGGGTGGCGGAAGGGGAACGGGACGAATGGGAAAGGACACGCAGGGAGAAATAATTTCTTTATTAAATGGCATAACAAGGCCCACCGGGAACCAGTTAGTACTTAATAAAACCAGACTCGTTTATAATTGAGCAAAAATCTCTTGACCAGTGCTTATTTGGCATTTAAAGATATACTGTAAATTTTTTCATAGCTATAATATGTTAAATAACAGAACAATATGTATTTTTAATAATTATTGGAACATAATTTAAGGAATTTCATATAATTACCGTTTCGGCTCTACAAATGTACAGATATTATCTTCAAAAATAATATATATTTTTGAATAACCTTTAAAACTGAAAGTGTTATGGAAACATTAACAAAACGTTATAAATTTCTAACTTCAAAACTTCAATAGGAAGCGTGCGAGTTATTTGAAAAATGTGTATATTTCATATAGTTTAGCTAAAGGGTGAGAAGGCGAGAGGGGGAGGGGAATCCGGGAGGAGAGGGGGCGGAACAAAGGAGAGGAGGGTTTGCGGGAGGCGGGAAGACAGGAATGGTGGAATGGACACGCAGGGGAGGGATGGGGGTCGAGGGTGGGGCAGAGCCGCCTCGGGAACCATTAATTGGATAACCAACACCTCTGCCGTAGGTCACCGTAAGTGGTTCGCTACATTTTGTGACAACTGCTGCGTTACGGGCCGGATCTAGAGAGACTGGTTGATGGAGGTCTTTTGACCTTTCCAGCCGGACTCTCTCGACCAATCACCTTGCACCGCAGTTGGAGAAATGGATTCATAAAAGAGGGAGGGATTGCAAAAGGAGACAATGTAGCAGTAGGGGATAACAGGGGGATAAATTTGGAAAATCCATACTTCTCACTTGGATTGCTGCCAAAAGCAGTTCAATAAATAGAATTAAAACACCCTTTCTTTCAAAGCATGCATTGTAATTCCATTGTAAAAATTACACAGTACTCGATAGTACTGTATAATTTTTACTATTCATATGAAAAAGCCTCCAAAAGGGTGTTAATAAATAAATCTATCTATACAAATCTATATAAATAAACATGAATCGCCGAAATGTATGTATAACTTTCGAACGACTGCACCAAATTGGATAATTCTTTTTTTTGTGTGTTCGTTATTGTCAGGACAAGTGTATAAAACTTCTGGTGAGCTCTGGCATTATGAAATTTGTGTTAAAAAAATTGCTATTGGTGGCACGCGAGCTGCTTGAAAACTGAATGTATTGAATGCGGGAGGGGGAGGGGGAGGGGATCTCGGGTAGGGGTTCACGGTAAGGGGGAGGGAAACTTGGGAGGGGGGTTCGCGGGACGGGAGAAGGGGGGAGTCGAGTGGGGAGAGGGAAGGTGGAGGAGACAGAGACGGAGACGGAGAGGGAACGCTAGAGGGGAAAGGGAACGCAGGAGAAGAAGGGGAGGCGAAGGGGGAACGGGACGAATGGGAAAGGACACGCAATGAGAAACAATTTCTTCATTAAATAGCATGCGTTGCTATGCATGCACACAAAAAAAAGAATTATCCAATTTGGTGCAGTCGTTCGAAAGTTGTGCGCGTACATACATTTCGGCGATTCATTTTTAATTATATATAGATGGCATAGCAACGCATGCCGGGTACCAGCTAGTAAATAAATAAATAAAGATTAATCAAACAACGTTACTTTGTTTGAACCACTTGTATATTTGTTTAAAGCCAACCGGTTTCGGAACGACCGTTCCTTCCTAAGGGCAAATGTATACTGATTTGACAATTACAAATTACTGGGTGGGAACAATGTATTATTACTAAGGATTGTGGTAGGGGTGGAGCCGTTGCTAGGGATTAATGAAGAGTGGGTGGGGAACATATCCATCAATTGTCAAACGAGTATACGTTTTTCCTGAGGAAGGAACGGTCATTCCGAAACCGGTCGGCTTTAAGCAAATATACAAGTGGTTCGAACAAAGTAACATTGTTTCATTTATCTATAATGGATAACCACAAAGTTATAGCTACATTAAAAAATATAAATAAATTAATTACTAGGTGCTTTCAAAGGGATTTGACCTTTATACAGTGCGTTCAATATATTTAATGCTTTTCCGGCAGAAGAAAATACTTACATATGGCACACTGGATTTTCCGTCCAACGGCCTGTTGCCTGACAAACTGCTCTGTCTGAAGTCACCTCGTAACTTTCGTCGCAGAAGTAAATTAAAATGGTTCCTGTTGCAACGAGAGACCCCGTCCTTAACCGTTGCCTCGGATCTTTTATTTGGTATTCACCATTGTCCGGAAAAGGGGGCAATGGACATCCACGTCTTTTGCTGAAAATATAAGAATTTGTTAAACGGTGGAAACACAAAAACCTACTGTGTTTCGTATGCGTTTCCTTGTGTGAAATAAGTAAGGTTAAACGGAATGTGCGTTATAATCTACGCATTCACAAATGGCACCAATTAAACTATTTTAGGTTTTTAATACTTTTTGCACGTTTTGCTTTAAAATATTGAGGTGAATTAATTGTTTTCGCCCGTACATATTTAATACGAATATAAATAAAGAGTTTTGTCCATAAACAAACCCAAATCTTTCAAGAAAGGCTGGAAAATTCAATTTTGTATCGGTGACTCAATCCAATATTGTATTTTTCAGCCTTTCTTGAAAGATTTGGGTTTGTTTATGGACAAAACTATTTATTTAAATTCATATTAAATATGTATGGGCGCAAACAATTAATTTACCTTAATATTTTAAAGCGTAACATGCAAAAAGTATTAAAAACCTAAAATAATTTGATTGGAGCCATCCGTGAATGAGTGGATTATAACGTAAGTGACGTTTAACCTTAAGGTAATACATGAAAGAATTCATAATCTACTTTTTCATAGATGTTGCAAGTTTAATTATTTTAGGGAAAAGCAATTAGGGAAAAACAAATCCAATTTTAAATCGGTGACTAAACCCAATATTGTATTTGTTAGCCTTTCTTGAAATATTTAAGTTTGTTTATGGACTAAACTATTAATTCATCTTAATATTTTAAAGAATAACTTATAAAAAGGGCTTTTCTCTAAAATAATTAAACTCGCGCCATCTATGAAAAAGAAGATTACTAATTCTTTTAACCCTGGAAAGACAGTCTACGTAAAATTTACACATGCGTGTTAAAATTATTGCTCTCTCGTTTTAATTAGTGCAAATCTGTCGCTGTGCTTTTCAGACATCTCACTTGCTGTTAGGATCTTCTGTGGGGCGCGCGTGTCGCTAAGGTAGGTGTCACCAGTTTTTAGATATAACGACCGCATGAGTCAAAAAGCATAATATTAATACGTTCCACAGCTGAATCTGATTGATTTTTTATATAACTTTATGTTATTATTAAATATAATATATCTTAATTATTTAGTTCATTAGTCAAAACGGCTGATTATTAGTAAGAAATAAGTGATTTGAGATAAAATAAAAATTAATCATGTTTTGTTGATTGTTGAAGAAGTTTCACTTTTCATTTTTTTTCCTACGACAAATAAATATATATTCACAAATTGTTGTATTTCTTATGTCATTTGCTTGTAATACCGATTGGTTTATTCAAATCAATTAACAATATAAAATATTACAGCTAGTTAAAACTCATGTGTCAATTTTACGTATGATTATTATCTTTACCGTAAAATAAAATATGATTATCTTTCTAGAGTTAAGCATCACCTTAAGATGAATTTGTAGCAATCAGACGTGCTACGTAAATGTGTAAAAGAAAACACTAAAATTAACTGTTGATCGTTTTTTACTAAGAAATCAAGTTTACAATATTATCGGAATACGGAGCGTGACAGTAGTAAATAATGAGACCATTTGTTTTGGCTTGCTGTTCTAAAGACTAATGTACAGGGAATTTGAATGTTTCGGTACTTTCCATAAGGTGCGACGATATGCCAAATATTTCAGCGCAGGTAGGTAAGTACTTCTCCGTGTTCAGCGTTGTTGTTGCTCAATGTTTTGCTAAGCGTTGGCTCGCCACAAATTAATTGTTTGCGCCCGTACATATTCAATATGAATATGATCAAATAGTTTTGTCCATAAACAAACTCAAATCTTTCAAGAAAGACTAACAAATACAGTATTGGATTGAATCACCGATACAAAATTGGATTTGTACACCTTTCTTGAAAGATTGGAGTTTGTTTATGGACAAAACTATTTATTCATACTCATATTGTATGTGTACCGGCGCACACATTTAATTCACCTTAATTATTTTAAAGCGTAACTTACACAAAGTGTTTTAACCTAAAATAATTAAATTGGCGCTATCTGTGAATGTGTGGATTATAACGCACATTCTGTTTAACCTTAAGGTGATACTTATTGAGTTCATAATCTGCTCTTTCAAAGATGTCGCTAGTTTAATTGTTTTGAGAAAAAAACACTTTTTACAAGTTATGATTTCAAATAGATTGTTTGATAATTTTTTAGCTACTAAAATGCATTATTTTCCATTTTCCATTGCGATAAAAAGTGTTTTTTATTTAATTAATGGTTAGAGAAACTTACTGTAATTTTATTTATATTGTTAAAATAACTGTTAGTGATAATAGCTTCGACCAAGTATATCTAGACAGGGCGTGTAGGTCTTAAAAATGACACCAGAACCAAAAATATTGGTTTATGAGAACATTTATCAAAAAGAAAGTCCTTTATTTCGCAGTCAAAAGATCGCAAGAAGCATTAGTTTGTACCTTTAGTTGGTCTGCGTGGAGCTAATTTGTTTTCCAGCAAGTTCGCGGTAACGGTATTACTAGCTTTCCGAAGATCATTTTTAAAACAACTTTCTGGCAGTTAGAAATATTTTATAATATCGAGAAAAGTAACATTTGATAAAAAATGTTTAATTTCTTCCTAGTAAAACAATTACGTCACGCAAGAGATGCAACGAAATTCGATGGGTAGTTGTATTATGAAATTTCTCGTAGGTGGTGTCACTTTGGGATTCGGATTGGGTATGGGTGGGCTAATCTATAGTTAATATATCGATGGATAATAGAGTTAAAAAAATTAAAAACAAAAATACCTCGGTTTTATTAGAACTCCGTCTTGACCCACGTATGGCTGCTGTTGTGCTGTAACAGAAAAAGTTTAAAAAATCAATTCGGTGTGACAGTTGTGCTGTATCAGAAAAAAAAAGTTAAAAAAAAACATTCAGTAAAAAAATAAAATCATATTCTGAATTAGGAGATCACTTCATAAATTATATTGTGGTGTAGCTTTTAAATATCCCAATCGGAGTTTACCCGAACACGGTAACCACTCACATGCATTGCGTGTATACAGCAAGTTTCAAAGTTGGTTTTTGAAATGAAGAAAATTTTACAGGCATTGATATTTAAAAAAAAAAAAATTAGGGTTGATTTCAGAAATACCTTTAATAATAAGTTGGTATTGATATAAAACAAAATTATTTACAGTGTTATTTTTTTTTTAACTTATACTCTGGTATACACAGTCTATAGACAAGTAGTTTTATTCTTGATGCATTTGAATGAAAATATGTATTACACTTTTGTTATTCGGTGGTACATCCTCTCTGCACACCCCTTCGGTGACACTTAGTTGTATTTTATGCAAGTATGTAGTACCGTATTTTCCCTAAACCGACTGCAAATTGTGTACAAGTATGCCGGGCGACCAACTGTCTGGGGCTTCTGAGAACCTAACTTGACGTAGAGTTATAACCAAGTATATCGATGGAATGCATATTGGGATGGTTGGGAAATTAATTATATTAGAAATAAAGTATCGCCGCCCCAGGGACCATTTATTGGATAACCAACACCTCTGCTATAGGTTACCCCAAGTGGTTCGCTACTTTTGGTGACTTAACAGAGGTGCCCGGGCCCATGGGGTGTGGTTTGTCTAGGTCTTGGTGGCGGACGCGTCAGCCCATTTTCTGTATGGCGGGCCGGATCGAAAGAGACTGGTTGAGGGAGGCCTTTTGACCTCTCCAGCTGGACTCTCTCTCGATCTATCCCCTTGCACCGCATTTGAAGGGATGGATTCATTCGTCACTCCTGAACACACTGACCCACAGATTCCTACCCACCCCTCATATATTTTTCCTTCACATAACTTCCTCTCATCCCTTTCCTTAAAAAGACCCCCCACACAGCATCCCCAAACGTGACATATGCCTCGAGGGAAATTGTTTTCCCAGTGGAGCTAATGTAAATAAAAAAAATGGATGGCTAAAAATATTATTATTTTATCGATATGTCTTGATTTGAAAATAATTTTCTATACGCATGAGTTCTAAGCGCGTAGTAAGCGCAAATCACTGTTTTTTTCCGCCTACAAAAGCAGATAAAATCCAGACTGCTGTCCAGAAACACCAAGATATTAGTGTACACGACACTTATTATACCAGTGTTCACGTACGTAGCTGAGACTTGGGTAACTACTAACTAAGAGGAATGACATTTTTGAAAGGAAAATTTTGAGGCGTATCTTTGGATCGGTTCTAGAATATGGATTTTGGTGCAGGCGTTACAACAATGAGCTCTATACTCTGTTTAAGGAGTTAAATGTCACAAAATTTATAAAACTGGGAAGACTTCGGTGGCTGGGTCATGTGGAGAGAATGACCGAGCATCAAGCACCAAAGTCCCTGCTGAACTCAAGACCGACAGGGCGAAGAAGCCTGGGAAGGCCAAGATTAAGATGTCCAACGTCCTCAAAGACATATCTATCTTGCAGCTTCTAAACTGGAGAAAGCTGGCACAAAACCGAGATGAGTGGAAGAAGACTCTTGAGGAGGCCAAGATCCACCAGGGGTTGTAGAGCCAAGAGGTGATGATGAAATATGAGTTTCAATTGTAAAAACATCACACTCTGTATGGACGTGGAAATTAAAGATGCTTTGCAGTTTGCATTGTTATCTTTTATAATTATGTTTTATTATATTTTTATTTATCAAATAACAGGTCAAATGTCGTCCACTCAAGTTTAGGTCAAATACAACAAACACATAAACTGATAACTAATTAAAAGTTTTTTCCTTAACGAACAATTATGAATAAGACTTTCCTGTAACGATTTTTGTGTTTCGTGGCAAAAACAATTTTTAAACAATGTCAAAGCCGCAGCCATAAGGAACTCTAGTGAAAAATATTACGGCTTTAGAGATTTCTTTAAAATTGTCTGGGGAATACTTATAAGTTTAATTACATGAAGGCAATATTAGCGAAACTCGATAAAAAATCTGAAAACAGAAAAACCAGAAAAAGATACGGTCACATCTGAGACTCGAACCCAGGGTTTTCACCTTACCGGGGCGCTACTATACCAACTACGCTAATGTGCCCCTATCCGATTCGGTCATATTTAATTGTATCATTCTTCGACTGAGAACTAGAAAAATTATCGTAATTTTCTTAACGCAAATTTTTAATTTGCTGCTATCTTTTTGTATGATTGCCATTTTCAAACCCAAACTAAATGCTATCCAGATAGTGTCTTGAATAAATTTTTATCCATTTTCATTTTTAAACAGCTGATCCAGCCACGCGTTGCTGTGGCTAATGAAACACAACGGCATCTACCCGCTCGTCCGCCACATACAGACATTCCTTTAATTACGTATTTAAACCAATTTACACAAAACCTTGACAAATTATTATCTATCAAAACTTTCCTCATGAATCACTCTATCTATTGGTGAAATCCGCATAAAAAATCATTAGGTAGTTTTTGAGTTTATCGCTAACATATTTTAATATTTATAATATTTAGAGATATGCGACATCTATTGACTTTTTTCTGCAAGTCTAGGATGAACTTTTAGTTTTATTTTTAACAAGAGTAAAACCTCAAATTGTAATATTTAATTAAATGAAGACAGTATTAGCGAAACTAAATCACAAATCTGAAAACAGAAAATCAGAAAAAGATACGGTCACATCTGGGATTCGAACACAGGACTTTCACCTTGCCGGGGCGCAACTCTACCAACTGAGCTAATATGTCCATATCCGATTCGGTCATTTTTAACTGTATAATATTTCGACTAAGAACTACCAACATTACCTTCATTTTCTTCACGCATATTTTTATTGGCTGCTATATTTATGTGTGATTGCAAGATTGGTATATGTGACCGTATTTTTTCTGATTTTTGATTGAGTTTCGCTAATATTACCTTCATTTAATTAAATATTACAATTTCAGGGTTAACTCATGAAGTTAAAAATAAAAATATATTATGGCTTTAAAAAATATCTACAAACAGATCTACAAACGCCAATTCTGAATACATAAATTTTATTATGTTTAAATTATATGTAGCATTAATAATATTTCGTTATTTAAAATGAATGAAAACCAAAACCACCAGACTACCATACTCTCTCGACCAAAGATATTCAAATACAGAAGAGATATGCTATGGTGTCCGCGCAACTGTCGCCAGATTGTCGCTAGTTTTCATACAAAAAGAATTTGTTCATTTCGTTGATTTTTTGAAAATGTGCATTAATATTGGTTAACAATATATTTTGAATAAGGAAAGAATTAGTTCATTTAGTTTAACGTTCGTTTGGTTTATTCGTTAATTATTTGTTCTTTTAGTTTATTTGTTAATTGGCAAACAATATCGGCGACACCCGGAAGCGCAGACCCACATAGTAAAAGCAGCAGATAGCACATCTACTTATATTTCAATATCTGTGCTCTCGACCCTCGCCTCACACCGCAGTGGGAGCAATTGATTCATACGTCCGTCGTTCCTTGATACACTTAACCCCAGATTCCTACCCAACCCTCATACTATTTTCCTTCCATTCTCTCTTTCCTTTCCCTAAAGACCCCCCACACAGCATCCCCAAAGATGAAATAGACTCTGAGAGAATTTTTTAAGGATCTCCTGTTTGGAGCTATTGTTAGAAAAATTAGGTTGCCTTAAATAACCTCACTTTTTCAAGAACCGAATTTCAAGTGTCATTCTGGCAAAATGCAACGTTGCCAGCTCTTTCGGAGCAAAGCTAAAGACATTTTTTAATAAGTACCAAATCGAATCTGAAATTGTTCAGTCTTCGAAGTGTAACTAAAACACCGTTTAAAGGTTAGGAAGTGTTTTTTTTAATTAGTAAGGCCAATAGTATTTTTCAAATATCTCCCAATCACCCTCCCCCTCAGATCTTTATTTATACTACCAAGATGAAAGTATGACCACAGTTTTATGAATGCAGCAATTTTGCCATTTATTTTGTGGATTTTGATTTATTTTTCATTTACAGATTATTACATTTTAATATTAATTTTAAGAGGGCATTACCAGAGAAAACCAGAAATATGTCATTTTCAAATCAGATTTTGGACGTATTGACTATTTTCCACAAAAAATTATAAATGGATTTCGAAAGATTGTTCTTTTATCTAGCATTCGCATGTAATAAATTTTGAGAAAATTTTTTAATTTTTAGTATAATAAGGTTATTCCATAGGTCGTTGGCAGATTTGTTAAATTTTCAAAAAAAGATTTTGTATTATACCCATTTCAAATAATATAATCATGCAGAAAAATAAATCAATACATTATCTAGCAAACGTATGTTTTAGAATTTTAATTTTAGTTTCAATAAAATCATTAAAAAATATGTACGGACATGTGTTTCTTGATGAAAATTGGTCCATTTATGTATTTATTTGCGCACTTACAAACTAATTATTTCAGATTTTTTTAACATTCTTATTAAATTTAGACATTATTGAAAAATGATAAATACTAATAATCAAAAAATAATTACAAAAAGTACATTATTTTAATACTTTTATCATCACACCTTTCAGCATTTTTGGATGAAGGTATAAATTAAAGCTAATTTGGATTGAAATAAATTCGATATTGAGTTATAATTTTAAAAAGCTGGTACGGAAAATAATTAATCTTTCTCATTGTAACCGCCCTGCACGATCGTAAGAACAACTTTCGACGAAATGTGGATTTTCATCCGCTGGCTGGTTAAACGCTCTTAAGCAATTGAGAGTATCTACTGCTCTTAAAGATGCCGCAAACAATTTTTAAATCACTGGGTTTCCAACCCGTGACCTCTGGATTTGTAGTTAATCACAGGAGATCTAATTTGTCCTAGCTCACATAGGTCTCATATTAATCGTTGTATCTCCCTTACCGTCATGGTGAGAAATATGATCTAAACGGTTTTAGAAAGAGATAACTCCACGCTTTATATTCAAATCTAGAATATAACCACAGCAGAAGTTAAATGTACACTTTTTTTTTATATGAATACCGCACAAGGGTCCCAACTGCTCCCATCTGAAGCCAGTGAGACTACGGCATTTCCAATTGGGGTATGTTGGGAACCTGAAGGTAGTGGGGAAGGGAAGGAGATATGGCAGAGGAAGGTGGGGAAGTACCTGGCTATTCAGATCTGGACACCAAACACGGCTAAAGCCATTTCAAGCAACGTTTCAATTCTGAATGGTGGTCTTACACCAGAGTGATACTTAGAGTATCTTTCAATCTGGAACGTGTCGCAAATATACTATATATTATTTTTATTGAATAAATTTTGAAATAACACAAATTAATCAAATAAAATTTATTTGCCACGCCGGGATTCGACCCGCGACCTTCGGAAAGCTAGTCAAGAGCCTTTCCGCTGGACTAAGCCGGCTGTCAATATATAATTTGCCTAATAAATGTGGGTGTTTTAATTTTTTTTTCGTTATCAGTAATTTTAGTTAGAATGAACATAAGTTGAGCCATTTATAAATTTTTTTATGTTCGCATTTAAAATATTTATATCCCTCCCCCCCCCCCCCTCACCAACCCCTCCATACCCGTTACATTCATTTTTAAAAACAGCTTGCATGCCACCTATTAGAGAGTTACAATCAAACACACGCAGTTTCGCATTTATAATATTAGTATAGATTTATTATAATTTTAACTGTCTCCATAGTAACCTAAACAAATAACAAAATGACAGCGCACGTCAAGTAATTACTTGTTACCAAGCAACACTTTGCTTTTCGTCTGGACAATAAACGTATAATAAATAATTTCATAACGCCAGAGCTTACCAATACATACAGCCTATATTACTTGCAAATAATGTAGCTTTCTATTAGTGAAAGAATTTTTGAAGTACATTCAATTTACAATTTGGGAGGCGGGAATGGGTACCGCCGCCCCGGGAACCTTTTTTGGATAACCAACACCTCTGCCATAGGTCACCCCAAGTGGTTCGCTACGTTTGATGATTAAGCCGGATTCACGGGGTGAGGTTTGTCTAGGTCTTGGAGGCGGATGACCAAGACACACTGAACCTCAGATTCCTACCCACCCCTTAAACCCTTTTCCTTACCAGAACTCTCCTCTCCTTCCTTTCCTTAAAAAAACCCTCTACAGAGCATTAACAAAGATGACATAGGCCCTGAGGGAAATTATTGTCCTCAGGGCCTCCTGTGTGGAGCTCATTAAAAAAAAAAAGTATTTTTTGCGTGAAAGAGTAACAAACATAGGGTAGGGTGGGGCAAAGATCCGCAGTGGGAAATGATCTGCACCGTCAATTTAAAATGATCGCTTAATATTGTCGTGGTTTTAGACACATTTTTATGCTGGCAACATTGATAGAAGACGACTCACAAAAGTTACATGGCGTCCGACCGGCACAACAAAAACAATGAGGTTAGAATTCTTTTTACTTGTTTTGATGTAATAATCCGTAGGTCATCTTCAGTTGAAAATGTAATTTACTATACGCTTTGCTTACTTTTTTACTGGTTCAATTCCATAATTCAGGTTTTGAAAGGCGATCTATGGACAATAATTTGGCCAAATGCGCATTTCTTGTTTTTAGATTAGTTTGTGTTTACAAAATGACGAAAATGACTGCGGACGTTTACCCCAAACAGTGGGGCAAAGGTCCGCAAAGGCAAGGTTGTCTACCTTTCCTTTTTTTTCCTAAATGGTGCTTATTTCGCTAGTAATAAAATGGTATATTGTAGCACATAAATTAAGATTTCCAGTGAAGCCAAAACCTGCAGGACCTTTTACTTATTGGGTGAGAAAAAAGGTTGAAACCTAAAATTGCGGATCTTTGCCCCACCCTACCCTACATCCCATACATCCATTCAAACTTTCGCCCTTATAATATTAATAGGATTATAAAAATTGACAGCGTACTCCACCACCTTACAAAAACAATTTTTAGTTTTAGGATGCGTTCAGAAACATTCCATTTATTTGAATTTTGTTGCAAAGCGGAAATATTTTGACCTTCCAACATTATAGGCCCGAGGCCTGAAGGGTTAACAGGTCAGCCACGGTGATCGTTAATATCGTGATGCACTCTGTTATTCGACACTTAATATTTTTAACGACCATTGTTAATTAAGCAAAATTATTATTGTTGAAACGAATCAAACAGCGACACAATGCACACGCGATGGCTTACGGCAGGGGTGGGGAATCTCCGGTCTTCGAAACCGCTTGTTCTGTTTACAGTAGAAGCTCCCCAGAAATGGCGTCAATACTTCCCAGATTTGTGCAATTCATCTCCCTAGTGGACGGTTACCTCGAGAGTGTTTTCTCTTGGGGTAAAAATAATCTCGTTGAATTTAATATTTCAAAGACCCAATCATGTCTGATTACGTCTAAAAGGGATCAAAATGAAAATCTAGTCTCCTTCAACGGAAGCAATATTCCGAACAGGCCCTCCATTGATATGCTTCATGTAAATCTAAGTAACCAGGTCAGGTACGGAGGCTCCATCGAGGCTAGAGTTAATTTAGCCTCACAAAAACTGGGCGTACTGTACTGGGCCCCAGACAGTGGCGTAGCTAGTGCCACCCGATGGATGGGGGGGTGACACCCGACCGACCGAGCACAATTCATTTTTATGAAGTCGAAATTTGCGTTCACCCGACCGACCGAGCACAATTCGTTTTTATGAAGTCGAAATTTGCGTTCGGAAACTTTAATGGGGGGGGGGGGGGGGGTGACACCACGTTATCCGCTCCGGATGCCACCCATGCTAGCTACGCTACTGCCCGCAGATACTTTAATAGCACAACTGCTAACCCTGTGAAAATCAAAAGTGAGCTCCACGGTTTAATTTGGCAGCCACCTCTGGTCTGGAGCCCCAAAATTCCTGTAAAAAGCACTCAACTATGTGCAGAAACGGGCAGTCCGTTTGATAGATGAATCCTAATTTCACAAACCCTGCTTATAAATTTTGTATACAGGGTGTAACAGGACGTACCCGAGGGATTTTAACTAGCGATTCCTGAGCATATTTGGAGTAAAAAATGTAAAAGAAATTTTGGTATCCAGTGACTTTTTTAACACATTTTTTTTAAAATTTTTTTTTTCTCAAATTCAAACAAAAAAAATTTGGGTGAAATGCAGATCCTGCCAATGTCTGGGAATTTAATAAAAAGGCACTTTTTAGATGAGAAAAGTGTGGAGAAGATGCCGATACAGATACAGCCGTTCAAAGTATTTAAAATTTCACTTCGCGAACTGATATTATGACAGTCCGTTCGCCATTTTTTCACTGTTTATGTTGGTATCCCAGACCTAATACAAACCTAGATACGATTGTAGCCGGCTTCGTGGGATAAATTATAAGGCGCGTAATTATGAAAAACAGAATTAACTGGGATGTTTTTCTTGCCTTTAAAGGGTAGGCATTATAAAGGGTCACTTTCTTTTGTATCACAAACCATGTTTAGCGTAGTCTTAGGTCTAGCTGTTGTTTGCATCAGGTCAGGAATACCAACATAATAGTGACAATTGATAAAATGGCGGGCGGGCTGTCATAGTGTCTGTTCGCGAAGTGAAATTTTACTTAACGCAATTGAAAATTAATTACTTATTCAATTTTTTTTCTATTGCTTTCCGCGCTTTCTTTCACCTTCTAGATTAAAGTTCTCCACTTAAAGCGCGGTAAAAACATGGTTTTCGGCATAAACCAAACATTGGCAGGATCTGCATTCCTCCCAAAAATTTCATTCGCTTGTTGTCATTGGTCACTCAAGACGAGTAACCGACCAACCCCTCACCCCGCCTCCGACTGTCCAACACCTACCATTTTTTAATGTTTTTGTAGAAAAAATAAATTAAAAAAATATCACCGGAGACCAAAATTTCATTTACATATTTTTCTCCAAATATGCTCAGGAATCGATGGTTAAAATCCCTCGGGTACGTCCTGTTTACACCCTATATAAACAAAAAACATTTCCTCTAATAATAAAAGTTTTTTAAATTTTACGGAACTGACCATTTATCATAGATTTATTTAGTGGTCGTTGTGTAAAATTAAAAACACGTTCTTTAGTAATAATTAATGCTCGTAAACTCAAACCTTGGAAGGTAGTAAACCGGTTTTGTTTACAATTCAACTAAATTAAAATCCGTAAGATGTCGTTAGTGTCCTAGTGTGCTGCTGAAGCCTGTCAAACGTGACAAGAGGCAAGAGGAAAACCCAGGAAAACCGCGGAATAAACATTATTAATTTATTGATCAATACGTTGATAATCAGAATTCTCAATAAATTTTCCATAAACCACTAAAATGAGGTAATTATTCCAATAACCACAGTGCTTTTAGGCACATATTATGGAAATTACAACTCGTTTTACCAATTACTAAAAGAAACAACTATTTAGATACATGCACAAAATAGGTTTATTAGTTTGGGTAAACTGTAAAATGCGTTAGGTACCTATTTAGATTGAAAGGAAACTCTCGCAAATGTCAAATCATACATGGCGGCAAATGAATCGTTTTAATTTAATTTTGAACTTTGGTTGAATACAAATGGAATATTACCATCTGAATGAATCTAATTACGTTGTTGAAACGTCGCATAATTTCTAAAATCTGCCCCAATAAAAGTGTGGCGGCTTATATTATTTTTACAGTTTCTTGTAGCTTGTAGTAAGTTGAAGTTGAAATGTATTACCTACTAAATAATTTTGAAAATCTTAGAGGGAAAAAAGTACGACGGTTAGTGGAATATTTACCAAAAATAACTTTAATGTATTTAATAAGTAGGTATATTAAGCATTTTGTTTTGTTGGTTTGTGAGGTTAAGTTCAACTTCACAAAAACTGAGCGAATTACAAAGTTATCATTCAAAAGAAACAATGTTGCGGAAACGATAATGTTTTATTTTACTTAGGTATCTGTTTAATGACCCACCATACTTATAAATTTATTAATAAAAATAAGAAAAATCTACAATTCAATTGAAAATTTAATAGAAATTCTGGTCGCCGAGTAATTTGAATGATAGGTTTTAATATTTTGTTGTTGTCACTTTCGCTCTTATTCCCCCGAATATTGAGCGAAAGAGACAACTGCACCTCATGCTGATATTACATATAAAACCGTTAAAATAGAGGTTTTGTATTCCCCATTTTTCTACTCCAAAACTGGACCGATTTTAAAGATGTTGTTTTTATTTTAACTTATTAGAAGAAAATACTCCTTGTCTGTAGATTTTGGTGTATTAAATATTAACTAGTTTTTATACTGAACGTCTCTTGATTGCATTCAAACCAGGCAATTTTAACGATTTTTGGAGGGTCCTAACTTCTATGAAGTAACTTATCAAAAAAGCAAAACGTACTGACACGTTAGGGTCGATGTCTAAGCCGCCGCTGTCCGAATTTCTACCGATTTGTTACAAATCTACTTTTTTAAGCTCTTAAAAAATATATGTTATTTTTGAAGATAATTATCTAGACGCGTTCCACGCCGAAAAGCAAATTGTATGAAATTATCTAGATAGAAAAAAAAATCGCAAAGTATGCTCCGCAAATTATTATAAACACATCTAACGGATCTGCCGGATCTGCCCTGATGATGGACACTGCAACGATGTCCGAAACGTTGGCTAAAGAAGGAGGTAGCGCAACACGGCATAACACCCCAAAAACAAATAACGAAAATGCTTTTAACTGTGAAAATCTTAAAACTTATCTATTATAAACACGATCATTTAACTTATTTTAGAAGTTATAATAAGTATGAAAAAAATCACTGTGTTTCATTAAATGCTATTTTAGATGTTCCCCACGTGATTTTTGCTCTATTTTAAACGAGTCGTGTTTTATTAAATATTTTCATAATTTTCGCTTCAATTATATCGTTTTAAATATTAGCGCACTCTCTCCAACATTCGTAATTACATAATATCTCTCCATCTTCTTCTTTTTGAGCGGGGATACGGCGCGGTAGTGTCAAAATCCAAGGAGGAAATTAGGGAATACGTTTGTATGGACAAAACGCCGCCCGGTATAAAAAAACGAAAAAACATGGCAGATATTATACCTACTTTCACAAATACATTATTCTTTTAATCTCCTTGTCTAGCTGGCAAATTATTTGCATTAATTGAATGCCATTATTGGGTTATACTTGATAGTAAACTGAATTTTAATAAACATATCGACCACATAGTCACTAATGCATCTTCTATGCTTGGTTTCATAATCCGTTCCTGAAAAACAATTCAAAGATCTTATTACTTTCAAAATACTATACTTCTCATACGTTCGTAGTATACTTGAATACGCATCTCAAGTGTGGAACCCAGGCTACGCAATACACAAAAATAGAATCGAAAGTGTTCAAAATAGATTCTTAAGGTACCTTAACTTTCGCTCTTTTCGATCTCACGTTAGTAATGAAGACTCTGCAAAGTTCTTCAATATGCAGACGTCAACTTGCCGAAGAAATATAGCAGATACGGTTATGTTATTTAAAATTACACATAACCTAATTATTGATAGTCCTGATCTTCTTCAACGCCTATCATTCAATGTTCCAAATCGCAACAGCAGACAGTCACTTACTTTTAATCTCCCTCTTTGCAAGACCAACTCCAAACAGAACTCATTTATCTATAGATCCACACATTCATTTAACTTAAATTATTACCACATTGACATTTTTAACGAGACTTTACGTGACATAAAACGAAAACTCAGTAAGCAACATGACTCAAACTAGAAAGTGTAATCCCTATATATTCCCGTCCTTTGCCTCTAATCCTAATTCTATGTTCCTCCTCCCCCCTCCCCTTTCATATTTGTAAAAAAAATAATTTAATTTAAGAAAACACCCTTACAATGTCACACTTTATTATTCATTCACTATCATAAGTGGAAAGTTCATAATTGGCATACTTAATTAACTATCTTACTATTGTTTTATTGTGTAATCTCAGATTTGCTGTCAACTTTCCCTAAAATAAATAAAATAAAATAAATATCACAGTTCATTCGGTGACTACCTAATCGAGAAAAATGCTAAGATGTTGCCAATTTAGCACAACATATAAAAAAACAAGGAAATCATAAGAGTAGGTAATAGGCCACTTGCATGGACTTCATAACGACTTGGAAAATATCGTGTGGATAGATTTTTTTTACTAAAATTACGAAAATGTTAGTAAAATTTTTTAGAAATGTACAGTTTTTTGTTTATTTTTAAATAAATTAATCCATTATTTGGGCTCGTGACGTCACTACATGAAAATGTTCCGTCTCCGAAAATGTTCCAATTAATTTTATAAAATTCCACACTTTTTTTTATTTTTATATGGCATCATTGATTTCAGGCGAATTTTTGAATTTGACATTTAACGTTCACTAGATTTAATGTTTGTTCTCTGCGAACGTATCATTTGGTTTGATTTTTTGACAGATGTTATGAGGAGAACCCCGTACATTTTACGTTGTCGGTACGTGTTTTAGAGGGACAATGATAATGGTGCGCATTTTAACAAAATATATAAATAATATTTTTTTATAATATTCTTATTATTATTACTATAATTTACAAATACAAGTATTTTACATTTGATTAAGTAATATAGACGTTGAAAATTATAATGATAATAAGATGGACCAAGGAAAAAAAATTATGAGATTTAATACTTTTGGTATGCCTCGTTATTCTCCTGCGCCATTCGCGTGGAAAACGTTCTTTTTTAAAAAAATGATTTTCGGCTATGTAATTATCGTTTTTTCGCACCTTAAAAATTATGTCCAGTCTTTCCGGTTTATAAAAAATGGTCTGATTTTTTCGGATTGAAATTTTCAAAAAATCGCCAGTGTTTCAAAAATAAGATTAAAAAAAAATACAGAATGTCTTAGAATATTTGCCTAAACCGGAAAATTTAAAAAAAAAATGTGATACAAGTGGCCTATTGCTTCGTAGTAGCAAAGTTGTACTTTTTATATTATTACGTTTTATTGTTTAAATCTATACAATATGATTGAATATTACATTACATCTTTATAAAATTAAGTCGCTTACGAGGTATGTGCGCTTAGATCTTTTAAACTACGCAACGGATTTTCATACGGTTTTCACCAAGAGATTGAGTGATTCATGAGGAAGGTTTTTAGGTATATAATTTGTCAAGGTTTTGTGTAAATTGGTTGAAATATATAATATATCTGGCCAAGCCATGGGCGCCCGCAGAAAATTTTCTGGGGGGGGGGGGGGGGGGGGGGGGGGCAAAATATTTTTGTTGCTCCAGGCTGGCCGACGTTCTGTATCTCCACACTTTATTTATGCTAACACAAAGTGATTTAAAATAAAAGTAACATTATTTTACTATTTTCAATCAATCCAGGGGGGGGGGGGGGCAAGTGCCCTCCTTGCGGGCGTCCATTGGCCAAGCGGCAGATTTGATTTAACAGATGGCGTTGGATATAAGGTCTGCTAATTCTATTATAAATAAACTCTACTATAAATACATATGCCCAAGCAAGTATTTTTTTTATATTTATATATTTACCTATATAGATTTTGTTGATAAACGTCCGTATTTTTTTTTAATTTTGAAGAAATTAAATATCAAAAGAATACTATATTTCTTGATCTTAAAACATTAAAAATACAGAAACAACACTTTAAACAGCTCTACTGCAAAACTACGAAATCGCACTTCTGACATTGTTTTTCGGGACCGTCGATATGTTATATTCCGTAAAGGCCAGTCTTATATTGTTATGAGTTCTGTTCGCTCGGTCAGAAAGTGTGAAGGCCGCCAATAACAAAGTTACAATCAACTTACCACAGACAATAACAGTTGTCGCGAACAACACTAAACTATACAACAACATGTTCACTCTGTCGTTCAATAGCAACTAAAGAGTAATTTGTTTTTCCTCCCAGATTGACTTGACACTTATTGTTGATAATAATACCTACTTATAACTATAATATGGCAGAGCGCAGTGCTGACGGCAGTTGATGGTACTATTCTCAATACAACATTCTGTGGACAGCAATGAAGTAAGTTTAACAAGGTTGGCTCTTGAGCTACCTACTACATACCAGAATTTCGATGGTCCAGATCAGCGGTCGTCACACTTTTTTGGTCAAGGGGCACATAGGACGATGTGAGGAATCACTGCAATCCAATTTAATGTAGATCTGAATGTAAAAGATTTTTTCAGTTCAATTTTCTTCCACTTTCTGATCTACCGAAATAGGTAAATATTTCCCTATCGAGTCCACGCTAAAAAAACACTTTAAAAAATTAAAACATATTGTACCAAGTAGAAAATGGTTATTTAAGTAATTCAGTAACCGGAATTCAAAAATATTGAGTTTTAATGTGTTTTTTTTTTAAATTAAAAAAAACGCGAAATGTCATTTTCCAAGGACCGCCATGTTAATTACGACGATGAAATACGCATTTTTAAAATAATAAAATCACTTTCTGTCAGTCAGACAATAATAAGTACATATTGCAATCTTCGGAATTGATAAATAATGCGTATTAATAATTATTTTGTTCGGTTTCATAAATCACGCGAGACGTTTGTCGTCGTAATTAACAACATGGCGTTCCTTGATAAGTGACATTTCGCGTTTTTAAAGATAACCATTAAAATGCAATATTTTTCAATTCCGGTTACTGAATTACTTGTTATTACTAACTGTAATCTACCTAGTACAATTTGTTTTAATTTTTTAAATTGTGTTTTGAGCGTGGACTCGATAGGAAATATTACCCCGAAATATATGAATTTTCGCACTCATGATAAAAATGATTTCAATACATACAATAACAAAAATTAACCAATTAAAGTTTACTTTGCTTTATTAGTACGTGATTATAGTCGAACAGAAACTAAGTGAACGTTCAAAGTCCAGAGTCAGTAATAAAACATACAGGTAAAGCAACACGAGAAGGTTCACAACTTAAAATTAATTTTATTTAACAAAATATTTTTTTATCTTTGGGATCATTATTTTTTATATTCAAGTCTGAATTTAAGGTTTTAATAAAATTGCGTAGGTGTTTAAAAATACCTACAAGGTGTCCGGTAACATTATAAACTATCGTTTTTCACCTGCTTGCAATTCGTACCGTTGATTTACACCCACCATTTTAAATATGTATTATCTACTAAACACACTGATAATAGATCACACAATATGTAATTACAATCACACCAATTAAATAAATGGAGTCAAAATGACATTAATAAAGTATATTAAATCGAAAATAAAGTAATGGACTGGTTTTTGATCTTATGAAATCAATGCACTACTTATTACTGAATGTGGAATCATTAATTGTTTGCTTTTATAGTAAGTAGCATGATATAAATATGCATGGTATAAATACGTAGCATGATATAAATAACAATGGAAATTCCAAAGGATTTAGTCGCCTAATTAACGGGAATAACCGCCATTGGTATTTCTAAATTTTGTTTCGCAGCTTGTAATTATTAGGTATCATCTGAAATATTGATTTTAGAATCCAGTTTAATGTATTTTCGAAGGGTCGTATATTTATACGACCCTTCGAAAATAATAAAAATGAAAAATATAAAAATAATGATATAATGGTGGAGTGCTTTTCGAGTTTGGGTTTTTCGGAGTTTTTACTGTACGTTAATCCCCGTGTGAAATTTTGGGAGTGCATTTGGTATCTGTACGACTATAGCGTGTTTTTTTAACCTGCCCACGCCCTCACTGTGCCATCCCAACGCCCCCAATTTTCTCTGGGTCTTCTACTGCCCTCCCTGAAAATCACAAACATCCTCAAGGGGACGTTATGAGAACCTATGACGTAAACTTAGGATGTGTTCAAAAACCAATTGAGCGTTTTAAAATCAAATGTCAATCAATTAAAATCAGCGTTTTAAAATCAATTGATATCAACAATTTAAAATCATATAATAAACACAACACAACACAACTGCTCGCCTGCAGCGGGGCCGTGTGCAGCGAGGCGGCGTGCAGCGGGGTGGCGTAGAGCAGGGTGACGTACAGCAAGGCGGCGTAAAGCCGGGCGGCGCAAAGCCGGGCGGCGTGCGGCAGAGCGGCAAACATTAGGGCGGCAAACAGCATGGCGGCGTGACCCCGCCTTCAGCACCGGCGAGGATAAGGCCGGGTACTGCGAGGTGCGGTGTGCAGCAGGGCGGCGTGAGGCCGGGTGGCGTAAAGCCGGGCGACAAACAGCAGGGCGGCATGAGTCCGCCTTCAGCAGGGCCGGCGTGGATCTAGCCGGGAACTGCAAGGTGCGCTGTGCAGCAGGATGGCGTGAGGCAGAGAATGCAGGGTCGCGGTCATAAGTGAGGTGACGTGCAGCAGGGCGGCGCACAGCAGGGCAATGTACACCAGCGCGAAGTGCAGCGGAGCGACGTGCAGTGGGGTGGCATACAGTCACTTGGCGTGCGGCAGTGTGACGTGCATCGGTGCGACGTACATCGGTGCGACGTACATCTGAGTGCCGTACATCTGAGCGACGTGCGGCAAGGCGGCGTGCAGCAGGATATGCAGGGCCGCGGTCATCAGCGAGGCTACGTGCGGCGGGGCGACGTGCAGCAGGTAATACAGGGCCGCGGACCGTAGTGTATGCGGAGCCGCGGTCATCAGCGAAGCAACGTACAGCGAGGTGACGTGCAGCAGAGCGACGTGCAGCGGAGTGACGTGCAGCGGAGTGACGTGCAGCGGGGTGGTGTGCAGTCACGCGGCGTGTGGCGAGGCGACGTGCGGCGAGGCAACGTGCGGCGAGGCAACGTGCGGCGGGGAGACGAGCATCGGTGCGACGTGCAGCGGGGCGACATGCAACAAGGTGACATGCAGCGTGGCGACGTGCAGCAAGGCGACGTGCAGCGAGGCGACGTGCAACAAAGCGGCGTGCAGCAGGGAATGCAGGGCCGCTGTCATCAGCGAGGCGTCGTACAGCGAGGTGTTGAGCACCGAGGTGTCGAACGGTGGGGCGGTGGCCCTTGTCACTCTGGTGGAGCCTCGGTACCGCGGGGCGATGTCCAGCGGGACTGGGTGCTGCGGGAGAGGCAAAACCGCAGGGGGTCAGCGCAACGGAGCTTGATGCAACAGAGCTTGGTGCAGTGAAGCTCTGGGCAGTGGAGCTCGGGGCAGCGGAGCTCGGGGCAGTGGAACTCGGGGCAGCGGAGCTCGGTGCAGCGGAGCGGCGTGCAGTCACGCGGCGTGCGGCGGGGCGACGTGCATCGGGGCGACATGCGGCGGGGCGACATGCGGCGGAGCGAGGTGCATCGGGGAGACGTACATTGCGGCGGTGTGCAGTCACGTGGCGTGCGGCAAGATGACGTAAAGCAAGGCGGCGTGCGGCGAGGCGACGTGCGGCAAGATGACATGCGGCGAGGCGACGTGCGGCGAGGCGACGTGCGGCGAGGCGACGTGCAGCGGGGCTCGAGGCAGCGGGGCGGTGTGCGGCGAGGCGACGTGCGGCGAGACGACGTGCGGCGAGGCGACGTGCGGCGGGGCTCAAGGCAGCGGGGCTCGAGGCAGCGGGGCTCGAGGTAGCGGGGCTCGAGGCAGCGGGGCTCGAGGCAGCGGGGCTCGAGGCAGCGGAGCTCAAGACAGCGGGGCCCGGGGCAGCGGGGCTCAAGGCAGCGGGGCTCGATGCAGCCGGACTTGAGGCAGCGGAGTTCAAGGCAGCGGAGCTCAAGACAGCGGGGCCTGGGGCAGCGGGGCTAAGAGCAGCAGGGCCCGGGGCAGCGGGGCTCAGGGCAGCGGGGCCCGGGGCAGCGGGGCCTGAGGCAGCGGGGCCTGGGGCAGTGGAGCGCGGGGCAGCGGGGCTAGAAGCGGCTGCCAGAGACGCAGGGCCGCGCTCGTCAGAGCGGGGGCCCTCGTCATGGTGATGGTGCTCGCCAGGAGCGAGGCCGTGTGGAGCGTAGCTGACGTGGAACGAGTCGGGAGCTGCGGGGCCATAGGCTGCAGGGCTGAACGTGGAGTAGCTGGCATCCGGGGCGAGAGCTGCAGTGAACACATGGCCGTGCTCATCTAAGCCGGGCACTGCAGGGTGTGCAGGGCTGGTGTGGATCGAGCCGGGCGCTGTGGGATACGCAGGCCTGCCCTCTTCATGGTGGTAAGATCCGCCAGGAGTAAGGCTGTGTGCAGCGTAGCCAACGCGAAACGAGTCAGGAGCTGCGGGGCTGAACGCAGCGTAGTCGTGTGTAGCTGGCATGTAACCGGCGTGGATCGAGGCAGGTGCTGCGGGGTGCGCAGGACCGGCGTGGTGGTGAGGCCCGCCAGGGGCGAGTCCGTGTGCAGCATAGCCGATGTGGAATGAGTCGGGAGCTGCAGGGCCGTAGGGTGCGGGGCCGTAGGCTGCGCGACTGTAGGCTGCGGGACTGTACGCGGCGTAGCCGGCAACAGGGCCAGTAGTAGCAGTGCACACAGGGCTGCGCTCGTCTGCGCCGGGCACTGAAGCAGGAGGCAATGTCAACATGGATGCCAAGTAGTAAAAAACCATTTCGGTGAGCAGGGCCGGCGAGGATATCAAATGGTTAAGCAGCCAGCCATCCTCCTCCTGCAGCCGTCGTACCACAGCGAGCGCCCCGAGCTGAATCTGCCGGAACGTATCAGGGCTAGCGTGAATCGAGCCGCCGTGAACTGAAGCAGGAGGCAATGTCAGCATGGCTTTCAAGTAGGTGACCACCTGGACATCCTCCTGTAGCAGTCGTGCTATAGCTCGCGCCTCGAGCTGAAGCTGCCGGAGCGTGTCAGAGACAACGGCAGGGGGCGTTAAGGGAGCTGATGTGGGGCACGTGACCTGGCTAGCAGCCAGCGTCGCAGTGGCCAGGGTTGGACCCGTGAGCTGGTTAGCAACCAGCGTCACGGGAGCTGGGGTCGGGCAAGTGACCTGGCTAGCAGCCAGGGTCACAGTGGCCGTTGGTAGGTCCGCGACCTGGTTAGCAACCAGCATCACAGGAGCCAGGGTTGGCTCCGCAACCTGGCTAGCAGCCAGCGTCACGGGAGCTGGAGTCGGGCAAGTGATCTGGCTAGCGAACCAGTAGTCACTAGCCAGCTTCACAGTGGCCGGGGGTCCGGGGGACGCGGCTGCGGCCGCCCCGGTTGAGTAATCCAGGCGTCGAGTCTCCGACATCTTGTAGGAGCTCCGTGGAAGGATCCGTATCGAAGGACCACTTATGTACCGCACAGGATGAGGCACACAAGACTGTAGAAACAGGGGGTGGTTCCGATCCACGGAGGCGTTAAGAAGTCGGGAGAGCGTCTCAGAGCTGTCCGCTTGGAGAGCTTGTCTGAAGGTGATCCAAGGGCTCGTAGTTCCTTTTAACTAGCCGGGTCTGGTCCGTAGAGCGTAGAGTGTCCGAGGTCCAGGGGTAAGGCGATGGTCAGAAAAGAAAAGAGGCGAATGGAAGCAGGTCAGAGCAAGGGCGGGCAGGCAGAGAGAGATGTTGACGCAAAGGTGGTTAGTTGATTACTGACTGGTTTGGAAGGGCTTCTAGACCCTATTCATTAAGCCACGGTAGCAAGGTAGCACTCTGCCGTTGCTATGTCATTGTTGGGCCGTTATGCTTAGGGAGGATTCGTAGAACCCATTAAAGGGGTTGGCCATCGGGTCCGGATTCCGAGAATCCAGTGAAAGCGCCCGACGGCAACAAAATTCCCTCTGCTCGCTCGCCTCACCCTGACAATTTAATTATTAAACACAATATTTTACATAGCCAAATACATAATACAAAATATGCCAAATACGTCCGACACAAGGATTACTCATAAATGTACCAGACCATTATGTTGCCCGGTGTGCATGACATTTGCCTGTCATCGTATATTGCCTTCCCATTAAAATTTTATAATGATAATGAAACAGAATTGTAATTGTAATTTAAGGCCTAATTCGCCAGACTTTTATAACGAAATACGCTCTCATCAAATTTCTCGTTATCTTCTTCATTCTATGGGGGTTTCATATTCTCATTTATAATAAATAGCAGACCCGGTCACACGTTGCTGTGGCTAACGAAAAACAACGCCATTACCCAACCTTTATAAAATCCACACCGCCCGCTTGCCAGCCCCGCTGCCCGCCGCCTGAATCGAATCTTTGAATTTCTCGGCTTTTTCTACTACAATATGCATGAATTATACATAAAAACCTTCCTCTTAAATTACTCTACCTATTGGTGAAAACCGTATGAAAATCCGCTGCGTAGTTTAAAAGATCTAAGCACACAGACAGCGGGAGCGATTTGATTTTATACTATGTAAAGATAAAGATATTCGCCAGATATATTTATTTATTGTTGTTATATGCCCTTAGGGGCTTTTACATAGATTATAAAATAATATATAAGTTACCGAGGATTAAACATACATAGAATTTATACCAAATGTTATAAAAGTGAATTTTTTTAAGAATAAACAATATAATATATACAATATAATCTAAACAATATATTATTTGACAATAACATAGAACAAAATATAATATAAAACATTACAATAATACACCGACGTTACAATAATTTGTAGGATTACTCAAAGTGTTGGTTTAAATTGCATTTTAGATTATAAAGGGAATCAGCGAATGCGAATATACGAGTATCTACAATACCACCAAACTTATTGCCTAAATCATGCATCCTATTGGTAAGTGAGTGTGATTGATAGTTGGATGTGTATGTGTTGCAAAAGAATGTTATATTTTGTCTAGTATTCCGTGTCGGTACATGGAGTTTAATAGTAGCAACGACGGCAGGGCTGTCAATTAGGTTGTTCTTTGTATAATTAAATTAGGTCTGAAATGATTCTTCTGTCAGATAGCGTAATTAAATTAAGTCGATTAATCAAACTAAAATAATTAATGTTTTCTATTTGAATTTTGAGCTTGAAATTTATGTACCTAAGAAATTTGTGTTGAACCCGTTCTATTTTGTTAGAGTGTACTTTATAGAAAGGGGACCAAATAAGTGAATTATATTCCACTTGACTTCTAACTAATTAAATGTAGAGTGTTTTCAATGAATCCAAGAACTTAAAATCAGTTAGGGTTCTACAAAGAAAGCCAAGAATCTTTAAAGCCTTATTAGTTATATCATCTATATGTGCTGTGAATGTTAAGTTTGAATGGAATATAACTCCCAAGTCGTGAATTTGTGACACTGGTGTTAATTTAATATTATTTAAATTATATACATGTAAGACATGAGAATGAGTTCTGGAAAATCGTATTACTTGACATACATACACACCTTATAAAGAACTAACTAACAAACCATCATGCCGTTTCCCCGCAGGGGTAGGCAGAGAGGACGGACCGCCAAACAACTTGGTCTTGGCACACACTACTTGCCTCGTTCACATTCATACATCGTCTCATACATGCTCTTCTATTATTCTTACTCTTGACATGACCCGACTCAAGTATCTGATTCACTTGATCGTGCCATGTCTTTCTCGGGCGTCCCCGACTTCTTCTATCATTCACATCTGCGTCATATATTCTCCTTACACTTCTTTCCTCGTTCATTCGCTCTACATGCTCAAACCATCGGAGCGTTCTTTTTTTTATCTTACTCATTACGCTTACATCAGCCTTGCATTCTTTGCGGATTTCCACATTTCTCACACGATCATACATGGTTTTACCGCACATACGCCTCAGGGATCTCATTTCTACAGCATTCAGACTACTTTCATCCTTCGTCTGCCAGTGCCATGCCTCACTGCCATACATCAGGGTAGGTACCAGTACTCCATTATGGACGGCTAGTTTCGCGTCTTTGGACAGTTTTTTGTTGGTGCCAACGGCGTTCAGTCCTCCATTAATAGAGTTACCTGCATTCACCCTTCTTTCAATATCTCTATCAACCTTCCCATCTCTCGTAAACATACTTCCCAAATAAACAAACTCATCCACCTGCTCCAAGTATTCATCATTCACAACTATATTGCATACTGTTTTCGTACTCTCTCTTTCAAACACCACGACTTTAAAATTACTTACATTCATCATTAACTCATTCTTCATATACTTCGTTCATCCTTGATACGAGAGACTGTAGATCTTCCATACTGTTAGATATTAGCACCACATCATCAGCATATAATAGGCAACACACTTTCAGATTACTCAATTTCACGCCCAATCCCAATTTTTTTCAATTCTAGCATATAATTATCCATATAGGTATAGATTGAATATATAGACCTTATAAAAAAAATCTTACCAAACTAATGGGAGGCGTCTACTAATATCTACAGGAATTCCAACAACTAAAAAAAAAATGGAACTAATATCTATGAGAACCAAAGTGTTGACGAATATCTACAGCTCAAACTGCTGACTAATATCTATGAGAACCAAAGTGTTGACAGCACTACAGCACTGGCAGAGGTTGGATTTGCAATTATGTATAGCATATTGGAATAACGTAATATTGCGTATGCAGTTTAAAAAACTTAATTTATGTAAGTATGTATGTAAAAATCCCTAATATCGGACTATTGGACACATTTAGCTGATACCTACTAGTCCAACCTACGCTCTGTAGATATTAGTTCAACCTACGCTCTGTAGATATTAGTCAACACTGGGACCATCATAGGTATTCGTCCGACCTTAGCTCTGTAGATATTAGTCAACACTCTGAAGTTCATAGATATTAGTTCAACATATGAGCTGTAGATATTCGTCCGACATACAGGCTGTAGATATTAGTATCTGGAGTCAACTAATGTGATGGTAATTTTTTTAGTGGAGGCGCTACCTAGTCATTTCAGCGACAATGCTTTGGGGAAAACCTGTTATGAGCGATTGCAGAGAAACACGCAGTAGATAAGGATTCATCTGTTGTACGTCGAGTTCATAGGTAACCAGGGCCGCCCGCCGCCCCGCAGTTAGAATGTGTGCGTTATTTAAATAAAGGAACGTACCCATACTACGTCACCCACTTTTTGCAATTCTTAACCTCCCCCTCCTACCTCGGTGACCACGTATAGTATATTCCAAGACTCCCCACATCCCCCTACAGTTTTCAAGTAGTAAATCATAAATATGGTTTTTTTTTTTTATTTATTTATTTTTATTTTTTTATTAGCAAAATTTTTTGATACATGGGAATAAGTACAAACATAATAACATAAAATATAAGAGAGTAACAAAAAAGATCCCACAAAGGCGAAGCCTGTGCGTGGGTATTATATTATGTGGATATTAAACAGTGGTGGTTAAAATAGAATTTAAAAATATATATACATAGTGTCTTTGGAGATCAACATGATCGATTTTACAGGAGATTATTGTGAGATTTCTTAAAATTAAAGATATGTACATATAATAACGTATGTATACACCCAATAAGTACATACACACGTTCATAAATATGTGTACATATAATACACATATATTTCCTTTTATTAATCTAAAATACAGAAAGACATGGAATATTTTAGGAATTTAGAAAACATATAATACAATTTAAAGAAAAAAATTTCTCACTTCCAAATTATTTTTTACCCAGCTTTTAATATTTTTCTTATACACGTTCAGATTTTGACAAGTATTGATTGAATTGGGTAGGGAATTGAATAGTTTTGGGGCAATACAGTTAATGTACCTTTGGGCCAATCTGGTTTTGCAGTGAGGCACTGTGTACACGCACGTGGTATGTCTCTGGCTAGAACGATTTGTGTTTTTAGTAAAATTGTTAGGACGAGAAAATATAAATTTAAGACACTGGATACAGTAGATCTGCCTTAGTTCCATAATTTCAGTTTCCTGAAATAACTGATTGGTGGGATACGTCTTGGCCTTCTGGTACATTACCTTAATGATGGACTTCTGTGCAATTTCTAATGGTTTTACATGGTTATTGTATGTTCCTCCCCACACGATTATTCCATAGGAAATGGATGAAAGCACCAATGCGTTATAGACAAGTTTCATGGTTCTTATATTGACAATGTTGCTCATGCGTTTGAATATGTAATTTAGGTATCTCAGTTTATTAACAATTTTTTCTATATGGTAAGTCCATTTGAGACGGCAGTCTATAGTTACACCTAAGTATTTGATATTATTTCCTAATTTCACATTTTCGCAGTTTGAGCATGTCGCAAAGTTACAATTAACGTTATGGAACTTCAAGTTAAGATTGTTTTTAGGGGATGACTTTTGGGAATTATAGAAGGGAATAAAAATGGTTTTATCAAGATTTAGACTGAGAAGATTTCTATCTAGCCAATCTTTGACTATTGCAATGCATTTGTTAGCCTTACTGGTTGTATCTTCCCACGTTTTACCATGTACTGTTATTGCAGTGTCATCGGCAAAAGAGAGAATTTTACCTGGTATTACAATATTGCATAGGTCATTGATGTAGATTAGAAAGAGTAGTGGCCCTTATAATATTTGAGGTTTCGTAATTAAATACAAGAACTGATTCGTTTGTAAGACGTTTATTGACACTGTTGACAAGTTCAAGGTTATACATCAAGTGACGCGACAGACCTGCCAACTATCAGCATTTGACAGCTGGTTATATTTATTACCAACATAACATCCTTTCCTCCTTCCATTTTTTTATTTATTTTTATATCAAACCAAATAACAATGACAAAGAAACTTAAGAGTAATCACTATGACTAAATCGTACAGGGGGTTTCACAACTCTGCCAGACCTAGTTATAATATCATTATTTCCACTAGTGCTGGGTAAAGGTTCAATAACAATTTCATTTTCCTGACTTGTAAAGTCTTGCCATTTATCGGGATTCTCATAACTTGATTTTGACTTAAGACAACTTTTTTTTATTTGGTTAACATGAACCTTTTTCACCTCTCCTCCGATTAATTGAATTAGATACACCCATGAACTTAATTTCAACTTAACAGTTCCCTGAAACCATTTCATAGGACCTTTCACATGTCTTAAATAGACCAAAACATTATCATTTTCTTTAAATTCTTTCAATGCATTTTTTGTTGATTGTTTGACATTTTGTGATTGTTTACTTTTATTGACATGACTTTCTTCTGACAAAATATGTAGTGGTGTACGTGGCTCATATGAAAATATTTTAGCCATTGGAGATACACCCGTAACAGAAGTAGGAGTGGAACGATAACTATACAGACAATCTATTAGACGTTGAGCTGGCGATAAAAATTTAGAATTTTTCGAAAACATAAATTTAATTAATATTTTTTTGAAAGTTTGAACAGACCGTTCCGCTAATCCATTTGACTCGGGATTATACGGCGGACAAAATAATAATTTAATTGATTTTTCTTTACAAAAAATAGAAAATTCTTTGCATGAAAATGGGGGACCATTATCACAAACAATAGTTTTCGGAAAAGCGAATCTGGAAAAAACTTCACTTAATTTAGATAACAAATCCGAATATTTAGTATTTTTCATGTAAAAACATTCTACCCACTTTGAATATGAGTCGCAAACTAATAAGTATTTTGAACCTTTTAAATCAAAAAAATCCGAATGGACTCTTTCCCATGGACTTTCAGCAATAGGCCAACTATGACGTACATTTTTGTTAGCATTTTGTACAGACTGACACATTTCACATCTAGAAATAACATCTTCAATATCTTGATTCATACCTAACCACCATACATATGAACGAGCAAGAATTTTTGATCTGACTATACCAGGATGACCATAATGTATTAAATTTAGGACTTTGGACTTAAGAGATTCTGGTATTACAATTCTGTCACCAAATAAAAGACATTTTCCTTTGACCGACAGTAAATTTTTAAACTTGAAATATTTTTTAATTTCTGGACTTGACAAGTTTTCAATCCAACCGATTGAAACATACTTAATGACTTTACATAATGTTTCATCTTTTTCAGAATGACTTTCAACTTCTGAGAATGGAATTAATGGTGTAGACATGTATACAAAATTACATTCCTCAATATTGAATTGTTGTTTACTTGGCAAACGTGACATTACATCTGCTTGAGGCATTTTCAATCCTTTTTTATATTCCAATTTATAATTGTACGCAGACAATATTATAGACCATCTTATAAGACGTGATGCTGCTAAAACGGGTACTTTTTTGTTTTCAGCAAATAAAGACAACAATGGAGCATGATCAGTATATATCGTAAAATGACGACCAATTAAATATTTGTGAAATTTCTTAATTCCAAAAATAATAGCAAGGGCTTCCTTGTGCAATTGGCTATAATTTCTTTGAGCTGAATTTAATGTTGCAGACTCAAAAGCTATAGGAAATTCTTGATTCTTTACGACATGACTTAACCCGCCCAAATCCACGATGCGATTATAGTTTACAACGCTCTTTAAAACGTCAATAACTCCTCAAATGCTTCAATCATTAAATCAAGATTTTAGGTATTCCTAAAAAATATATTTTTGCATCCGTAAAAAATATTTTAAAAATTGTGACGATTCTGTATAAAATAATAAAAAATGTTTTCCTAAAAGTCAACACATTTCTATGTCAGTTGAGACAACAAATTTTAAATTTCTATGGGAATAACAGAGAAGACAAAACATTAATTCATTTCAACCTCATAAACCTACGTCCAATATTGCGATCTCCTTTTAGTTATGTATGACAAAAAGAGATGTAAAATAAAACGTTAAAACCTTTTGCCTATCTGTAGAGATTATTTTACTTCTCGAAGTTGACATCATAATACGTTTGTCGTCGCTTTCTAGTGCATTAATTTGCAATGTCTGAAAACAGAGACGACAATATTAATTATCTTGCTGCAAAAAAACTTGGGTTGCTTGACATTCCGTATTCATTTTAAAAAGAGCCACAAAAAAAATGAGGAACCACATCGGAAGGTTCGGCCAACCGACCACCTGATACTCAAACCAGAGTAATTTTTTAATTCCTTTCTGCGTATTTCCTTAAAATTAACGACAAAATGTTACGATTGTAGACAATCAGATGACGGGGGATGTTTTTTTGTTTAGTTTTATGGGTTTTGGGTTATTTGCAGGGTCATGCCACATTAGTTCAGAAGTAATAAATGTTTATTTAATTTCATTTTATTTTTATCAAATAATCTTTTGGTGGAAGACTTGATTAAGACAATGACAATGCAGTGCTTTTTTTACAATAGCTCCACACAGGAGGCCCTGAGGAAAATAATTCCCCCCAGGGCCTATGACATCTTGGGGATGATGTGTGAAGGGTCTTTTTAGGAAAGGAAGGTTAGGAAGTTCTGAGAAGGAAAAGGATGTAAGGGGTGGGTAGGAATCTGGGTGTCATTGTGTCCAAGAGTGACGGACGTATGAATCCATCTCTTCCACTGCGGTGTAAGGCGATGTTCCGAGAGAGTGCAGCTGGAGAAGTAATAAATATATAAATATGTAATAATAAAGCAAAACCCGGACAAATCTCTGCCCACGAACCCGGGCACCCCTACTAAGTCACGAAACGTAGCTAACTACTTGGAATGACCTTTGGCAGAAGTGTTGGTTATCCAATAAATGGTTCCCGGGGCGGCGGCACCCATACTTGCCTCCCAAATTGAAAAGTAAGGCATTGAACTGGCAAAGGAAAGATAATTGTTGAAATGCTCTATAATTGAGATTCCTGATATTTATGTGTTGTAAAACCATATAGTTACATTATAGGTAGAGCCATGTTAATTTGTGGAGATCTGGATGGGATACAAGGCCGATAAAAATTATAATAATTTCCACCTTTTTATAGCGCCGTTTAGTGATAAAGTCACGTCAAGTGTACTTGATGGATGGGATTAAAAGGTACGCTTACTTAGTTAGGGCATTCAAAAAGGAAGATACATGACAATACTTCATCCAAAATACGATTGTAAACATTACTGCACCACCATAAAACTCTTTTGTGAGGGTTGGGTGCAATATTTAGAATCTTACCTAAAACTACCCCCATAAAATAATTATTTTAAAAAGGGACTTTCTTTCCATTGAAACAGTAGCAAAGTGACGTCTTTACAAATGATTATTACATGGAAGGAAGTAGCAATAAATATAAATGGTTAGGTTTCAATGAATTGAAGGTACAATTTGCAATGAATGTTAGGATTTTAAAAATATATATATTTTTTTGAATTATTTATTATTTTTACTATTTTAGAACGCTCACTGTCTTTGTGTAACTTGCTATTTCGATCATCTTCTAAAATGCATATTTTTCATAATAACGGCATGCCGCCGCCTCGACAACCATTTATTGGACAACCAACACTTCTGCCATAAGTGACTTCAAGTAGTTTGTTACGTTTGGTGACTTAGCAGGGGTGACCAGGTTCATGGGGTAGGTTTGGTTCCGGATCTTGGCGGCGGGTACGTCTGCCTAGCAACTGGCTTTGTGTGGCTGGCCGGGTCGGGAGAGACTGGTTGAGGGAGACCTTTTGACCTCTCCAGTAGGAAGACCTCTCCCCAAAGATGACATAGGCCCTGAAGCGAATTATTTTCCTCAGGGCCTCATGTGTGAAGCTAATGTAAAAAAATACTGTATGTCTGCACTACAGTATCCACAGCTTAAGTTCTTATAGTTTCGTATAGTACTAGATGACGTGTGGTCGCCATTTTACGATTTAATATAGATTTATTATAAACGAATGCATTACATAATATGTAGGTAAATATAATAACAAAGTCTTTGTTTTGCTTTTTTGAAAAAATCTTTTACATCTACATTTTTACTTATATTTTATTATGATAAACACGTCGGATTAATGTTTAAATGAGAATTTACCTAATAGGTTTTTGTCGTTATGTTCCTGTGAAATAAATATTTTAATTTGCTATGTAAACTATTTCCACTCATAAAAGAAAAATTTATCCTAAAGGTTATCTCTAAATTTCGGAAAAATGTTAAAACATATAAGTGAGTATTATAAAAAATACTAGTGTGCAGTTCACACCGGTAGAAGCGAAACCTTCAGAAAAAAGAGTCGGAAGGCTACGAAGCACCGCATAAAGAGGAGACCGATTATTCTAACCCATTCTCTATAAATGCTATAGATGCACGTGTTTGTCTCCTTTTAGTGTCGCTTTTTCGTTTCATCCAGTTTCAAATCACAACGGTGCGAAAGAAATTTTCACTTCAAAGTAATTATAAAATTATTTTTTTCGTGGTTTGCTTATACTTTCTTTTAGTGTGGCTTTTTCGTTTCATCCAGTTTCAAATCACAACGGTGCTAAAGAAGTTTTCATTTCAAAGTAATTATAACATATTTTTTTCGTGGTTTGCTTACCGTTTTTTTAGTGTCGCTTTTTCGTTTCATCCAGTTTCAAATCACAACGGTGCTAAAGAAGTTTTTCACTTCAAAATAATTATAATTTATATTTTCGTGGTTTGCTTTTGCGTAAAACTGTAAAAAAAATAAAATTCGAGTGTTCTTTAAGTATTGTTAAAACCATTCAATCTGGTATTAACTTAGATCAGCAAACATATTTTTTGTAAATGTATTTAAAAAATGATAGTAGGTCGGTGTCAGCCCTTACTAGTACCTAGCGCATTCCACATGTGGCTTTCTGAAACAATGATGCTCTTCTCGAGGCTAACGTGACTCTAGGCGGTCGCTGTCACAGCCGCCCGCCTTGTTGGGCGTTTCAAATAATATTTGATTATTTATTATGAATGATTATTTTTTTAATATTTCAGTTTAAGGGCACAAAATCAATATTTTTTTCTTACAATAAATTCATATAAGCCAAATAAAAAATATTCACAACAATATTTTTACAAAAAACCCGAAATAATTTCCAAATCCCATAGAGTAACGCTGTGTAACAAGACGGTTTGTCGAGGGTATTTTTAGCATGGTATGGGAAAGGTTAAGACATAACCGACACCGTATGCACTGGAATCGACTGTAAGACACAATGGTTTTGACGGATCAAATAAAACTAACATAGTTTTATCTGACAAAAGAGACTTACTATTTACAAATGCCTTTTCGCATTCATCAGACCAACACCATTTTACATTTTTTCTTAATAAATTATGAAGTGGTTCTAGCACTGTAGGACACATAGGAATAAAATTCCTATAAAAATTTAACATTGACAAATATGACTTTAGTTGAGTAACATTTTCTGGACACCCAGTAGACTTAATTTTCTCAACTTTCGACAAAGACGGACTTTTGCCCTGACCTGACAAAGTAAACCCTAAAAATTCAAAAGAATTCACAAAAAATTCACTTTTTGACACATTAATTTTTATATTAAACTCATTTAATTTTAACAAAACTTTATCCAAAGTATCAGAACACTCCTTCTCGTCTTTACCACCTATACAAATATCATCAATATATGCAGCACAGTTTTTTATGCCACCCAAAACTGTATCAATTACCATTTGAAAAACGGCAGGAGCCGATGACAATCCATAAGTGTAACGATTATAGACATATAAACCATTACATGTATTAATTGTAAGTAATTCTTTACTAGAATCTGACACAGACAACTGTAAATATGCGTTTGTTAAATCTAATTTACAGAATACTTGACAACCTGAAAATTTATTAAAAATATCCTCTGGACGTGGAATAGGATATTGATCAATTTTCAATTGTGGATTGACTGTAGATTTCAAATCTGCACATAAACGTAATTTTCCATTTTGTTTAGGTACACAAACTATTGGAGAAGACCAACTACTATATTTAACTTTTGAAATAATGCCTTCGCTTTCAAGAGGACTTAGCTCTTGACATACTTCAGCACGAAGTGCATAAGGAACTTCATATGCTTTATGAAAGACAGGAGTAGCATTATTTTTTAAACTTAAATTCACAGAAAATTCTTTAATTGGTAAATCGTTATTAGTAATCGAAAAAGAATTTAAATATTTTTGTGACAATTTTTTAACAATATTTGTTTTATTTTTCTCGCTGACAGACACTGAATTTACAGTATTATTATGCATATTTGACATTAAAGAACTTATGAAAGTATTTTCCCAAGATGGATCAAACACTTTTAACCAATTTCTACCCAAAATAGCATCAGACGACAGATTTTTTATAACCAATATTGGTAAATCCATTACAACATTAGAATCAACATTTACTTTTGCCATAAAAAATCCAAAACAAAATAAATTCTGACTATTTGCTGTGAACAAATTACCGTAGAATTGACTTAACTGACAAGTTTTGAAAAATTTTAAATACATTTTGTTACTTATTAATGTCGAAGAACTTCCTGTGTCAATCATAAAAGACATATTGATACCATTTACAATTAAATTAATTTTCGCTGTATCAGACACTGACATATTTAATACATTTACATTATTGACACATTTTACGTGATTGATGATTGATTTTGCGTTTGGACAAAATTTCGACGTATGCCCGTAAATATTACACTTGTAACATTTCCACTTTTTTGAAGGACATAACTCCGGTTGATGAGTTATAAAACACCTCTCGCATCTTCTGGACCCTTGACGTGATGGAGATGACAGTTGACTTGATGACCTTGAACTCCTTTGACCCTTGAATCCAGTCCTTTCACCCCGATGAAATCGCCTACTAGGACTATTCTGACGTGAAGGGCGATCCTTTGAGACATGACATGTTTTTTTATGTGACATTTTTGACTTGACTTCACAGATTTTCGATGTAACATTTTCTTTGTGTAAAATTTGCTCTGAGCTGTGGCTTACTGTCTCAATATTTTTGACAATTAATTTTGCTTTCTCAAAAGATAACGATTCGTCTTCAGATAGTAATCTTCTAGTCATTGTATCGTCTTTTAAACCACACACCAATTTATCTCTCAGAGCTTGGTCTAGAAAAGCACCAAAATTGCATGATATTGACAGACTTTTTATATCCGTAATATAATCATCGATTCCTTCGTTAGAATGTTGTTTCCGGTTATAAAATTTATATCTTTGCGCAATTGTACACCTTTTTTCTTCATATTTACTCTTCAGTGTTGTTACAATATCGTTGAAGGTTAAATCTTCTAGATTTTTCGGATGCACCGTTTCTTTCAAAATTTTAAATTTCTCCGCACCGATCAATATACACAAATATCCAATTTTTTCTTTCTCTGCGATATTAATAATTTTTAGATACATTTGTATGCGTTCCAAAAACATATTGAAACTTTCGCAATCTGGTTCGAAATGAGGCACTGGCAAGGTACTACTCGACATGTTGAAAAAAATGTTTTTTCCACGGCGAAATCACTTTTAATACTCTTCACACACGTTTTAACTGATAAACTGATTTTCCTCGTCGCCAATTATAATATTTGAGGTTTCGTAATTAAATACAAGAACTGATTCGTTTGTAAGACGTTTATTGACACTGTTGACAAGTTCAAGGTTATACATCAAGTGACGCGACAGACCTGCCAACTATCAGCATTTGATAGCTGGTTATATTTTATACTGTTCCTTGAGGAATACCATGTTTTACCAAATCACAAGAGCTTAAGCTTGATCCTATTTTTGTGCATTGTTGGCGATTTAATATATAGCTTTTTAGTAGCAAGAGACTTTTGTTTTTAATACCAACGTTAATGATTTTCTTTAAAAGAATTTTGTGGTTGACTGTATCGAACGCTTTCTTTAAGTCCAAGAAAATAGTTAATGTTTTATTATTAGAGTCTAGGTTAGAGTATATGTTTTTGGTTAAACTAAAGACGGCATCGTCGGTGCTCAGGTTGGTCCTAAAGCCATATTGATTGGCTGAGAGAATTGCATTTGATTCTAAAAAAATCATAATTTGTCGTTTTAAACACTTTTCGAAGATCTTGGATAATTGAGAAGTTAAGGTTATTGGTCTGTAGTTGTCGGTTTTACATTGGGATCCGGATTTATGTATTGGAATAATATGGGCGAGTTTAAAATTATCAGGATAGATGCTGTGTCTGATGCAGTTGTTGAATATGTAATGTAATGGGATGATTATATGTTTTTTAATTGATTTAATTGTGGTATTGCTTATGTTATCTGGGCCATTTGCAGACTTCTCTTTAAGGTTATCAATTTGTCTTGAGATTTCAAGTTCTGTTATTTCTTTGAATGTAGATAGCTCAGAGGTAGTGTCATTAGACTCTGAAAGTTCGGGAGGAATTTGATTCGAGTGAATATTAAGACTGGGATTATTATCTATAAGAGTTGAGGCGATGTTTGTAAAGAAGTGATTGAAATTGTTTGCAATGCTCTCAGCATCTTCGATGGTTGTGTTATTGTCAGTAATGATTTTTTGAGGAATTTTATTAACCTTTTGGATCCTATTTGAAATTTCATTTATGACTTGCCATGTTTTTTTCGAGTCGTTGTGAGCATTATGTAGTTGAGTAGAGTAGTATTGTTGTTTTCGTTTTTTTATGATAGTGTTTAGATAGTTTCTAAATAAAATGTATTCGTTCCGTTTGGTGTGGTTCTGTGCTTCGTTTTTAGATGTGCAAAGATTTTGATGATTTTTATAGATTTTGAAAAGTTTGTTTCAATGTTGTATTGAGATTATCAGTCCGCGCGTAATCCATGGTTTTATATGTTTATGTTTACTTTTTGGTGGTGCTATTGGTTCTTGGCTTTTTACAATATATTTTTGAAGTACTTCATAAAAGTTATTCAAAGCTAAATTTGGGTCATCATTACATAGGACCGCAGTCCACGATTCTTCGTTTAGTAAGTTATTTAAAATTGAGTAGTTGATTTTAGTAATTGTTTTGTTGAAGTTATTTGGTTCAGCAGAGACGGGCAAAGTTGTAATATGATGGCCGTAGAAGGTGGGATAGTGGTCAGTTATGTCAATTTGTAGTGTAGCGGATTTATGTTGGTAATTTTTATTTGATTTTAGAAATATATGATCAAGACATGTATCATTAGGATGATTAGGTCTGGTGGTGTTGTTTATGTATGGTAGGTATCCTGTGGAATACATAACATTTAGATATTCGTTCGTGTTCGGATTTAGTATGGCGTTTTGAATATTTATATTAATGTCACCCATAAAAAATGCAAAATCGAAATGGTTAGAGCTGTTATTGTTGATAAAAGTTTTAATTTCTTGGGTAAACAGATTTGTAGATAAAGAGGGAGAGCGGTAAGCTGTCAAAATAGAGTATTTTTTCCCTTTGGAGGTAAAGGTTGCGTGTATAGCATTGGAAAATTTGAAGTTTGGATTTTCTATATTAATGTTGGATATGGAGTGTACATTGTAAAATATGGTAATACCATCGTGAGAGGTATGCTTAGCCGGAATTGAAATGGAAATATAGTTAGGTAAGTAAAACGGGATACATTCGCGCAATTGTGTTTCAGTGAGTGCTATAAAATCAATTTTGAAGGAAAACGAATTTAAAAGGATACAGAATTCATCAAAGTGTTTCCTAATACTTCTAATGTTCATGTTTAGTATGTTAAAGGATGTATCGTTGAATAATGTGTTTACATCTTCAACATTGTCACATACATGAGTTTCGGGGATGCTGTTTTCTTCTGAATGGGCCATTTTTATTGAGTCCGGATGGTCATCTTTGAAGGCACAAAAGGGAGTCCAGGTTATTGAAGTGGTATGTCGCTTGCATCTCTAACATATATAATTGGAGTATCCTTATTTTTGCGGAGAAGGACGTTACCGTTCTTCGTCCACGCGTATTGGTAACCCATGGCCTACGTCGCTCTCGCTAGCCAGAGTAGTTGTTTATTTTGTGGCGTCAGCTTTTCGTTTATGTAGATTGGGTTTTCTGAATTGGAATGGCTGATGTCTTTAGCTGAGAAATAACCCGTCTTCTTTTTTTGGGAGATGATTCTGTCTTTTATTTCTTTTGTGGCCATCTTTATAGTTATGCATTTTTTTAGGGCGTTGGTGTAGGTATTTACTATGGTATTATTATCAAGAAGGTCTTCGCACCCAATTTTTTTAAAAATGCGTTCTATTGGGATTTTGGGATTTTCATCTTTTTTGTGTCAATTCCATTGATTTCAAGAGTTGTATCAAGGGAATTTTGAACAGATTGGTTGACAATATATTTCAAATTTTTATTTTCTTTTTCAACTTCCTTAATTTTTTTGTGGAATATGTTTCTCTCCGCTTCATAATCGTCGATTTTTAGTGAAAGAAATTCGATTGTTTTGGTGAGTTCGCTTAACTGGTTCTTGATGTTTTTTACGTCTTTTCATTCAGTAGAGAATTTTTTTCCTATAAATTCTGACATTTCTTTCTTCATGTTATCGATGTTTTTTTGGTTTTCAATATTTTGATTTGCTATTTGAGATATTATATCTTTTTGCATTACGTCCATTTTCTTTTCAAGGAACTGGATAATTTTGTCTTCATTTTCCGGAGTAGTTGTCTTGCCTCTGGTGCTTGCCATTGTGGATTTTTTATAATAACACACTTTACACGGATAAAATGGGACTCTGTTTACCTATATTTAATAGCAGTGGGATGAATCGACAGATGGCGCTATGATTATTGTTAGCTTAGTAGTTTGCCGGAAGATGTCAATGGTGTACTTTTGTAAACGGGTTTTTTATTTTTATTAATTGAATTAAGAGAATTGTTCGATTTTTTTGTTTTTTGTATTTTATTATGGTTTATCTAAGTTCAATTGATTTATTACAGTTCACTTTCGTTTTCTTAAGAGTTTTTGTTAATTATGACTTGAGAGCGTTGATGATTTTGCTATTATTAATGGTTTGACAACATAACCTCGTAAAAATGTCAGAGTAACGGAATTTAGCACAAAACTTACTTTATTTTAGTTATTATTCCCTTTGCACACTGTAATTAGTCAATTTAGTTCGATATTTTATGTTGGATATCACAAATACAACACTTTATGTTAAGTTATCTGGATTTTTGGAGGAGCAAAATTTTGGCTTGTTCACCGTTTGACGTTTGTTATATCAACATGAACATAGACATCCAAATAGACGAGAAGATACAGATAAGGAGTAAAACCAAACTATGGGGGGACGAAGAGGGGAAAAATGACTGTGATTCGTTAAAAAATCAATCTGAAAGTATATAGGCATCTCGCATTATAATATCACCATTTAGTTCTTAAAATCTGCTATTGAATGAATAGACCTTTTTACATGGGAGCGTAAATTGCTCGCCACGTTATTGACATATTTGCGAAGTCCAAATAAGGCAAAGTAAAGTTCGCCACTTTTCACAGACGAATATTTTGTTGCCGTATTTAGTTAAGACACTTTTACAAATGTTTCATAATTTACTTACCCCTGTAACCAGCGACGAGCACACATGAGAACCGCCCACATTCGTTATGATCGTCATATTTTAGGGTATAATGTATAGCACAAGCTACCATTTTTGCCAAGTTATATCGTAAAATGTACGATGAGAGCTCGGCGCTGGTCCGGACAAGAATGATGACGTCACATTTTTTAGATTCAAGCGAGGCTCTCGTAAGCCCAGCCGGTTCCATGGAACCGGTATGGGGAGGGGGAAATAATACGCTTTTATCACTTAGGGCTGGTCTATATATATTCATATGTCTATGGTTTTGAACCATTTCTTGTCAACAAAAAGTTAAAAAGAAATAATTTGGCTTATATTTGTCTTTATTAATACGGCGCTTGCTGCGTGACGTCAAGGGTGACGTCAAAAGTAGAAAAAATATTAAAAGTTTGTGGAAAATATAAAAAGATTTCTAGATTGGTAAAAGCCTACCCCCCCCCCCCCCTAAACGGGTCACGTAGTATGGGTACGTTCCCTAATGGTGCACGCGGTACAACGCGTGCGGTGCACGCCAGGGGCGTATATCTTCACTAAAACTTTTAACTGTTGACGTAGAATAGCCAAATTCTTAGAGACAACGCTGAATTGTAGATAGGTCTGAAATTTTATTTGCCATCTCTCGCTCTCTACGTGTAACAGAACGTTGTACACTACACACTGGAGTAGCGTGCCTTGGAGAGGCCCTGTATCAAAATTAGTTGGGGGGCCCAAATGAAGGATAAAGATTTCTCACAAAAGAAACAAAAGGCCTCTGTAGCCCGGGGGGGTCGTATCATTAATACGGCTGATAAGGCGGTAGCTATGCCCCTGATACTACATCACTTGACCAATAGAAACTTAGAAACTCTTGATAGCAATATTGCTAGACATGTGCTGTGATTTGCTTCATCCGCGAGGTTATCCTGCAAATTTCAATCGAAAAAACAATGAATATTGAATTCCAGAGCTCAAAAAGTGATTAAAATCTGTCAAAAATTAGTCAATTATTATTAATTATATAAAACATCGATATTCAGCTTAAGTCGTCCTTATCAATTTGAGGTCAGGATACCTTAGTTGTAAGAAATTTCAGTCGGTTCTGCGAATCAGTGTTTTATGTGTTATTATCGATTGTATTTACTGAAAATAAACATATTTAAAGATGTACCCTGAGTGTTTCATTTGTCTAATGTGAGCAAAAACACGTTTTCTGATTTCAATCATTTGTTTTTAAATAATTTATTGGGCTAATGGATTGAAGTCGGTCGAGTGCAATTATATTGTCCATGGTAGAAAAATAAAGTTCCTCTATCTTTAGTCTATTTTCCGTAGTTAAATTGATGGCACAGTGCTTTTATGGAGAAGGCCCGAAGATATTAATATAAGATATTCCCGCCTCCCAATTTGGGAGGCGGGAATGGGTACCGCCGCCCCGGGAACCTTTATTGGACAACCAACACCTCTGCCATAGGTCACCCCAAGTGGTTCGCTACGTTTGGTGATTTAGCAGGGGTGTCCGGGTCCATGGGGTGAGGTTTGTCTAGGTCTTGGAGGCGGATGACCAGGACATACTGAACCCTAGATTCCTACCCACCCCTTAAACCCTTTTCCTTGCCAGAACTCTCCTCTCCTTCCTTTTCTTAAAAAAAACCCTCCACACAGCATCCCCAAAGATGACACAGGCTCTGAGGGAAATTATTTTCCTCAAGGCCTCCAGTGTGGAGCTCATGTAAAAAAAAAAAAATAAAAAAATATCGATCTAGGGATTTTTAGTATATTTATGATGCACGCGGTACAATGTGTGCGGTGCCCGAGGGCTACCGAGGGTCAGGGGTTCATCGAAATTAGTGACAAAGAATTGATAAAAGCACGTGAAATAATCTTAGATAAGCCGACTTCTCGGAGGTAAACTAAAACAAATAATATATATTTCAAATGGGTAAATATTTCCCTATCGAGTCCACGCTCAGAACACATTTTAAAAAATTAAAACAAATTGTACTAGGTAGATAATGGTTAGTAATAAGTACTTCAGTAACCGGAATTGAAAAAGAATGCTTTTTAATGTTTTTTTTTTAATTTAAAAAACGCGAAATGTCATTTTTCAAATTCAAATTCAAATTTCAGAAATATGAGATATTGCATCTCATAATTCAGGGAAAGATTGCCGGAAGTCGGGGCCCTGAAAGAAGGAGAATAACAATTGTTGAAAAATCTGAGACAGTGGTTTGGCCAGTCTACTGTAGAGCTGTTCCGGGTCGCAGTAATCAAAATCCGCATAGCCAACATGATAGCTAACATTCGTTGAACGGACAGGACACAACAAAAAGAAAGAAATTTCATAGAAATTATAAAAGGAGTTTAGTAATAATGTGTCCACTCCTAAGAACGTGCGATCTCAAAACATATGTGAATTTTTCTTTTTAAAAATACTCGATGTGGGGGTATTTGTGGTTTTAGCACCCAGGTGGCGGAACTGCTTGCGGCGGCCCTGTATCTAATATTTATATTATTTACTTAATATACAGTGGCACCTCTGTTTGAGTGGTCAATGTTCAACATTGACCATTCAAATCGCCGGTCAAACACTGCATTCACACGTGTTCAGTAGCGGATTTAGGAAGGGGGGGGGGGGGGGCACGGGGGCACGGGGGCATGTTCAACATTGACCATTCAAATCGCCGGTCAAACACTGCATTCACACGTGTTCAGTAGCGGATTTAGGAAGGGGGGGGGGCGCACGGGGGCACGCCCCCCCCCTCCAAACGGTATTTTTATGTACTGTGGAGATTTCATCACACTACATAGTTAGAAGCTAAAATTGTCTTTATTAAACATTTAATTTTTCGATTGTTTTGACACTTCCATAAACCTTCCTATAGATACATACTTGAACTTGTAGAAATAAACTTGAAGTATGATACTTCAAGTTTATTTCTAACAGTAATTGTTGATTTTTTTGCCCGTCCGCCCCTTGTGCCCGCCCAGAAAAAATCCTAACAGTAATTGTTGGTTGTTTTGCGCGTCCGCCCCTTGTGCCCCCCCCAGAAAAAAATTCTAACAGTAATGGTTGATTTTTTCGCCCGTCCGCCCCTTGTGCCCCCCCCAGAAAAAAATTCTAACAGTAATAGTTGATTTTTTCGCCCGTCCGCCCCTTGTGCCCCCCCCAGAAAAAAATTCTAACAGTAATAGTTGATTTTTTCGCCCGTCCGCCCCTTGTGCCCCCCCAGAAAAAAATCCTGGATCCGCCCTTGCACGTGTTCATGGATTAAATATAATAATTGGATAATTTGTAGGGCGCCGTTTTTGTAAATAATGACCACAAAGCGTTGTACAATTTATTACGATTTATTACATTCGATCCAATTTTATTATTTACAAACGGATACAGAAAACATACTTCCCTGGCAGGTCACTGTCGACAAATACACTTTAATATAACTTACAATCTGGGAGTATGGGAACCATTTATTGAATAACCGACACCCCTGCCATAGGTCACTTCGAGTGGTTCGCTACGTTTGGTGACTTAGCAGGGGTGCCCAGGTTCATGTTCATGGGGTGAAGTTTGACTTCTCCAGCTGTACTCTCTCGGGGTTGTGTTTGACACGCAATTAAATTTTATGAATCACATACAACAAATAACTAACAAAGGCATGAAAATACTAGGATTTATATAAGGGAACGTACCCATACTACGTGACACGTTTAGGGGGGGGGGGGTCATCAAAATACCACGCTTGATCACAACGGGGGGGGGGGGGGGGCTTAGGTTTTTATTACGTAGTCAATCTAGAAATCTCGCGTTTTTTTTTCGAGCTACGAGGGGAGGTTTTTAAGTTCGCGGAATGGGAAGGTAAGTGATTAATGGGGGTACCGCTGAATTAGGTACTAATTGAACAAGTCATTTTTAGGATAAACACCGGGTTTTATCGTAATTAGGTCATTAGTCTTTGAGCTATCATCGACCAAACACTTCGATCGGGAAGAAATTGTGAAATGTGGAGAAAATTGAGTTCCGCGCTGTTATAAAGTTCCTTTAAGTTAATTTAAAGATCGGAAAAATGTATTAGGGTAGTAGGTGACGTATCTGAATGGATTGATGCTGGGAACGTGTTTGTTGAAAATGATTGAGATGAAAAATGTTTATAAAAATAACAAGACTTTCGTTTCCATAAATTACGTTCCCGTTTCAATATATTTTGACATAAGTTTTATCTTGATAATATTTTTTCCACTTGTAATGCATGCACTCTTGCTGTCACGCAGCAAGCGCCGTATTAATAAAGATAAATATAAGCCAAATAATGCATTTTTTATTTTTTGTTAGCAAAAAATGATTCGAAACCATATTTATGAAATACTACGTGAAAACTGTAGGGGGGGGGTCTTGGAATATACTACACGTGGTCACCGGGGGGGGGGGAGGGGGGTAAAAAATTGCAAAAAGTGTGTCACGTAGTATGGGTACGTTCCCTAATATGTAAGGGAACGTACCCATACTACGTGACAGGTTTAGGGGGGGGGGGGGGTCTTCAAAATGTCACGCTCCATACAAATGAGCGGCGGGTTGCTTAGGATTTTGGTCACCGGGGGGGGGGGGGGGGTTAAAAACTGCAAAAAGTTGGTCACGTAGTATGGGTACGTTCCCTAATCAGAACAATCAGAGACTTCGATTCGTTTGAAGTTATAAAAATCGTATATTTGTCACTAGTACGCAGCTTGTTGGAAGTTTGGTCCTCATATCAAATTCACATAAGACATATCGAAAGAGTGCAGCATTTTATTTTTTTTTCATTAAATGTTTTGTTATTATTATTATAACATGTTTAGAACTAAATGTGTTTTTAATAATTTTCGGACCGTACGGGGTTTTATTTCTATCAAGCGAATTTCATATAATTACCGTTTCGGCTCGGCAAATTTACAGATATCATCTTTAAAAATGGGATACACTTTTTAAGAAAATAAAAACTAAAAATGGTTAATGGAATAAATCGGTAAAAAATCGGAATGCGGGGTCTTAACCGGTCCACATCGTAAGCAGATATAAGCGTTAGAAATAGGACAGCAGTCAAGTACAATAAGCGTGTTTATACGTCAACGCGTGTGTTTCCATAGAAATCGTTCTAACTCCGTTATTAATTTAGTTACATCCCTAAAACAAAAAGTAAAAGGTCGATAGTAGATAAAGCTGTACATCACTATCAAGTTGTCTATAGAATACATAACAGGAATCAGCTGTCAGTTGCGTAGTTGACGAAAATATTTATCCGCCCAAATTTAGTACCGGGCGGCTGGTCCGCGCTCGACATTTTTAATTTTTATTAAATATTTTTATATAAAATGATTTATTTTTATTTATTTATCTATAAAAGGTATGTTTATATTACATTATTCGTGATAAAAAAGTAAGGTGACAAAAGTGTTTATTACACATATATACAATAGCATAAGTATTGTTGTTTACATAATCTGTGATTTTAGTACACCTTTTCACATAAAAACATCACGTGAGTCATTTTTAACCTATTTTTAATGTTTGCGTTCTAAATTTTAATATTTACAAATGCTAATATTTATATGTAATGTAATAATTTGAAAGCTTATTTTGTAACCTTTCTAAAACAGTTTTTACTATTCGGTTACGATCAGAAATGTTTCATTTATAGAGCTTTAATTGTGAAGCGGTAATAACAAAAAGTTTTCGTAAAATGTCATTTCGTTAGAGACAGTCAAAGTGCTTATATGGCGATTTCCTGAGGGGTTAAGTTTAGCTTAAAATTCTTATATTTATTTATTTATTTATTTTGATAACATTACATATTACATTTTTTATAATGATCGTTGGCTGTTCAACTAGGCATTTTGTCCGTTTTAGATCAGTCAAAATGAGCATGTTTTTCACAAGTAATTAATGTGTTAACTATAGCCTTTTCCTTAAATATAGCACTTCATAAATAATATATTATGGTTTTGATGGTAGAAGAAGAGAAATAAAAATTCCAAAAGAGTTTTTTTTTATAAACATGTATGCTTTTCAACCATTTCAAGAAATTTTAATTCATTTTGATGAATTATGAACTAGAGAATCAAAAATGGATTAAAAAAAGGAAAGTATAGAAAAACAAAATGCAAGGAAATATTTAAGCAGTTTTTGAACTAAGATTGTATAAAAATAATATTCTTCTTCTTTCGTATGGTGGGGGGTCAGAAGGGGTCATCTAGGTCTGCGAGCCAGTCTAGGGCCTCAAGCGTTGCCCTGTGGACCTCATCAATTCCGCCGGGGAATGAATGGAGCGGACATTCGTTGACCACATGTTCGATGGTCTGCACCGCACCGCATTCACGCATCGCCTCTGAGCACAACGGCTATGTGGGAGCATCGGGAGTCTCAGTGGGGTCTTGAACGAGATTGGCGTTTTTGACGTTGGCTGATTGCCACTCAAGCTTCCACTTATCTTCTGGGGTGATAGGTGTTCGAAGGAGTCTTTCTCCTTCCGTCCAGAAAGTTTTCGATGAATATATACGTGAAATCCTATTTAGATACTATTTTGATTAATCTTTACGACGAATCGGCTTACAGTACGAACATAAAAAAAATATCCTACGGATAAATCAAAGCTTTTACTAGCTTTTATATGTATTGGAATTACAATAAAATTATTATTTACGTAACAAAAAATATAAGCGTAAACCACCAAAAAAAATGTTTTTTCATGACTTAACTATGAAGTAATACAAGAAATTTTAAAAAATACCCATTTATGGCTAAGACTATTTTTCAGGTTTTCCATGTTCTAACTTTTTTTCGTTCTTATAAAATTTTGCACAAAATAAATAAATACCACTTTTTTGCTTACTAGCCTAGTGCAAAAAGACGCTCGATTTTAAAATTTTGCAGGCATGAGATTCGAAATATTTCTAGCGTTTATATGCCGCTTAAAATAATATTAAGGTAATACCATGGAACTATAGTATCCATACTCTTAGGGTAATACCAATATACATAGGTAATACTTAGGGTACATCTTTTTTATTCTAAATAATCCATCTAAATTTTATGTTCTCGGTTATTATAACATTGATATTTTTTTTTGGTATAGTAACAGTAGTTTAGTAACACATAATAGTATCATTTACCTAAATACTTGCTACTTTGTTAAATGTTCATTTCTACTTGTTATTATTGATAATCTCCTGTGTACCACTGTATACTTATAATACCATGTACTCACTTCAATGTAAAAGCCATGCTATGGCGTTTAAATAAATAAATAAATAAATAAATATATATGAAAGGTCAACTAAAAAAAGTGTCGCAGAGAGCATTAGCTGTTCCACTTTCTAATAGAGGTGCACATTTTAATTTATGTGGTTTATTTATTTTTATTTCGATTTGAATACAAAGCGTGATGTTTTCTCTTTCTAATACCGTTTAAATTATATTTATCACTCTGGGAACAAGGGAGATATAACGATTTCCACGAGACCAAAGTGAGCTGTTCCCAAAAGCGAATAAATAAGCCTGATGGGTTAATATCTGTTTAGCGTTTACACCACGGACAATGGACATATTATATGTTAGAATTTCAACGTAATAAACAAATTAATCACTCTGAGAATTTTCAAAGAGATATAAAGAAATATACACATTGACCATTCCAACACTGAGGCGATGACTAAAACCCGTTTCGAACGATTTACATTTGATAGTAACGTAAGTGGAAAACCCCAAAAACCATTTATTTCGTTTTCCTTTTCCAGGAAGGTCATTTCCAGTAAAGTGGGATTAAATCACTATGTCCCGTCATTAAATTTTTATCATGAGTCATTATTAATTAGCGCAGACCAGTGGAAATCATTTCTTTTACATTAACTCCACACAGGAGGCCCTGAGGAAAATAATTTCTCTCAGGGCCTATGTCATCTTTGAAAATGCTGTGTGGAGGGTCTTTTTGAGGAAAGGAAGGAGTGAACATGGGTCTTGAAGAGACCCATGTTGTATAAGGGAGGAAACACAGAGGCCGGCAAATTGTTGCACAGCCGAGCCGTCGAACTCAAGAACGAGTCATAGAAATGACCCGTTCTCATGTGACTAATGTCAACCGCGTACAAATGTTGGGCGTGTGTTTGGCGTGTTTCCCGACTATGCACCGGTGCCGAGGGGATCAATGACGCTAGTTCCTCGGAGCATCTTCCATTGTAATACCGGTAGAACAAGGACAGCATTCCCACCTGACGCCTATGCTCTAAAGATTGCAGTCAGTCTGTTAAGATGGGAGAATCTATCAAACGGACCGCCTGTTTCTGCACAGAGTCAAGGGTTTTTTTTTTTAGGTATTTTGGAGCTCCAGACCAGAGGTGGCTGCCAAATTCATCCGTGGGTTAGCAGTTGTATACTATTAAAGTATGCGCGGGCCCTGGACAGTACGCTTAGAAATTGCTCACATTTATTTAATACCAACTTAAGTACCCAGCATTGCCCGGACTTTCAAATCATGTCTCTAATTTTAGATCTGAATCAGATCATTCAGATCTAAAAGTAGTGTAACTGAACTCACCATTACTGTTTCTTCGGTTCTACCTACTGTTAAATTAAAAATTAAAATTTAAACAAATCACTTTTGTTATGAAGTACTTTCTTGAATTATAACTTCCCACCCCTAAATGAATATTTCCTTCATCAGGTACTAAATATTTACTATTAGTTATCAAAAGCTGGCAACATTTGCGAGACGTTTTGATTGGCCAGGATTTCGGGAGGGGGCCGAGCATCCCTTCCGACAGGGCCGAGAGCCCTGGCGGCTTCCTTCTCGTTTTAACTGCGCTATGGGTCGGTCCCTTTGCTTTGCGGCCGGGGCCGCCTAGACCTTTTTTTTTTGGTTCCAACATTTGGTTGGGACACGTAATTTAAAAGATAGTTAAATTTGATATTTAAATCAACTCAGTGGTGATCCTGATGCTGCCCGTGACATTGTAACGTACGTAATCTTATTTTTGTGTGTTTCTATTTCTCCCTTTCGTTATATTTTAAAATCATTAACCTTGAGTTCACAAAGAGATTAAAAGCTTTTCCTAGAAGCGTCGAGTCATTAATAAATTCACCAATTATTTAAAAGCGACAAGAGATCTTTTCATTTATTAAAACCCTATATATATAATTATGCCAACAATAAAGCGACAGTCGTTTTGAATCAAATCCCAAACGAACTGAAAACACGATATCCCTGAGAGACGCTAGCCGAGGTGTGTATTATAATTTGGTTTTTGTAAGTATTTAAATTGAACCATTGTTTTTTGTCTTGATCATTGTGGCATTATTTATTACTAATTTGTACCTGTTCGTAACAAGGCGGTTCGAGCCCGTAGTTATCCAACACTGTCGCAACCAACTCGGGGCTAGATTTGGTTCATTATGAATTGTCGCTTTCTTTGATTTTTTTTTTCATAACTCCACGCTGTTTTTCGTGATGTATGTACTATAAAATATGTATGTATATAATAATCATTTTTCCCATTTAAATGAATAGGTAAATAAGTGATTTTGAATTGTGTTAAAACCCCCGCGTTTTAAATGCCGTTATCTTGAAGGCCGCGTCTACACATTTTTCAAAGGCCGCCATTTTAAAAACCAGCACGTGTTTTGACCGTTAAATAAATCACACGCGCCGTATTTTGAAAAGCTTTGTTTTAGTTTTACGCGAGTTTAGAAACAAAGTAGTTACCGAAATCTCAGAATTATATACCTAAAAGATTAAAATCTGCTAGCGTAGGCAAATGCATTAAAGGTACGGTATACCCGCTAACAAGGGAGATAGTGAAAGTCGAGTAAAACCACAATTCAGAAACTAAGCCTTACTTGAAATGGCTTTAGCCATATTTGGTGATTGAATATTGTGAATTTGTCAGTTAGTTCTTTAACAAATTTTCCTTTAGTAAATGCAGCTCGCATAGCTCGCCAATAAATTGTGTGACCTAAGATTTAAATTTGTTCGACATGTTTAAATATATTTTAAACACATTTTGAATAATATGAAGACGTACGCGTTAAAAATCCTACAAAAAGCCGTCAACCGCTGTAAACGGTCCGGATGCCGGCACCTAAGAGCAGGTACCTTTCGTAGGGTCGATTTATGGCAAGGGATGACGGATGACAATAGATTAAGTTTCGTTAAAATATTTCTTGACGAGTCTGCCGATGGACAATGGTTATTTTGGGCTCCTTCGAAGACAATAGCTCTATTGTCTACCAGGATTGTCCTGACAAATGCACTTTTGGGAATGTTCCTTTATTTGCAGAGGATACACATTTATTTGAAATATGAGAAAGCAGGCACCTTTGTTTGTGCAGCGTGGAGATATTTTTAGTAGATATTTAACGATATTACCTTCCCTTTATGAAATTGTGGCAAATAGATGCGATTATTTTTAGAATAACGGCCATAGTTTGAAAACAGAAATTGACCAGTCTCAGAGTGTGTTGAGACCATATGTTAGCGTTATCTTCGTTGAAACGAGCTGATGATTTAGAATGGTAAAATAGTGGTTACCTATTTAAAAATAGATTTTAACAGTTAAAATAACGACAGCAATAAAATTTAATCGAGTTCAATTCTCGAATTGATTTGCCAGTGAGATATAATTTCTAGTGTTCAATGATACTGCCTTCCTTATAGGATATAAATACCTACCAGTTCGAATCTGGAATAATTATAATGCATAACACACCGACGTAATCACCTTACTTCGTCGCGGGTTCGATTCCTTGCGAAATTATATATCTCCGTATCCATGCCGATCTCTCTAACGAAGAGTAGAAACCTATTAACGATTAGATAAATATGTTTAGTAAAATAAGCTTCACACAGGAGACACTGAGGAAAATAATTTCCTTTAGTACTTATGTCATCTTAGGGGATGCTACGTGGAGGGTCTTTTTAAGGAAAGGAAGGAGAGGAAGGAAAGAGGTATGAAGGGCTGATCGGAATATGGTGGTCAGCGTCCAGGAGTGATAGGCATAGGAATTCCTCTCTCCAAATTGCGGTTCCTCGCGATCCGTCCTGCCATGCGGCAGGTAGTCTAGACCCAGTCCGACCTTATCCCATGGACTCGGGCACTTGTAGCGAATAAAGCGATACCAAACATGGCGAATCTCTTAACAGGATTATTTATAACTGAGGCGCTGGTTATACAATAGATAGTTCAGGGGCAGCGGTACCCATGCCCGCAACCTCAAATTGATACGACGACGAAGTCTATGAAAACGGAAGTACGATAGCTATTTTTTTTATAGATGAATATAATCGGTATCTGTTAATATTAATGTATAGGTATTACTATTAATTAATTATTTTACAGAGAAGAGATGTGGGTTCGATTATCTATTACGTTGGATTTCGAGATTTTTCTCAGGATATAACAAGTGTCTAGATTTATTCAACTAACGGGGAAGATTGATTGCATACGATATCAATAGGCATTAATGGACCTGAATGTTATTATTCAGAATGGTGATAAGGAGGATAACTAATTTACAGGTATTTGATAAGTTGATACAAGAAGAGCAAGATGGAATTCAACTAGAATGTTGGCCCATACCAATTAGAAAATTCTCCAAAGAAAATCAAGTTGGAATACAAGTGGAAAATTATTTCTTCAAATAATTTTTAAATTTATTTGTTTGAGTAGAGTTTCGCGCTAAGCGACGGACGTGAATCATGTTTTGATTGATTAACCATTTAAATGGTTTCGTAGGAACCGGAGAAATCAACGTATTATGAAATTTACACTACACACATCCACACATACATTCAACACGCAGCACTGTTTTGAAGGGACGCTTTTGAAATAGTGTGTACACACACACCTACATTATATCTTTTCGGAGTAATTAACCGGATTGATAAAAACACACACCTACATTATATCTTTTCGGAGTAATTAACCGGATTGATAAAAACACTTCACATTTTTTACTATTCAACTATATCATACAATACTTTTATTGTATTTTATAGTGACAAAAACCTAATATGAACAGTGCAGTACTCTGGTGAGAGTAACGCGGGTCATTGATACCCTCGTTATTTTGATTTGAGTTTGTCTTGTTTAACTCGTACAAAAATAAGATGGCGCCCCGTGGCACAGCCCGCGTAAATGAAGTGGAAAAGCGATACTATTTTATGATATATTTCATTATCATTATTGTTGTCATCATTAAAAAAAATACTATAATGCCCTGACTACAATAACTTTAAATATTGCCTTAAAACGCAATAAATCGACGACAATTATATTACAGTGAATTGTGATAAAACTTGAGGTATTATTAATGTGCGTTCTGGAAATTTTTGAATGATCCTGAATTATAGGATGCTGTTTGAATGATCCTGAATTATAGGATGCTGTTTGAATGATCCTGAATTATAGGATGCTGTTTGAATGATCCTGAATTATAGGATGCTGTTTGGATGATCCTGAATTATAGGACGCTGTATGAGTGATCCTGAATTGAATTGATGCAGGACGCTGTTTGGGTCTTTAAAGGACTTTGATTTTATGTTGTCTGTTTTATTATCTGTTTTGTTTTAATATGTCGTTAACCAGTGATCCGTACTGTTAAAAAGTGGACACTGACTTCACTGAGCCATTACCTGTTCTTTAAAAGGGGGTTGAATGTGCTTTGTGTTCTACGACATACGCCAATGCATACATCACGACATCTAATGTGGAGTTAGTTACCTTACGCTTTGATCTCTTGTTGCTTATACAATTACTGTTCAGATAATTTTGTTTACTCTAAGTGCCTTGATGCCTAAGTGTTTGTACTTTTCTAATAATTTTGTAATTTTATTTCATGTTGACACTTCTCTCCTGCTGAGGATCCCGACTATTCCTCTAGACGCCCTGATGGACATTACACACTGACTTGCGCTGCCTAGAAAACTGCGTGCCACGAAGTTCCTGCCAGGCCACTTCGACGTGTTGATTTTGCTGTCTATTTGATACTTTATGTATATTGTAAACTATATAACTTATTGTAAACTGTACAACTTTTTGCCTAGGTTTTTAATGCTGAATCTCTATGTGAACGATTTTTTTTTTGTAAAGTTTATCGAGGGAATTCTTTGAAAGGTTTAAATTCAAAAAACCTTCGTTACGACTGCGGTTTTTTGCTGGTGTTTTCGGGGATGTGTTATGAAGTACTTTCTTGAATTATAACTTCCCACCCCTAAATGAATATTTCCTTCATCAGGTACTAAATATTTACTATTAGTTATCAAAAGCTGGCAACATTTGCGAGACGTTTTGATTGGCCAGGATTTCGGGAGGGGGCCGAGCATCCCTTCCGACAGGGCCGAGAGCCCTGGCGGCTTCCTTCTCGTTTTAACTGCGCTATGGGTCGGTCCCTTTGCTTTGCGGCCGGGGCCGCCTAGACCTTTTTTTTTTGGTTCCAACATTTGGTTGGGACACGTAATTTAAAAGATAGTTAAATTTGATATTTAAATCAACTCAGTGGTGATCCTGATGCTGCCCGTGACATTGTAACGTACGTAATCTTATTTTTGTGTGTTTCTATTTCTCCCTTTCGTTATATTTTAAAATCATTAACCTTGAGTTCACAAAGAGATTAAAAGCTTTTCCTAGAAGCGTCGAGTCATTAATAAATTCACCAATTATTTAAAAGCGACAAGAGATCTTTTCATTTATTAAAACCCTATATATATAATTATGCCAACAATAAAGCGACAGTCGTTTTGAATCAAATCCCAAACGAACTGAAAACACGATATCCCTGAGAGACGCTAGCCGAGGTGTGTATTATAATTTGGTTTTTGTAAGTATTTAAATTGAACCATTGTTTTTTGTCTTGATCATTGTGGCATTATTTATTACTAATTTGTACCTGTTCGTAACAAGGCGGTTCGAGCCCGTTGTTATGTAACACTTTGTAAAAAACCATTTAATCAAATTTATGTCATATAGGTACCTTAACAACAGAGCTTCTTCGATTTTATTTTTTTCTTTAAGAAAAAAATGTTTTTTATATGTCATTTACACTGTTCTGCATTTTCAGTGTCATTGCTATTTAAATGAATATTTGACAGTTAAATTGGTGTTACCAGCCTAAAAAATTCGTAGTCTTATTTTTTATGTTTTCTACTCTTAATAGACCACTTGCATGGATTTCATAACGAATTGGAAAAAATCGTCTGGGTAGATCTTTTTATTAAGATTACGAAAACAGTTTTTTTAACTTTTAAATAAATAAATCCATTATTTGACTACATAAAAATGTCCCGTCTCCGAGAATGTTCCTATTAATTTTGTAAAATTCCACACTGGTTTATTTTTTTTATATGGCGTCACTTTGATTTCAGGCGAATTTTTGAATTTGACATTTAACGTTCAATAGATTTATTGTTTGTTCTCTGCGAACTTATCATTTGGTTTGACTTTTTGACAGATGTTATGAAGAGAACCCCGTACATTTTAGATGTCGGTACGTGTTTTAGAGGTATAATAGTTATGGTGCTGATTTTAACAAAATAAAATTTTATGATATTCTTATTATTATTATAATTTACAAGTACAAGTATATTACATTGGATTTAGTAATATGGACGTTGAACATTATAATTATTTATGTTCAATAAGATGGATAAAGGAAAAAAATATTTATGAGATGTAATATTTTTGGTATGCCTCGTTATTCTCCTGTGCCATTCGTGTGAAAACGTTCTTTTTTTTTTAAAATGATTTTCGGCTATGTAATTCGTTACTCGTTTTCTCGCACCTATAAAATTATGTCCCGTCTTTCCGGTTTATAAAAAATGGTCTGATTTTTCGGATTGAAATTTTCAAAAAATCCCCAGGGTTTCAAAAATACGATAAAAAAAAAACGTATTGTCTTAGAATATTTGCCTAAACCGGATTTTTTTTTTAAAATGTAATGCAAGCGGCGTATTGACAGACTCTATTCTTTCCTTTAAATATTAAATTGAAAATTAATGATACGAAATGAAAGAAATCACCCAAGATGGCCAGCACGCGCAGTTATGTACATACACGGAGGTAGCTTCATAGTAGTACTCGGATAGTGACTATTTTTCCAACAAATTTTTAATGAAATTAAATTAATTTGGATAATGTTAAGCTTTATTCACTATTTTATATTATTTATCGATATTATTTTACACGTACGAGTAGTACTTGCGCTGACAATGTGAATGAATTACTTGTTTTGTAAATTTTTCTTGCAATTAAACGAATTTTGAAATTTTTTTTTTAAGTAAAACTTCCTTACGCACGGTGATCGGGCGAGGCGAACGGTCGGGCCTTTACGTGGTAAGGATAAGGTTAAGAATAAGGATAAGGATAAGGATAAGGATAACGATAACGATAACGATAACGATAAGGATAAGGATAAGGATAAGGATAAGGATAAGGATAAGGATAAGGATAAGGATAAGGATAAGGATAAGGATAAGGATAAGGATAAGGATAAGGATAAGGATAAGGATAAGGATAAGGATAAGGATAAGGATAAGGATAAGGATAAGGATAAGGATAAGGATAAGGATAAGGATAAGGATAAGGATAAGGATAAGGATAAGGATAAGGATAAGGATAAGGATAAGGATAAGGATAAGGATAAGGATAAGGATAAGGATAAGGATAAGGATAAGAATAAGGATAAGGATAAGGATAAGGATAAGGATAAGGATAAGGATAAGGATAAGGATAAGGATACTTAGGCGTGATATTTGACTCATCACTTAGCTTCAATAAACATGTAGATACAATTTCAAAAAGTGAGTCACAATTCACAAATATTAGGATTAACGCTTAGAATCACAAATTGCTTTAAAAGTGCAGAATTAACTTTAACATTATATAAATCAACTGTGCGAAGTATTCTCGAATATGGATCCACTATTTGGTCTCCCAATTATGAGATTCATAATTATAGAATCGAATCCATACAAAGAAAATTAACCCGTGTTATTGCTTATCGCGAAGGTATATCTGATCAATTTGGAACGTATAAAGACCGATTTCTACACTATTAACTACACTCTCTGACAGGAAGACGGAAACTTTCTGATTAATTGCTTCTGCACAAAATTATACATGCATCAGTTGATACACCAAACATTTTATCCCAAATTAACATTAACACACCGTCAAGAAATTCAACAAGGAGGATGCAAGATATTTTCTATATATCTACCTACCACACAAATACAGGATATTTCTCCCCTTTACCACGAACATTAAGACATTATAACACTATACACTGCTCTAATAATGAAATTGACATTTTTAATAACCCATTCAATCACTTCAAAAATATATTTTACCATCAATCGTATAAAGCTGATATTGTGATGAAGCCCTTTATTCAAAGACAAGAAATATTGTACCTACTAAATCATTGTCCCATCAGCACAGGTGCCAATAATAAATTGTTGGTGATTCTTTTGTACCCTACCTTTTACTCATTCTTGTTCGTCATTCACTTTTGCATATTTACGAGTAGCTAATTATTACTGATATTATTTTTGTTATAATTTTTGTAATTTAAATCATCCATGTACCTATACAAATTTTTGGGCATAATGCCTGTTTTATGTACTTAAATAAAAAATAAATAAATAAGGATAAGGATAAGGATGGTCAACCCAAGGTCGTAGGTCACCCCAAGATCGTAGGTTAACCCAAGGTCATAGGTAGCCCCAAGGTCGTAGGTCACCCCAAGGTCCTTAGGTCACTCCAATGACGTTGGTCACCCCAAGGTCGTAGGTTACCCCAATGTCATGTCATCCCTAGGTCGTAGGTCACCCCGTTCGCTACGTTTGGTAACTTAGCAGGGATACTTGGGTTCATTGGGCTAGGTTTGTTTTGTAGTTTTCTTCAGTCGTGTGGTCTTAAGCACACTCGTTTTTTTTTAAAAACTCTGAGTAAATAAAACCTTAAATTGCAATATGTAATTCAATGAAGACAATATTAGCAAAACTCAATCGAAAATCTGGAAACAGAAAAATCAGAAAAAGATATTTGCACCCCTGAGGTGACAGTTCGCGCGTTTGATGAAATTGAATTTAGTAGGCAGCTGTTTTTTTAAGTTAAACTTCTTTACGCACGATTGACTTGGGGAGTAAGCTGGTGAATTCGTGACGAGAGCGTAATGAAAAGTGTGATCGGGCGAGTCGAACGGTCGGGCCTTTACGTACGTTGACTTGGGGAGTAAGCTGGTGAATGCGTGACGAGAGCGTAATGAAAAGTGTGATCGGGCGAGACGAACGGTCGGGCGAGGCGAACAGAAGTTGAAAAGGAGATATATGTAAGTTAGTGAACTTTTGCTTCAGTCGTGTGGTCTAAAGTACACTCGTTCTTTATTTGTATTTAAAAGAATTGTCTGTGGATTTTTTAAATTACAGATATTTTCAATAAATTAAATTACCCATGTTAGCTACCAAATTTGATTGATTTTTATATACAAAAATGAATATTTGTAAAATACGAAAAATTAAAATGAGAATAAAAAAATTGTAATAGGTGACACGCGAGCTGTTTGAAAACTCTTGTACTGGGATTTAATATATAGAACGCGGAAGGGGGGTTTGCGGGTTGTGGGAGCGGGAGAGGGGCGAAGGTGGGGGGGAAGGTGGAAGGGCTACGCGGAAGGAGAATGGGATGCGGCAGGGGAACGGGGACGCATGGGAAAGGATATGCAGGGAGAAACTATTTATTTCTTTGAACATAGTAAGCCGGGAATATTTATATAAAATTAGAAATATCAGAAAAACCGTAAAAACATTTTAGTCACCCTACCATGTTTTTTCTTTCTTTTGAAGATTTGATTTTGAAGATTTTCAAAAGTAAATTGATTAAGAACCTGTTCCACATCGGTCTCCGGTAACTGGAACCGCGATGACTACCTATTTCAGGTACCAACCATCTCTAGTTTCTGAACTATTATACATTTTCTACTAACTTGGATATAAAGAAGGCAAAAAAATAGAAAAAAAAACGGAAAAATTATTTTAAAAGTACTTTTCACTTTTTAATTTTTTTATTTAATGCCGGCAACCCGGGCGTTTATTGTAATAATAAGATCTTGTACAAACAATTAAGTAACCCGCCTCACTAGACTAAGTCTCTTCTGAGACGGGTACATATATATATATATACATAAACTTACACACATACATACATATGTATGTAATAAGTTGGGAGGTTTAATTCCTTTCTATTAATTTATAAATAAAACACTTGTGTTGCAAAGTTTTTTTTCCAAAGAAACAACATTTATGTTTATTTATATCACTTTCCTTTGAATGGTTTCTTCTAACAAAAACTCATATTTTACAATCAAATAATAGAAAAATAAAACAAATGATAATTGATGATTGCATTCTAACTGCCACTATAGGATTCAAATTTAAAGGGAATATATTTCCTTTACATCTCCCCCTCCGGGAAAGAAAATTAGAGCAAAATTTGCATTCATCTTCAATATCCTCTTCATGGTTCATCAATGCAGGTGCTGGAATTAACTCCGAGATGTGGAAAAAATTTGATTCTAATTTTTTCGACCAGTATTTATCTTGTAAATTGAGTTTGATAATTTTTTAATGATTTTGTAGGGTCCGATTCTCAATTCGTCGACAGAATCACCAACTATATCTACTGGAAGTATCGTAAATTATCTTGTTCGTCTTGTTGAAATGTGACTTTATAGTATTTTCCAGAGCTTTTATTCTGTCTTGGATCAAATCGATGTCGCTCGTGTTAAGTTTTAACTCATTTGACAGAATCGTAACATCTGTGCCGTTAAGTAGGTATTGAGGCGCATATCCAGTTACGGTGTGCTCCGTTTCATTATAGTTTTTACACAATTACGCGCTATAGTTGTCCAAGCCACTTTTGAGTCATTTTCGTTGATTTTGCATCTAATGTTATTAACCAGCGTTTGATTTAATCTTTCATTTAATCCATCTGAGAAAGGTGAGTTCGCTGCAGTAAAAATTATTGGAATATTTTTTTCATCCAAAATTTTTTTGAATTCTCTAAAATTGAGACCTGGGCATTAGTCTGAGGGTATCATGCCAATGTCATTAGCTTCTGTGGAGTTTAAGAGTTTGATGAAATCATTGGTATTTTGAGCTTTTGACGTCAAAATATATGCAAACCTCGTGAAATGATCTGCAGGTGAGGTATCTCTTTGTTGACCGTGAACCCCCAAAACCACCTATCGTATCAATGGAAGATATTTCAAAAGGTTTTGTTGCGGGACCCAAGTAGGACATCAATCCATATTGATTTTAACCTCTTGATTTGTTCCTTAAACATACTGCACAACTTTCGCAAGTTCCCTTTATATTGTTTGTCATGTTTTCTGATGTGTACCATGAACTCATTTTTTGCATTTGATTAATTTCTTTGTGACCTAGGTCTGTATGAATATTTTCGATAAAATCTATGCTGAATTTTTCTAACAGAATTATTTTTTCTTTTTTTTTTTTTACTTTCTTGTAATAAACATTATTCTTCGATATCAATTTATCTCTTCTGCACTGTATCTTCTCATTTTTGACCTGATCTTTTAAGATATCTTCTAAATTTATTAAGTTGACAACTTTTAATTGCTCATCTTGGTTCTCATCTGGTTCTAAGACTGGGTTTCTGCTTAGACAATCAGCTTCAATATTGTATTTTCCTGGAGAATATTTAATTTGAAAATCATATTGAGATAGGTTATATGTTAAGTCACCCAGCTCTTCATCGGTTCTAGATTTGAGATTCATATTTTCCAGCGGTTTATGATCTGAATAAACTGTAAATGGTTTACCTATCAACCAGTATTGCCAGTATCTCACTGCTTCTTTTATAGCTAAGCATTCTAAATAAATTGCTTTTTTCTTTTTCTGGGCGCCATTTAATTTTTTCGAAAAGTAAGCAACATGTTTTTCTTTTCCATCAGATTGTGTCTGTTTTAAAATAGTTCCAACACCCTCTAGAGAAGCATCTGTATATATGTTAATTGGTAAATCTTGATCAAAATTTTCCAAGATCGGTTGTGAGCATATTAGGTTTTTCATCGTTTCAAAAGTATTTTGGCATTTATCAGTCCAAATAAATTTTTGATTTTTCCTTAATAAATTATGCAAAGGATCTAGTATGACTCATGATAAAAGCTGATTTTTCCTAGAAATTGTCTCACATTCTTCTATGTTTTTGGAATAGGAAAATGCTTTGAGGGAGCGGGCCGGATCGGTAGAGAGAAATGAAAGGCGTCAAGTCGAAGTATGAGTCAGTCGTTTATTGGGCTACGTAGCAGATGGTCGGTGGTCGGTAACATGATGTAAGGCGGAGTGCCGTAGATGAAATGCTGCAGGCGTGCGGTGTGATGGAGATGGTGTGGTAAAGGTCAGCGAGTTGCTCGACACCATGGCGGTGGAGATGACCTATCTTCCAGGCCGTTGCCCGACGCTTTGAATCGCGGAGATGAACGGTGTGTGGCTCGGTGAGCTGAGCCACCAGCAGGTAGTCCTGGCGAGGCGGAACGTGTTTCCATGGCAGCGAAGCACGGTGAGGCTTCGGGGTGCCATGAAGTGGTGAGCTGATCCCTTGGACTGAAGGTGACGCAAGCCTTGTAAGTCACGGGATGGAGCTGATCTCAGGAGCTGAAGACACGATGGGCCTTGTAGCTGAGACGTGGTGGTGGACCTCGAGGAAGCTGCCCTGGATGCGTAGCGATGCCATGCAGGAGCACTTATGCGGAGATCTGTTACATGCTGAGATGTTGGCCGACTGTTAGTGTGAGACTGAACTGCAGCGGGCGAGCGATCGGCTGCTTATATAGCCGCGGTAGAGTAACTACCTCGCGGTAGATAATACGAGCCACTTCGGCAGTTGACGAGAATATTCGGCGCCGTACAGATATTGTACGGTGCTGTCTCGAGACCTTTCTAGGCGGGGCGATATTATTGTCGTCCAGCCAGCACGGCAGGCGAGAAAGTACATCGCGACCAGTATAGGTAGGAAGGTACCTAGGCAAGTAGGTTTGCCGATGCGCGCGGATATTAGGAGATGTTTCTCGAATGTTCTTTTGATGGCGATGATAATAATGATGTGTCGCCACACACCCCCTTCCCAGTGTACGGAGTACAGGGTTGAAAGATGATGCCAGGAGTCGCAGGAAAGCCGGGTTGATGCTGCTGGTCGGTGCGTTCATGCTGATGCGTCTCTACCGATTCCCTCGTTTTGCGGTGTTACCGGTGCGTCGTGGTAACACTCTTGTCAGGATGTTGCGTGCTGCATGTTCACATCAGAAGGTTGCGTGTTCACATCACGTCGGGGTCACCAATTGAGGGAGCGCGACGTGCTCTCGTCGGGGCCTCCAATTGAGGGAGCGGGCCGGATCGGTAGAGAGAAATGAAAGGCGTCAAGTCGAAGTATGAGTCAGTCGTTTATTGGGCTACGTAGCAGATGGTCGGTGGTCGGTAACATGATGTAATGCGGAGTGCCGTAGATGATGCTGCAGGCGTTCGGATGTGATAGAGATGGTGCGGTGAAGGTCAGCGAGTTGCTCGACACCATGGCGGTGGAGATGACCTATCTTCCAGGCCGTTGCTCGACGCTTTGAATCGCGGAGATGAACGGTGTGTGGCTCGGTGAGCTGAGCCACCAGCAGGTAGTCCTGGCGAGGCGGAGCGTGTTTCCATGGCAGCGAAGCACGGTGAGGCTTCGGGGTGCCATGAAGTGGTGAGCTGATCCCTTGGCTGAAGGTGCGTCAAACCTTATAAGTCGCGGGATGGGGCTGATCTCTGGAGCTGAAGACACGGTGGGCCTTAGAGCTGAGACGTGGTGATGGACCTCGAGGAAGCTGCCCTGGAGCGTAGCGATGCCATGCAGGAGCACTTATGCGGAGATCTGTTACATGCCGAGATGTTGGCCAACTGTTAGTGTGAGACTGAACTGCAGCGGGCGAGCGATCGGCTGCTTATATAGCCGCGGTAGAGTAACTACCTCGCGGTAGGTAATACGAGCCACTTCGGCAGTTGACGAGAATATTCGGCGCCGTACAGATATTGTACGGTGCTGTCTCGAGACCTTTCTAGGCGGGGCGATATTATTATCGTCCAGCCAGCACGGCAGGCGAGAAAGTACATCGCGACCAGTATAGGTAGGAAGGTACCTAGGCAAGTAGGTTTGCCGATGCGCGCGGATATTAGGAGATGTTTCTCGAATGTTCTTTTGATGGCGATGATAATAATGATGTGTCGCCACAGCTTTATTGAAATCAAATTGTGCTTTACTGGCTTAACTGAATTATTCTGAATTGTATGACCCAGATATTTTACCATGTCTGATGCAAATGTGCATTTTGTAAATTTTAATCTTAAATCTTCGGTTTTGATTGCATTCAGCAGCTTTGTTAGATGATCAATGTGTTCAGCAAAATTTTTTGAAAAAATAAGAATGTCATCTATGTAATTGACAGCAAATTCGATTAGTTTATATTTTCTTAATATATTGCTTAACTTCCTCTGAAAAATTGCCGAAGAAGTCTTCAATCCAAAAGGCAGGCAGGTCCATTGATAATTTCCCTCCTGTGTTACAAATCCTGTTTTTTGTCTTCAATCCGCAACGGAATAGACCAAAAAGCTGAATTTATATCCAGGGTTGAAAAAAATTTACAATTTCTGGTATTTGTCATTAGGTCTTCCATCAATGGAAATGGTTGACCTTGAGGTATTACTATTTTATTTAAGTCTCTGAAGTCTATGTATAATCTGGATCTTTTGTTTTCTCCTTTTTTAAATGCTAGAGTAACCGGTGCAGCAAATGGACTGTACGACTCTTCTATCAGTTTATTGTCTAATAATTTTGCTATTTGCTCTTCTATTTCCTTTTTATCTTCTATACTGCATCTGTAAGGTCTCTTACTACAATATTTATCCACTAATAAGTCTATAATAATAATAATAATCAGGGATCAGTAGGATTTATAGGGAGGGATCAGTAGGATTTATAGGTTCAATTAGAAATGCCACAGAGCCGAACCCTCTGATATGAAAATATCTGGAGTCGGTGAATTATATTCCCATTTGGTCTCTAGTAGGTTGACATGTTGTTCTTGTATTGTTTTGTATTTATAATACTTATATAGTGCAATTGCATAGCGTGGATTCACTAGATGATCATTTGGGGAAGTGTATGAAAGGGTTTAGTTTTTCCTTCTTTTTTTTTTTTTTTTTTGGGGGAAAATTTAACCCGGACATTTAAATCTGGTGCGTAAAAAATTGGATAATTTATAAAGCGCCGTTTTTGTGACAGCTATCTTCACTTCTTATCCATTAACAGTGCCAACATCATATTTACTCTTCGCAAACACTGATGTGTATTTGTCTGTTAGTTCATTTATTTCGGTTTTTCGATCATAAATGATTTATTGTTATTTTGAAATCTTCTTCTTTAATATGTTCGTTAAAATTAATTCTGTGTTTTTCTATATGTTTAAATTCAGTATTCGTTTTCATGTCTGTAGAATCTTTTTATTTTTTATTTGTAATATTCAGGCAGAGTTTCTGTGATATTTGTAAGTCTTCACTTTGGATAGGTTTGAAGTCTTTTATCATGTCCAATCCAATAAAAAAATTATACTTGATATGTTCAACAATAATGTACACATCGACGTTTTTCTCCAATTCAATTTTTTTATCTTTAACATTGTCAAACCACTCGTCCTTTTAACACCATTAATCGTTACTAAATTTGCTTCATTCAATTTTTTTCATTTTCCTTTTAGTTTCAATAACTTAGAATTAATTAGAGAAACATTTGAACCCGAATCATAAATTCCGTATATTTTTAATTTATCATTTAGTAATAGTTTGACTTTTATTAATGGTGTTACTATTAGTTTTTTAGAGCATTTTCATTTAACTGAGTCTATATCACTGAATTGTTTACATGTTTAATGGCATTTGTCTTAAATTTTTCATACTCTTTTGTTTTGAACCAGCATGTGGCTTCAGGGAGGTAACGAGTGCCCTTATTCATTTTTTTCACAAATTTTACATGGATTTTTACCCCCATTTTTATTATGTTCTGCATTTACAAATGTTCTCTTATTCATAAATCTTTTTTTGTTCAACATATGTTCATTCTTGTTTACTTCATTAAACAAATCTACAGTATCTTGTAACCCTTCTCTATCGATCTTGTTAAGTATGAATTCTCATATCCAATAGAAGTTTTTCTTTTCTTATAGCATAATCCAACAGAGAACCATCTTTGTATCTAAATGATAGTGCGTATGTGACAGGGTTCCATCCTTTGTTTGCAAATGATTCACAGAATTTGTTTTTCCATGTTGACCACTCTGAGTTGATTGTTAGTTTTATATTCACGGAACTGTACCAGTCTATACAAGATTTATCCATGAACAATCTGAGTATATTTCTATTTTTTTTTCATCCACGGTCACATCAAATCGTAAACATTCTTTATCAAACACTTCTATCCACTGGCTTGCATTTGTATGTTTAGTACAGAATTTTTCTATAACAAACTTCTCAGAAATGTTTTTTAAGCTCTGTTGCTTATCTTCCATTAACTTTTCAAACAATTTTCCTAATGCATTTTCTCTTTCTAACAGGCTCTTCTAACCTGATATCTTTTCTTCAAACTATTTTTTATATTTCCAAAAGCACCGCTTTTCATTATCTCCTCGTGATGGCTGGCGGATTGTAGCATTTCTGGTATTGTAAACAATTTTCATCACTTGTGACTATTTTTGTAATGCTAATAATATTTGACCTGCCATCGCCTCCAGGTAATAGTGCAAATTCAAATTGAAGTTTCTCCATTTTTTTGGTTTTAAACGAAAAATGTCGTTTTATAATAAGTTGAGAGGTTTAATTCCTTTCTTTTAATTTATAAATAAAACACTTGCAAAGTTTTTTAACAAAGAAACGACATTCATGTTTATTTATATCACTTTCCTATGAATGGTTTCTTCTAACAAAAACTCATATTTTAAAATCAAATAATAGAAAAACAAAACAAGTGACAATTGATGATTGCATTCTAACTGACACTACAGGATTCAAATTTAAAGAGAATATATTTCCTTTACATCTCCCCCCTCCGGGAATGAAAATTATAGCAAAATTTTCATTCATCTTCGATATCCTCTTCATGGTTCATCAATGCAGGTGCTGGAATTAACTCCGAGATGTGGAAAAAAATTGATTCTAATTTTTTTCGACCAGTATTTATCTTGTAAATTGAGTTTGTATATAAATATACTTGACCTTAGATATGCAATCGAATAAACAGGTTATCATTGGAATAACTGGAAATACCAAATCTATACGAGTAAATGTGTCATTGTTAACAAAAATAATATTTGCGGCAGTAATTTGCAAGCATCTTGCAGTTACGAATGTCTTACAGGTTATTTTACTGATAATGGTGACATTAGTGTTTTGTATTTAAGTTTCTAGGCGTGCCTTATAAAAGTACTTCGGTTTTTCCTTCCGTCCACTGAAGATGTTTGTGCTTCTAGTGGTGCTGTCCTGTGGTTTAGGTAAGATATAAACTAACTCATAACTAACGATAACGCCGTTTCACCGTAAGTTATTCCAAAAATTAAAAAATATTCTCACTAGATTTGCAATAAAGACAATAGATGTCGCACATTTAAAAGGGAATAACAAGACACAGTCTTAAATATGTCATTTTTATACCAAATTGTAAAAGTACTGACTCTTTTCGAATTTATTTTATTTATTATGTGCATCTACGTATATAAAAGAGTTTACATATTTTCGTTATTTGTTTTTGGGGTATTATGCCGTGTTGCGCTACCTCCTTCTTTAGCCAACGTTTCGGACAGCGTTGCAGTGTCCATCATCAGGGCAGATCCAGTAGATCCAGTAGACCCTTTGATTAGTGAGTTATTTTTTTGTCATCTACATCGTGGGAGTGAGTTATGTTTCAGGTTTTTCTTAATTTTTTAATCGCTTTAATTAAATATCTTCTTACCTTGTTTTACTACACAAGTTAATTTCGGAGCTTTTTTATTACTATATATAACCTTTTCTTATTGCATTGTAAATTTAGTTGGACAAATTCAGTGGTTCTCAACATTGAGAGAACCATTGAATTATCTCAAATAGTGTTTCGAAAAAAAAAAAAAATTTAATAAAAGAAATGTACAGTCATAAAACCTAATACTAAAAATAAAAATTAAGTATAAATTCAGTGGTTCTCAACATTTTACAAATAAAAAGGTTTCATTTTTTTTTAAATTTACTTATTTAAAGAGAAATATACAATGTAATAAAGGGATAATACTAAAAATAAAAAAAATTGACCTACTCAGTGGTTCTCAACATTTTACAAATAGTTTAAAAAAACATTTACATAAACAGAAATGTACAGTCATAAAAACATAATACTTAATAAAAAAAAGTATTAATTCAGTGGTTCTCAACATTTTCCAAATAAAAAGTTTTCAAATTTTATTTTTTTTATTTACTTACATAAAAAGAAATATACAATGTAATAAAGGGATAATACTAAAAACAAAAAGTGAACTTATTCAATGGTTCTCAACATTTTACAGTGTTTAAAAAAAAAAATATTCATAAAAACAGGAATGCACAGTAATAAAAACATTATACTAAAAATAAAAATAAGGTAAAAATTTAGTGGAGCTCAACATGTGATTAATGTTAGATTTAAATTACTAGCTGAAATATTCCTTTCGTGTGGTATTCCTCGAAACACGAATACGTAAGATATAATATATATTATATACAAACATTCTTCTACTAAAATGCAATGTTCTGTTAAAAAATTGAGTAAATCTATCGATTACTTTCCGAGATTTGCGGGCACCAAGGCGGGCGGGAGGGAGGGAGAGGGAAGGAAGGGGAAAGGGGAAGGATGGAGGAGGGTGTGGGGAGGGGTAGGGGGTGGGGAGTAGGAGGTTGATGGGGGAGAGTGGTGTGGAGAAAGGGAATGTGGAGGGGTAGGGGGTGAGGGGAGTGGTGGGTGGAGGGAGAGGGGGAGAGAGTTGATGGCGGGAGTGGAGTGGAGAGAGGGAAGGTGGAGGAGGCGGAGTGGGGTTTAAGAGGGGGAGGGAAGGAAGGGAAGGGGGAGGGGTGGGGGAGGGGTGGGTGGAGGAGGGGGAGGGAGAGGAGGGTTGATGGTTGAGTGGTGTGGTTAGAGGGAAGGTGGAGGGGGGAAGAGTGGGAGAAGGGGTGGGTAGAGGGAGGGGGGTTGATGGGGGGAGTGGAGTGGGGGGAGGGCTGGGTGGAGGGGGAGGGGGATTGATGGGCGAGTGGAGTGGGGAGAGGGAAGGTGGAGGAGGCTTAGTGGAAATCCCCTAATTCCATGCGAGCGAAGCCGCGGGAAAAAACTAGTATTATTCTATTGTCTTGTTTTGTCAGGTACGTTATTGTATATTTTAGGCATATGTATTTGAAATTTCTTTGACCAAATGTTGTATTTGTATTAGGTGTTTATATGAGTTCTTTGGTTTTGTGCCGCGTGTTTATAATATTTTGGGTATTTTCATAAAATGTACGTGTTTTATTTTTATACAGATGAGTTAAGATTGTTTTTGTGTAAATTGGTCGAATATCTAATACAGAGAATTTGTTTAACATATCTACAATATTTGTTATTATGGGAACATTAAGAATAACTTTCATAATTAATTTTTATACCTTCGATAATGAATAATAGCTGATAGTGTTGAAACATGCGATTATTCCATATTCAATGCTCGATTGACAAAGAGAGTAATAGACAGTTTTCATAGACTTGGAATCTAGTACGTTTCTAATGTTTTTGAAGAAATAAATATGTTTTCTAAGTTTATTCGTGATAAGTAGGCAATGTGTATTCCACTTAAGATATTGATCAAATGTAATACCAAGGTATTTGATATGATTCGTTCGATCTAGGCGGGGACATTGACAGGATGTATCGTGAATATAAGAATTTAATATTAAGAATACAATTAACTCATTAAAGTCCACCGGTATAGATGGCATCACCGTAAATTTAGTTAAGACACTATTGGAACCTCTCACTTACATAATTAATCTTAGCATATCACAGGAAATTTTCCCTAAATAATTAAAGCAAGGGCTCGTCACACCCATAGACAAAAGTGGTCTAAACACATTAGAAACGTACTAGAATCCAAATCTATGAAAATTATCTATTACTCTCTTTGTCAATCAATCGTTGAATATGGAATAATAGCATTCCTAGACCATCTTAACTCACTTCACAGTAAAATTAAGTTCACAATGGAGTTGGAAAATAACCACAAAATCCTGGCTTTTCTAGATGTGGAAGTGATGCGAAAAGAAGATGGTAGCCTAGGACACACAGTGTATAGGAAACCAACTCATACGAATCGGTATCTACATGCTGATTCGCATCACCACCCAGCGCAGAAGAGAGGACTTATCCATACGCTGGTAACCCGAGCGACCAGAATATGTGAAGAAACAAAAATCGGAGCGGAACTTACTAAGCTCACCGATGCACTGGAGCGAAACGGTTACCCGGCAAGGCAGACAAAGCAAATAATAAGAGCCAAATCTACACCAAACGAAGACAGAATTGAACAAGAGTCTAAAGGCTGTGCTTTCCTACCTTATGTTCACAATGTGACAGACAGAATTGCCAGACTGTTGAGGAAAGAAAGCATCAAGACTGTCTTCGGAACCACGACCAAAATACAAGACCTACTGAGGTCTGCAAAGACCAAGTTTCCTCTGGAAACCGATGGAGTACATAAACTCAGCTGTTCCGGATGTGATAAGGTCTATGTTGGCCAGACAGAGCGGACGATCTCCAAAAGGATATCGGAACACTTTCGAGCATGTAAACTTGGCCACCCTGACAAATCGGCAATCGCCGAGCATTTAATTGAAACCGGCCATTACTTCGGATTTGTTCCTGAAGTCCTGGGAAGACCCAAAACCTATAGAGCACGCTTAATTACAGAGGCAATTGAAATTCATAAAAATCCTATTAACATTAATAGAGACGACGGAGCTAAGCTCAATAGTTCTTGGTATCCGGTAATTGACGGCTACACCAAAGCTAAATACAAAAAACCATCTTGAAGTATACTGTAATGTCAGCACGCAGTGGATTGGTGCTGGCAACACGGTATTGCTTCGAAGTACTTAAGCACACATTTCATCTCTAACATTTACACATCTGCCCTGATGATGGACACTGTAACGCTGTCCGAAACGTTGGCTAAAGGAGGAGGTAGCGCAACACGGCATAATACCCCAAAAGGAAATAACCATGATTTGTTTTGTTTTGATTTGTTTTTTATTCAGTACTAGCTGACCCGACAAACTTCGTACTGCCTCAGAATCAATAACTGTTGAATTAAATAAAGTTTTTTATTAAGTTAAAAATTACACAATGAAGCAATTATCGATGCCTAACTGTCCGTGTTTTGTTTTTGTCAGTATCAGAGATGGCGTTGTGTACGGATTTATTTTTTTTGTGATTTTATTTTTTTTCCACTTACTTACGGGAAATTTTGAAAGGAAGCGGGTATGGGTGCCGCCGCCCCGGGAACCATTTATTGGATAACCAACACCTCTGCCATAGGTCACTCCAAGTTGTTTCCTACGTTTGATGATTTAGCAGGAGTGCCCGGGTTCATGGGGTGATTATGTACTGGTCTTGGCGGCGGATGCGTCTGCCCACCTGCTGCGTGGCGGGCCGGATCGAGAGAGACTGGTTGAGGGAGACCTTTTGACCTTTCCAGCCGGATTCTCTCGACCAATGGGTCGAAAGAGTCCGGCTGGAAAGGTCAAGGTAAAAGGTCAATTCCGGTCAAGGCAATGGCCTTGCACCGCAGTTGGAGGGATGGATTCACTCCCGGATACACTGACCTCCAGATTCCTAACCACCCCTCATGCCCTTTTCCTTCCCAGAACTTCCTATCCTACCCTTCCTTAAAAAGACCCTCCATACAGCATCCCCTAAGTGGTCCTGAGTGGAGCTTACGTAAAAAAATGCTTTTCATTTCAGAGATTTATTATTATTTTATTTTTCCTTTGGAGGGGTGCAGAGACGTACGTTCGTTAGACTATTGACATTTAGTGTGTAAGAAAGAGGGGCAGCATTATATGATTAAGAACAAAAGCAAAGCAAGTAGCGCGTTGACATTTGACGTTCGACAAATTCATGCACAGTTAAATATTATACCTATCACAATACTGCTGCAGTTCTTTCAAAATATGAGAATTCGTTCCATACAAAATGTATGAAAAAAATAATTTTCTTCATAACTTTCTTTTTCGTGAATTTTTGCAATGTTTTAATAGTTATTCTGTTATCCGGGGCGGAGACAAATCCAACAAATCAAATATCATCAAAATCGGTCCAGCCGATCTCGAGTTATAAATAGTGTAACTAACCCGACTTTATTTTATATATTAGATTTGTTACTGTTTTTGTGAAGAAAAAAAGATGTAATTTGATTGATCTCATATTAATAGTAACATGTACGTAAATAAATGTAGATTTTGATTAATTCATTGTTTTATTTGCCTTATATAATTGTGAATATTTTCAATATGCGGGATCCCGCAAATACCGATATCCCGCGATATAGATCGAACTGATCATATCAAATACCTTGGTATTACATTTGATCAATATCTTAAGTGGAATACACATTGCCTACTTATCACGAATAAACTTAGAAAACATATTTATTTCTTCAAAAACATTAGAAACGTACTAGATTCCAAGTCTATGAAAACTGTCTATTACTCTCTTTTTCAATCGATCATTGAATATGGAATAATCGCATGTTTCAACACTATCAGCTATAGATTCATTATCGAAGGTATAAAAATTAATTATGAAAGTTATTCTTAATGTTCCCATAATAACAAATATTGTAGATATATTAAACAAATTCTCTGTATTAGATATTCGACCAATTTACACAAAAACAATCTTAACTCATCTGTTTAAAAATAAAACACGTACATTTTATGAAAATACCCAAAATATTGTAAACACGCGGCACAAAACCAAAGAACATGTAAGGATGTAAGGAAAATTGCACAGGAGCATTATAATAAGTATGTAGCATCGTAACAAGTACCTATACAGTGCATAAAATAATAAACAGCATGAAAAACATAAGTAGGCACAACACAAGTAGGTATGAGTATTCGATAAGTAAATTGTTAACAAAGGAGTTTGTAGCAACCAGCCTTTGCTACGTCACGCTTTGGATTGCCCCCGAACCGTATCGATGTTTCCAGAAGCGGCGCCTGTGTTCAAATATATGCAAGCGAAATTACTAGAGCTCCCGTCAGCCGTCTGGCATGGACGGTACGCGACTGAACAGTAGGTACCTAGTCCATCGAAACAGAGCCGCGGACCAACCTACCTCTCAAGCATTCCAGAAAAGGTACGAACCATTGTACGCTTGCAATGCACAGTTCCAGCGCTTTCGAGTAACTAGCCGAGTGATGATTTACTACCAATACTCCACTCATCTGGCCATATAAAACGCGCCCAACAACAGCGAAAGTACCAGTGTTCGTTCAACTTACCAAAGTAGTCGCCTCTTCTATCCGCAATCAACCTTGACCCAGTGTGTAACTTCGTTAGTACTATTTAATATCGTAAGACTGTTACGCTGACCGTGTTTGTGTGATTACAAATTATAATTATTGTGGGAACTCATTAAAGGTTTTTTTTTATCACGAAACCTTGTTGTTCTTCATTTAACCACCAGCCTACACTGAGTACCTACAAGTTCAACCAGCAGATTCATATTTGGGATCAGGCTACAGTAGATTTAGTAATTATTGTCACGATATTACACAGAACATGATACAAACATACTTGAAACAAACATACCGATTGGCAGTGGTGAAAAACATTTTTAACGATTAATGTAAAAGTGAGTAATTTTCTTGTATTTTTTTTTTGCTTTTACAAATGTACGTTAGTTTGTTATTATTATGAAATTTTTTTTTAAAGGTACACAGCAATTACATATATAAAGAAGTAAGTACCTACCTACTATGGAAGTAGTAACAGAGTAGTGGGTATTAAATTTGTTATTGTTAACAAACTGGAATATTTAGGGATTTTTGCATGTGCATACATATACGCTTTTTAAAGGAAGCAATGTTTTTATAAAAAAATATGTCAACAGAGCAAGTTTCATTCCCCACATGATGCAATCTCTGAAGTTAAACATAAAATTAGTGCGAGAAGCAACTATCCTAAGAAGTGCAGTGACTATCGATTAATAAACCTGATGAGTCATGTCCTTAAATTATTCCTTAAAATAATACATGCCAGGATACGCAATAAGTGCTAGCAGGACTTGAATGACACTCAGTTTGGCTTCAGAAACATGTTTGGTACGCGTGAAGCATTATTGTCTATCGATGTACTATTGCAAAAGTGTCGCGACCAAAGAAAGGAAGTCTTTGCCTGTTTTATTGACTACGAAAAGGCATTTGACAGGGTAAAACATGCTGACCTAATGAAAATGCTTGCGGATTGTAACGTTGACACCAAAGACCAGAATTTCATTAAAAACCTGAATTGGTTCCAAACAATAGAAACAAGACATGGGAATGAGAGATCTAATGCAATTGCCATTCAGCGTGGAGTACGACAAGGCTTTATCCTGTCGCCACTATTGTTTAATCTCTATTCCAACTATGTCGTTAAAAGAGCCCTAAGTAATACTGAGAAGGGTCTGAAGATCAACGTAGTTGTCATTAATAACATAAGATACGCAGATGATACTGTATTACTAGCTGACTGTATCGATGAACTCCAAGACCTATTAAATCTTGTTAATAATGCTGGTGAGCAACTGGGCCTAATAATCAACGTCAATAAAACTAAAAGGATGACATTTGGACGACTAGATCAGTGATACAGTTAAATGGTTGCAATGTCAGAAAAGTGGAAAGATTTAGATACCTCGGCAGTATTCTCGCGGAGACTCTTGACTCAGATGTAGAGGTTAGGTGCAGAATTGAAGAAGCAAGAACTGCGTTCATTAAAATGAAATTCCTCTTCTGCAATGACAATATCAGCTCAAAACTAAGGCAGAGAATGCTAAAATGTTATGTGTGGTCGGTCTTGCTGTATGGATGTGAAACATGGACTTGAATGTAAATACCATGAACAGGTTAGAGTGTTAGAGGCTTTTGAAATGTGGCTTCACCGGAGAATGCTCAAGGTCCCATGGACCGACATGATCACCAACACAGAAATTCTCTGGCGGGCTAGAGTAGATAGAGAACTACTTACATTCATAAAAATCCGGAAAATTTCATATACTTCGAGGGGAGAAGTATCACTTGCTCCATTTAAAATTGAAAGGCAAGATTGCAAAGGTTGCCAAGGGCCTGGTAGGAGACAAATGTCTTGGCTGCGAAATATACGAGAGTGGACCGGCATTAGAAGTGTGGAGTAGCTATTCCGGGCTGCGCAAGACAGAGAGACATTTTCAAGAGTGATCGCCAACGTCGGGGGGACCTGATACGGCACACAAAGAAGAAGAAGCAACTATGTTAAATGGAGTCTAGTGTTGTAATTGTTAGGTACTTGATAATTTATCATGTTCACAAGTTCAGGGCTATCCGAATATCCGTTGATGATTTTAAATAATAATAAAACATCACATCTAGCAGAAGATTTATAATTGTTTGGTGCCTTTAGTATGTCCTCCTCACTTATCTCTAAATTGGGAAAATCAGTGCTCGTAAAAACGGTGTAAATCACTCCTCTATGGTTTATCTTTTTAATGGTACTGACATTAATGTTTGTTTAACTGACTGAATTAATGTATTATTTTTATTTATTTCAGCGCCAGCAATCGCTAGGTAAGTTCACTCAAATTATTTTACAATAACATCTGCTTACTTTTTACTTTTTCCAACATGGTGCGACGTTTATGTAAACTGCTGCGCGGCCCGCGACAAACAAATCTTTATTTTGGATTTGAGGCCATACTACACAACCAAACTTATAACATATTTTTTAATCAGAAGGTACTCGTATATTAAATATCCGGTTAACGGATATGAACTAATTTTTGAGAAATGATTTTTCAGTATATTTTTGCTTTTATAAGAAAACATTTTTTTGAAGTAAAACTTCTAGCACGCTTCACTTGGGGAGTAAGCTGACGAATGCGTGATGAGAGCGTTACGAAAAGCGAGGCAAACGGTAGCAGGCGTAGGCCTATTGTCTGCATCACACTGTAGGAGCAAGAGAGAGCAGTGCGCGCGCACCTTTTCTTTCTCTCTTCCTATCATATAGATGGAGCAGAAGTTTTACTTCAGTAGTGCAGTCTAAAACAAACTAGTTTTTTTTTTAAATTAGCTCCACACAGGAGGCCCTAAGGTAAATAATTCCTCTCAGGGCCTATGTCATCTTTGGGGATGCTGTGTGGAGGGTCTTTTAAGGAAAGAAAGGATAGAAAGTTCTGGGACGGAAAAGGGTATGAGGGGTGTCCAGGAATCTGGGTGTCTGGGAATCCACCTCTCACACTGCGGTGCAAGGCGATGTTCCGAGAGAGTATGGCTGGAAAAGCCAAAGGGACTCCCTCAACCATTCTCTCCCGATCCGGCCTGCGAGCAGCTGGTGGGCAGATGCGTCTGCCGCCAATATTCGGATAAAACTTACCCCGTGAAAAAAAGTCATACTGGAAAGGTTAAAAGTTCTCCCTCAACCATTCTCTCCCAATCCGACCTGCCATGCAGCTGGTGGGCAGGCGCATCCACCGCCAAGACCCGGACAAACCTCACCCTATGAACCTGGGTACCCCTGCTAAGTCATCAAACGTAGCAAACCATTTGGGGTGACCTATGGCAAAGGTGTTGGTTATCCAATAAAATGGTTCCCGGGGCGGCGGTACCCATGCCCGCTTCCCAAATTGACAAATTTATTTGAATTCAATCTGTATTTTTTTCACGGTTATTACAATATTGCAAAAATGTATGGCCCACCCTGTAGACTGGCTCGGCTATATTTTTGAAATATTGATGGCCGAGCGGTGCCGCGGTGCCAAGACAAAACAATACGTCGCGCATCGACAAGAATCGACAAAAATTACACGACAATCTAGCCCAAAATGACGGAAATACTTTGCCGGCAAGAAATTGTCAATTGTAGATAGAAAGTTGCTTGTTTAATACACACGCTAGAAATATTTCGATTCTTATGCCTTCAAAATTTAAAATCGCGCGTCTTATTTGCACGAGGCAAGTCAGCGCCAAAGTGGTTTTTTATTTATTTTGTACATAGTTTTATAAGAATCAAAAAAATTTAGAAGATACAAAACGTAAAAAATAGTCTTAGCCAAAATGCGGTTTTTTTTTTTAAATACTTCGTAGTAAAAAAACATTTATTTTAGAAGTTTACGCTTATATTTTTTCTTACGAAAATAATTATTTTATTTAATAAAATAAAATACTTTTTTGTTTAAAACCACGAGATTTATTAATTTATGAACCGACCGGTTTCGCTTTACTCAGACATCTTTAGGGTGCAAATTAATACAAACAAGAAGTACATAATGTATGCATAGACGGCCATAAAATACATTTCTGTAGTACCGGTGCTAACATCTTACATAAAAACGGGCATGGTAACAGACTAAACAATTTGGAGGCACTAGAAATAATAAAAAAAAAAAAACTGTAAAAATCAAGTCATATACTTAATACTCAATCAATTATACATATCAAGTAGTCCAATATTAGGTCTGTTTCCAATGGTGACCCGACAATTCGTCCTGCGACAACTCATCCGGCGACAGTTCATCCTGCGACAGTTCATCCGGCCGACAGTTCATCCTGCCGACAGTTCATCCCGCCAACAATGCATCCGGCGACAATTCATCCTGCATGATCATTTAGAAGATTTTTATTAAGTAAGTATGCAAAGAGGATATACGGCCGTACAACCAAAATCGATATACTTATATCTGAAGGCATCTTGAGTGGAAATCCGCTGTAAAAATATTTTTACTAACAATAATTTCGACTCTCCGAAGAAGCATGCGTGAATAACAAAATACGACATACTTATACTTATAGGTTAGGTTAGGTTAGGTTAGGTTAGGTTAGGTTGAATTGTCAGGATGAATTGTCGCCGGATGAACTGTCGGCAGGATGAACTGTCGGCCGGATGAACTGTCGCAGGATGAACTGTCGCCGGATGAATTGTCGCAGGATGAACTGTCATGGAGCCGTTTCCAATAAACCCTTAAAAAATTTCCCAGTGCTCCTTACCACTATGTCAGTTGATGCTTTGTTTCTCCAAATTTATTATTATAACCCTAGTTAATTAGTCTACATAATTATCTTTCGGTTTTTCCCATAACTTGAATACTTATGTTAATGTATTTTATGACCGTCTACGTGTTTGTTATATTTGTACCATGTTGTCACCCTCTATATTTTGTTATATATATAAGCACACATTATGTACTTGTTAGTATTAAGGGTTTAGGGTTTGGCACCGAGGACTCGTCAACAAACTAACTTCTTAAGAACTTCCCGCTTCCTTGTGCACGTGGATTGCCGACTTTTTGAGGAAGCGGTCGATTTAGACCAAGGGTGGCCAAACCGCGGTCCGCGGGCCGCATGCGGCCCGCTGGGTGTCTACTTGTGGCCCGCGGATCATATGCAAACCTTTTTTTTTTCTTTTAGTGTACATAAAATCACCACAAGAACATTCCAACGTGCTTAGTTCGTATCGTATCTAATATATGGAAGTATCTCAGTACATTGATTCGACTATCGTGACAAGTTCTTCTATGTTATATAAGTGGTAACAAACAATCACAGTTAAAGGAAAAATTCAATCAGGATGGTTTGGAAGAGTTATACAAAACATATTTGGACAAGGAGAAATATCCTGCATTTTACAAACATGCTCTCTATCGATGATTTCGCTATTTGAAGACTAAACGTGTGAACAGAAGATTTTTAGTCGAATGAAGCATATTAAATCTCAAATCACTGATGAACATTTGGAAAACTGTTTGCGTGCTGTAGCAACAACATCAATGGTTATCAACATTGATGCACTTAGTTCTGACAAACAAAATTACACGTCTTACTAAAATTTATCATATTTTGTTTATTTTACTTTTTTTTTGTATTGCCCAACTCTAATATAATAAATATGTTTGATTCTCATTTTGGTTATATCTTCTTAAAAAAAAACAATATTCTTGTTATCTTTGAATAATCAAAGAAATTTTATTATGCGGCCCGGTAGGAAATCTAATTTCTAAAATCTGGCCCGGCTGCTGAAAAGGTTGGCCACCCATGATTTAGACCGACGGTTTCACCTCTTCCTCACACTCGGTAAATGCTGGCGTCCCACAAGGATCGGTTCTGTCTCCGACTTTGTTTTTGTTGCACATCAATGACCTTTTTTCATGTGCACCAATTCATTGTATTGTAACGAGATTCTTGAGTAAAGCGAAACCGGTCGATTCATAAATTAATAAATCTCGTGGTGTTAAACAAAAAAGTATTTTATTTTATTAAATGTGTCAAACCACAAAGTGATTGCTTTCTACAATAATAATAATTTTATTGTAATTTCGATACATACAAAAGGTAGTAAAATCTTCAATTTATTCGTAGCATATTTTTTGATGTGCATAATGTAAACCCGTTCGCAGAAAAGATTAATCTAAACCGGTAATAATAGTATCTAAATAGGAACGGACGCGCGGCTTTTTTAATACAAAACTTTATTTTGATTTCAGGACAAAATACTCCTCCAAACTAAATAATTTTTTTTAATCAAAAGTTATAATATCTAGTAAGGATAGGTACCATTTTTATTTATTTTTGTTTAAATTATGGTATGTATGTAACTAAATAATTAAATTTTTGTTTCATTTTGGGGGCAACGCCGTAATTTGTGTGTGAATTGATAATATTATGAAAGTTAAATAATAAAATAAAACAAGTGCTTAATTTTAATTTATATTTGACAAATTTGTGTTCCCGCATAAACAGGTAATTTGTATTTTCGTTATTTGTTTTTGGGGTGTTATGCCGTGTTGCGCTACCTCCTTCTTTAGCCAACGTTTCGGACATCGTTGCAGTATCCATCATCAGGGCAGATCCGGCCCCTGCAACGATGTCCGAAACGTTGGCTAAAGAAGGAGGTAGCGCAACACGGCATAACACCCCAAAAACAAATAACGAAAATGCTATTGGCCGTGAAAATCTTAAAACTTATCTGAGGTCATTTGTAGTTTAAATTTACACTTGTCAAAATGCTTTTTTTTTAAATAATTTTTATTATATATTTTATCATATTTTTGTAATAAATATTGTAAAATTATTCTTAAAAATTATCATTCACATACAAATAATTGCCAAAATTGCCTCTAAAATCATGAACTGTTAAAATCTATGGCCTACCTAATATCATAATTTATAAGATAAATATATAAAGTAGCACACGAAACAAAGCACAAAAGATATATTTGATATGCCTTGTGATTACAAAATATTTTTTTAGGCCTGTGGTATTTTTGCCTCAAATGGTACTTTGGCCTCAAATCCAAAATTGAGATTTGCATAAAACGGGCCACTCTTCAGTTTTTCTTCAGCCGTAAAGGGCAGCATTGGCACACCGAGTTTGGTAACCTGTTTTAAAAGCCAAAAATCTACAGGAAAATAAACCACAAAATATTGTGTCTGTAAATTTCTGTACCTTAAAGGATAAACCACGTAAGTCCATAACAGTTAAAAATAATAGCAGTTTAAAATAATTTTATAAATTCAAATTTCCGCTATTCTTTATTTTGATTGTGTATTGATATATAATTTAGGACAGTGTTTGAACAACATCAGTTATGCGGACGACATGGTCTTGATGGCACTATCTATAAGGGGCCTACGTATTCTTCTGAAGATCTGCGAAGAGTTTGCTAAAGAAACAAACATGCTATATAACCCCACTAAAACGGCTCTAATGGTCATAAGACATGGACAAGGACCAAAAAATATTCTTCCAGCTACCCTGAACGATGTGAATCTGCAGTTCACTGAAGGAACTAAAAACCTTGGACACATAATCACCAGTAATCTGATGGACGATGATGACATCGATAGGCAAAGAAGAGCTCTCAGCGTAAAAGCAAACATGATCAGCAGAAGATTCCGCCTTTGCAGTACTGCTGTAAAAAGGACGCCCTTCCTTTCCTTCTGCGCAACGTTGTATACGTGCGAACTCTGGGCAAACTACAAGAAGAGTAGTATAGAAAGACTCCGGTTTCAGTACAACAACGCCTTCCGCATAATGTTTGGTCTCCCCAGATATTGCAGCGCTTCCCAGATGTTCACGGAGGGGCGAGTTCCCAGCTACGCAGCCCTTATTAGATCCAGGGTGGCAGGAATGAGGGAAAGGATATGCAGCTCTGGTAATATCCTAGTCATGGTAGCCCTCCTCAGTCCATCATCCAGCATTGATGCACACTGGAGAAAAATACTGGCTCCTAATGTGGTCAGATAATTCTAAAAGCCAATAATTATTACTTATATAATAATTATATCTTATTTTCTATTATATCTTTTACATATCATATCTTATCATCTTTGTTTCATGCATTTATAATCATATTTACCTGCTTTTCTTATTTATTTTTTCTCTTTAAATATTTTGTATATTATGTATTATAACCCTTATGTAAAGTGTGGGATTGCACTATTCTCCCCACATACCGGAATAAACAAACATTTTATATTATTTATTTTATTTATAGCACAATTATAAAGAATATTAAAATTAATATTTTTTGTGATATATTGCTAACTACCTACATTAATTCAATAATCCTTCTGTGTGTAAAAAACTACGAGTCCCCTGCTAGAATTTAAGTGATGAGAGTAAAGGGGGTGGAAAATGGGTTACGTGGTACCTATTTAAGTACCCATGTGGTGTCTCATGACTTACCAAAGATACGTCAGTTTAGGAGGGAGATCTGGTCAACTTAATATTAGTTTCCCAACCACTAATTAGGCCAACAAAAATACCATTGATTTCGGCGTTTTTCTCGGAACGTATCGTTTTTCTAATAGAACATCATTATTTCAAATCTCATGGCATAGCCAAAACAAGTTTAAAATATTAGCGTTTTAATCTACTCAAGTTATTTAAATCACGTTTTTGTTTACATGATTCACTTTGCACAGGTTCTGTGAAATCTAAAGTATTCCACATTTTGGTTTTCAACTACTTTGCTCAACAATTGTTGATAAAATAGTCAGCCATATATGTATACAGCGGGATATATAATTGTTGATAAAGCCAGATATAGCATAACGAGATATATTAACGACAACAGAAATGCGATGATGTCGCCGAGTGTAAAATGTAGGCTTTTTTGAAAATGTGTGTTTTCGTTCTTCCTCAGCCTTGACTGTATCTTACCAAGTTACCCAGCCCACGGCAAGTTCAAAGTGACGGGCCCTTACAGGAACTCGTTGCCTGGGACTACCGTGGATGAGTTCACCTTGATCACCTACTATTGCGACAACAACTATGACCCTTCCAGACAGAATGTCCATGCAGTTTGCGAGGAAGGCAAGTGGGATAGTCCGCCGCCAGTTTGTAGGGGTAAGTTTTTTTCATCTCCGTTTCATAAATTTTGTAAGTGAAAATGAACAACCAACTGTGTTCGAAAAACTTAGGGGACCGTTATTTATATTTTTAATAAAATATTTGTTCGGTTTGACAACAGGTTCTTTTTATTAATGGACAATATTAAAGATCACTGTAATATCTTTTATATTCTCTCCAGAGAATAACTTTATAGAGGCTTGTGTTTTATGTGGGTCACCAACTATAGAGGCTTACCCGCTGTATTTTAATATTTTATAGTTAAATATTAATGATGTATTATGTGTTTTAAAGTGTGTAAAGGGTGTGGTAAATCAAATAAGTAGAATGTCGGTACATTACTTACAGGTTTATTAACAATTTACAACGTATGAACAAATCCTCTATATTTAAATATATTGCAATAATAATAATGTGAAGGGCGAACAAATACGATTTGCAAGTGAGTCTTGACCGGGAGTTTAAAACAGAATGAGCGGCAGATTTTTGATGCGTTGCGGAGAAAGTTCTTGTGACTTAAAAGTGGATTGGATTGGTTGCTTGGGGACCAATCGAATAATCAGCCGACTGCGATTCCGTGTCCTTTGTTCGTCCTCCATAACTTCATATTGTTAGTACTGGGACCTGTATTCCCCTGTACCTATTTTCCGTATGAAATATTATAAGATGCTTGATTGGACGATTTAGGTTATTAACAACACGATGACTGTTTATTATCGTGTTGTAATTATAATAATACTTCTGAGGACAAAAGTCCTTACAGGCTAAACGCTAGTTTTGATCTGGGGAGCTCCTAACACCTAGAGACTTCGTAAATCTACCTTCAGTAAATCTACAAACAGTAGATAGTTTTAAATTCAGTAATTTAAATGATTCCCACTTCATGGCATTTAAGAATCTAATAAACCAAAAAAATAATATACCCGTTACTTGTTTTAAAAAACCTTTTTTTATTTCAGAAAGATGTCATCTGGTCCCATCACTCACTGTCGACTTCAGGTGCTATAAATCAGGAATCGAGATAAAATGTCCCCAGTTTCTGCCTTATGGGTCCGTGATTACTTCCACTTGCAAATCTGGTCACGTTAATCCCAGCAAAGATTTTGAAGAACTGACTTGCAGCCAATGCGGGAATTGGGATAACCCTATTCCACATTGTAAACCAGGTGGAGTATTTTTATTTTAATTTATTTTCCTTGAAATGCAGAAAGACCTTTTTACTCCGATGAAACATCTATCTATCTATCTATATAAATAAAAATGAATCGCCGAAATGTATGTACGCGCATAACTTCCGAACGACTGCAACGAATTGGATAATTCTTTTTGTTTTGTGTTCGTTATTGTCAGGACAAGGTTTGTATAAGTGAGTCTGGCATTATGAAATTTGTATAAAAATAGGTGGCACGCGAGCTGTTTGAAAACTAAATGTACCGGCAAGGGGAAAGGGGTGAGAGAACTCGGGGTGGGGGTTTGCGGAGGGGGGAGGGGAACTCAGGAGGGGGGTTCGCGGGACGGGTAAGGGGGGAAGTGGACTGGGAAGAGGGAAGGTGGAGGAAGCGGAGAGGAATGGGAGGTGGAAGGGTAACGGAATGAATGGGAAAGGACACGCAGGGAGAAACAATTTCTTTATTAAATGGCATAGCAACGCATGCCGGGAACCAGCTAGTTAAAAATAAATGTTAAAGTCTATATTCTACATCATATAAACTATGCTCTAGAATGGGTCATTTTAAGGAAAGATTGGAAAAGACTACATATTTATAAGAGTAACATAACTCTAATAAATTTTTTTGCTAAAAACTCACATTTTAATCATTTCCGACGAATTCGTACCTATAATAACTTTTTATTCCAATAGAACACTGGGGATGTAAGTTCTTTGTATTTATTATTAATAAAAACAATACCCTACCATTAATATATTTTACGTACAACGATTTTAAAACTTTATAACCCGTTTTTCAACTATAAAGTTAGCGGTAAGCACCAGATTTTATTTTTCTAGACGATGAATTATTAACTTCGGGAGTGCGACATGGAGACACATTTTCAATTTTTGTAACACTTTCTTTAGAATTAATTAAAATGAACGCGGCGGAAAGGTCGAATCTCCAGGCCTGCTAGGGTGAATTCGACCGTACGTCCGTCCAATATGCCGTGCCGCATGCGCATATTTGTTTCTTGACTTACGTTGTTAAGATTCCCACATTATTTGTCTTTCTTCTTAATTTCTTTGATAGGGCAAGTTCGACAGTAGGTCCGTCTAATACACGGGTCGCGAGACTCAATTTGTATACACGGCTTTTTTACTTACGTCGTTAAGATTTTGAATATGTTTTAGGGTATATTGTCATCTTAAGGCATCAATGCCGCAGTGCAAGTCGCTTCTAAATATTTTACATTGTTTATTTATTTATTTGTAAGAGACAAACAGCTTATACATAAAAAAATACAGAGATCCATATGTTCAGATTTAAATTAAGTTAAGCCAAAAAGGTCTCCTATGTTAGAGTTACTTCGAGGTAGAGTTTTGTGTACACGTATTTCATTTTTCATATTATGTTATAAGCTAAATATCACCTTACAAACATACACATAACACGATTTTTTAATGCACTTATGTAAACATTTAAAATATCCACATGATAAAAACTGTACTTGAATAATATTTTTAAGTACCTGCCTCTCAAAAAAAATTGTGGACTTTAACAAAAAAGTTTTTTGCAGATTGCGGTTTAGAAAAACCTTTCGGTGTAGAACTAATTGTAAATGGTCTCAGAGGTAAAAAAGACACCTTTCCTTGGCACGTGGGGATCTTTCAGTGGGACGAAACAACAAATACCATCGAACAGATTTGCGGAGGTTCTATTATACGTGCTGATCTGGTTATCAGTGGTAAGTGTTATTCAATAATATTTATATTTCATTTCAACTTTGGTTTGCAGTTATCTCGTTGTTTTTCTCCGGTCCTCCAAACCTTTTTTTTTTTTTTTTTTTTTTTTTTTTTTTTTTTTTTTTTTTTTTTTTTTTTTTTTTTTTTAGAAATTTAATTAAAATTAAATTCGATAATGTTATTATCGAGTTCTGCAAGTTTTTTGGTTAGTGTTTTAGTTACAGCTGTTTCGACTTGTAAGGTCATTTTCAAACTGTGGTGAAGCCACGTACGGACGACTTATTTATAAGATTTTAAATGTCAATTTTTAAAGGTGTCTAAGTTGATTTATTACCGGTTAAACCAATTTGTAGAGACACTAATTGAGAGAGAGCTAATGTGGGATTCTGAGTATTTCCCTTTGGTTTGCCTTGCACTAAGTGTAAGGGTTTTCGTAATTGATTTAGAATGACGTTATTGCTATGACTCATTTAAGTGCATTATATTTCTTAGGTTTGGTAAACATACTAAGTAGTGGGGAATAAATAATTTTCCTTACTTTATTAATTAGCGTTATGTTGGGGTCATTCGTTCGTTTATTGATTTCTAATTGTTCAAGCAAATTTAATCTAAGACCTTTCGTTCAATATGTAATGGTTTTGGCTGGTTATTTTTAAGTGGAACGTGATTATTCACTAAGAGATGTTCGGCGAATTTTGAAGAGGTGTTTTTATTTTTATAACAATTTATATGTTCTTTGAATCTAGTTGAGAATGCCCTACCTGTTTGTCCGATGTACGTAGCGTTACAGTCGGCATGGTCACATTTTAATGCCATATATAGCATAAAAAGGAAACTATTAAAATAATCGCGATTAATAACGGCTATGAGGCAAAAAACATTGAGAAAATAATAAAAAACAAGAAATACAAAAATAAAATTAATTTAATATATCCGGTACATAACAAAAAAATAGAAAAATTTGCATGTCTCGAATTCCTCGGCCCAATATCTTTAAAAATTGCAAAAGAAATTAAAAAATGTGGTTTAAATATAGCTTTTAGAACCAATAATAATATGGGAACAAGCCTTAAAAACTCAAAAAGTAGAAATCCTAAACTCAATAACGGTGGCATATATGAATTAAAATGTGACCATGCCGACTGTAACGCTACTTACATCGGACAAACAGGTAGGGCATTCTCAACTAGATTCAAAGAACATATAAATTGTTATAAAAATAAAAACACCTCTTCAAAATTCGCCGAACATCTCTTAGTGAATAATCACGTTCCACTTAAAAATAACCAGCCAAAACCATTACATATTGAACGAAAGGTCTTAGATTAAATTTGCTTGAACAATTAGAAATCAATAAACGAACGAATGACCCCAACATAACGCTAATTAATAAAGTAAGGAAAATTATTTATTCCCCACTACTTAGTATGTTTACCAAACCTAAGAAATATAATGCACTTAAATGAGTCATAGCAATAACGTCATTCTAAATCAATTACGAAAACCCTTACACTTAGTGCAAGGCAAACCAAAGGGAAATACTCCGAATCCCACATTAGCACTCTCTCAATTAGTGTCTCTACAAATTGGTTTAACCGGTAATAAATCAACTTAGACACCTTTAAAAATTGACATTTAAAATCTTATAAATAAGTCGTCCGTACGTGGCTTCACCACAGTTTGAAAATGACCTTACAAGTCGAAACAGCTGTAACTAAAACACTAACCAAAAAACTTGCAGAACTCGATAATAACATTATCGAATTTAATTTTAATTAAATTTCTAAAAATTAAAATGGAGTTCTACGAATTAAACACAAAAACAATTAATACCTCCAAACCTTGTTTTTTCACGCAAGCCAGTGCAATTCTTGCTAGTGACGACGAAGTTTCATAATTAGTATCTATTTATTTTTTTCTTAATGTTGTTAAAAATCAGCAAATATTTATCTTTTCAGTCGCGCATTGCTTCTTTGACCCGGTTAACCGGGAACAGATAGACGCCAAGTATTACAAGGTGGCCGCCGGGAAATTCCTCAGGTCCTGGGACAACGATTTGCCTGAAAACACAAAACTCGTCCAGAAATCAGATGTTGGTAAACTTAATTTCTCAATTAGAATTTAGGATGGGAAGTGAGAAAAGATTAAATTATGGATTCCGCTTTGAAATATTTAAATACATTGAGAACATTGGATACCGCCAACCACTTTCCCATTGCGAACAGCGTTCCATTGAGAACAGAGAGTAATTCATAAAACAGATTTTAACTTTATAGTGTACTAGCTGACCCGACAAACGTTGTTCTGTCATACACTTAAATTTTTTCTAGTGAATATTTTGGTTGTTAAATAAAAAAATAACGAATGTATTCTAACTGTGTGGGGATGGGATCTATGACAGAAAGAGCAATGGAGCGCTGTGACGATGACCGTCGATTAAAGCAAAAAACACCAACTAAAGAAGGAAAATGAAATAAAGAAAATCAATACGAATTTCGAAGAGCAATTGAGTGTATGATATTTTTTGTCAGTCCGTCTTTAGCCAACACAAATAAGCATGATGGTTTGCCCACGCGAGAACATGATGCCGAATGAAATATCAAAATGACGCAACTCTTCTCGTAAATGTCTTGTGCATATGTGGATGAAAGTTCGATGAGGCGGACGTAGCGCCATCTGTCATTCAACAACATAAATAATTTCGTTCTGTTTGAAATACGAAAGACGGTTAAATTTGTTCAAACAAAAATACTAAAATCACGATTAAAAAATGGGAGAGTGGGGGTAGGAGGGTTAAAATTTGGGGTATAGGTATTTTTTTATGAGAAATAAAAATAATGCAAAAAAAAAATTGTTCAAAAAATATAACTTTTTTTCTGGGTAGGGACACCCTAATCACCTAGCGGTATGAAATTTACTTTAAAACCTATTCTCATACCTACCAAATATACATAAAAAATTCATAAAAATAGGTCAAGCCGTTTCGGAGGATTGCGACCACAAACACCGTGACACGAGATTTTTATATATAAGAAGGTACTTTGTGTCATAACTGACGCTAGAAAAAGACACCGGGAGCACCTATAACAGCTAAAGAACTGCCTTCCAAAAACTAGCAGTTTTTTTTTTTTTTAAATAGTCAAATGTTAAAATATGAAATTCTATTGATATTATTTATAATGTGTAGGTGACCAGAATTTATCTGCCCCCGAGCTATGGAGGGGACGATCAAAACCAGCAACATGACCTATCCCTGCTGCAGTTGGCGACCCCCTTTAAGCTGGCAAACTCTGTTCGGGCTGTTTGCTACGACATTCTCCATGAGAGGTTTGACGTCCTTCAAACAGCACCTGGAAAAATTGGCAAGGTAATTTTTTTAAAAGTAAATAATATATGCTTATATTATACATTTGAGGGCCGGCGTACAGCGGTAAGGCTCTTGACTAACACTCCGATGGTCGCGGGATCGAATCCCGGCGTGGCAAATAAATTTAATTTGATTAATTTGTGTTTTTCCACAATTTATTCATTTAAAATAATATATAGTATATTTGCGGCACGTTCCAGAGTGGAAGATACTCTCAGTATCGCCCTGGTGTAAGACCACCATTCAGAATTGAAACGTTGCTTGAAATGGCATTAGCCGTGTTTGGTAACCAGATCTGAATAGCCAGGTACTTCCCACCTTCGTCTTCCCTATCACTTTCCCCACCCCACTACCTTCAGCCTCACAGCATACCCCAATTGGGGATGCCATAGTCCCACTGGCTCCAGACGGGAGCAGTTGGGACTCTTGTGCGGTATTCATGTTAAAAAAATACATTGTATTCCCAGAGAAATCAACTTTTATAATAAACTAGCGATTTCTCGGTGTCTCCTTTCCCATTCGTCCCGTTCCCCTTCCGTCACCCCTTCGCCATCCCCTCCCCTTCTCCTCACGCGTTCCCTCTCCACCTTCCCCGCCTTCCCTCTCCCCTCTCTCGCTCCCCCGTACCGCCAACCCCTCTTCCGCGTTCCATATATGTATTCAGTCCCAGTACATTCGGTTTTCAAACAGCTCTCCTGCCACCTCTTACAATTTTTTTATTCAAATTTGAATTTTTTATAAACATTTATTTTTGCATGAGAACATTATAAGAACAAATCAAATTTGGTACTTAACACAGGTACCTATTTAAAATGAATATAATCTTACTTAGCACTTCAAGTAAATTGGTTATTTTAAAGAGTTTATTCAAAAACTGAATTTTGATTGAACAATCGATGGTGAAGTCGGGGACGCCCGAGGAAGACATGGCACGACCAAGTGAATCAGATACTTGAGTCGGGCCATGTGAAGGTGAAGAGTCGGAATAACAAAAAAGATACATTAAAAATTCTCACTAACTATCTCAAAGACAGAAAACAAAAAACAAAAATAGGAAATTTTTATAGTTCTGAAACAAGTATAAAACATGGAGTACCACAGGGTACTGTGCTAGGCCCAGCTCTGTTTCTAATATATATAAATGATTTATGTAATGTTGTAATTCCTGGTAATATCGTATCTTACGCTGATGATACAGCAATAATAGTAAATGGAAAATCCTGGCTTGAAACTTTCTTAAATGCATCAAAATGTTTGGCACATGTCACATCCTGGCTAAATAGTAATAAACTCTTCCTAAACTACAATAAAACATTTTACCGACCTTTTTATAAAAACAGTAAAAACAAACCACCCAATAACCTTAAAATTAGAAAACATAATGCTAACTGTAATCAAGTAACATGCTCATCTTGCTTTGAACTTGGAAAAGCTGATAAGATCAAATACTTGGGTATATATATTGATACAAATTTAAATTGGCAATCACAAATTAATAATACCGTTTCTAAATTAAGATATCTTACGTATGGTACATATTTCACAGACTTAAAGAAGTGCTGAATATTGACAAATTGAAAATGATTTATTTTTCTTTGGTGCAATCTTCACTCATGTACGGAATAATAGGATGGGGTGGTGCGCTTGATGTTTTTGTAAAACCTTTACAAACAACTCAAAATTATATTGTCAAAGTTATGTTTAATAGAATTAAAACATTTTCAACAGATGCTTTATTCAAAGAATCTAAACTATTCAGTCTCCGTAAACTATTTATACTGCAAACTAGGAAATATATCTATAAAAACAGAAAAAATCGAAAAAAATGAAAACAGAACAAACATTAGAAATAATAATGTATTCTATACCCCTCAAACAAACACAAAACAAATGCAAACACATTAGTTTTATTGGACCTTGCACTTTTAACCTTTTACCAAAAAATATCCAAGTTGCAACTAAACTTTCGCATTACATAAAAGCGTTAAAAATATGGCTGAACCATACAGATGTAAAAACTCTATATATTTAACTTTACATCAGTTTACATATGTTTCTCACAAACTTTACACTTATAACTGTTATTACACTATACACTAATTATTACCTTGGACACTATTGAACACACTTTTTGTACAAACTGTTTAAACAAATTTTAATAATGTTTTTGCTTCATATACCACTGTTTGTTTTTTCTAGGTACTAAAATAAAATATATTTAACTATAATATTACCCACCCACAGGCTGCGCCTTAGTGGGTTCCTATTATTTTTATTATATCTAAAATATGTAGCTATAAAATGTAAAATTTGGAAAAATAAAGGATTAAAAAAAAAAAATAGAAGATAATGTATGAGACGATGTATGAATGTGAACGAGGCAAGGAGTGTGTGCCAAGATCGAGTTGTTTGGCGGTCCGTCCTCTCTGCCTACCCCTGCGAGGAAACGGCGTGATGGTTAGTTTGTTAGTCAATCGATGGTTTGCAAAATGTCATTCTAAAATTGTGACATTTTTGGCAGTTTTGTAAAAGTTTTTGTAATGATTAAAAAACTTTTCAGATATATTTTCATATGGTTGTAATAAACCAAAAACCTTCGCGTGGATGAAAAGAAGGTACTTTGAAAGTTTCAAACATTTCCTATGCTTAATGTAGCAATACATAGACAACCCACTTATATACATATAAGCAAGCACTTTTGAATTTTTTATATAATAATAGTAACATTATATTTAATAGCGCAGTTTTGTGACATTTTACTTCAAGTGCGCTTAACTATAATAAATTTAAAAATAATCCTACAGTGCTCCTTATAATATTGAGAAAAGAATATACAGTATTTTCAAAACAATGGCAGAAAAACGAAATTAACAAAGATAGTGCTATTATAGCACACACGGGACAATAATAATAATAGACAATAGCGGTGCCATTGTAACACAGGACAAAAGAAGAACTTTAAAACTAAAATAAAATAAAATTAAATCTTAACCACCAATATCATATTATATATATATAAAATATAATATTCTAACAGAGAGGCAGTTTGCGTTCAGAAATGAGAAAAATTCTGACATAAATTCGGATATTAAACATAAAATAAAAATACAATTATGAGGAAACTGAAACCAAACAATAGGCCACTTGTATGGATTTCATAATGACTTGGAAAAAATCATGTGGATATCTTTTTACTGTTTTTTTGTACTGAAATGTACAGTTTTTTTTTTAAATAAATAAATCCTGCTCGTGACGTCACTACATGAAAATGTCCCGTCTCCGAAAATGTTCCTATTAATTTTGTAAAATTCCACACTGATTTTTTTTTTTTATATTGCATTATTTTGATTTCAGGTTAATTATTGAATTCGTTCACTAGATTTATTGTTTGTTCTCTGCGAACTTATCATTTGGTTTAACTTTTTGACAGATGTTGTGAAGAGAACCCCGTACATTTTAGATGTCGGTACGTGTTTTAGAGGTATAATGGTTATGGTGCTGATTTTAACAAAATCAAATTTTATAATATTCTTAACTAACTAACTAACTAACTAACCATCACGCCGTTTCCCCGCAGGGGTAGGCAGAGAGGACGGACCGCCAAACAACTCGGTCTTGGCACACACTTTTTGCCTCACTCACATTCATACATCGTCTCATACATTCTCTTCTATTATTCTGACTTTTGACATGGCCCGACTCAAGTATTTGATTCACTTGATCGTGCCATGTCTTCCTCGGGCGTCCCCAACTTCTTCTACCATTCACATTCGCATCGTATATTCTTCTTACACTACTTTCTTCGTTCATTCGCTCTACATGCCCAAACCATCTGAGGGTCCCTTTCTTAATCTTACTCATTATGCTTACATCAGCCTTACATTCTTTGCGGATATCAACATTTCTCACACGATCATACATTGTTTTACCACACATACGTCTCAGGGATCTCATTTCAACAGCATTCAGCTTACTTTCATCCTTCCTCTGCCACTTCCATGCCTCACTGCCATACATCAGGGTAGGTACCAGGACTCCATTGTGGACTGCTAGCTTCGCTTCTTTTGACAGTTTTTTATTAGCGCCAACGGCATTCAGTTCACCATTAATGGAGTTACCGGCATTTACCCTTCTTTCAATATCTCTATCAGCCTTCCCATCTCTCGTAAACACACTACCCAGATACACAAACTCATCCACCTGCTCCAAGTATTCATCATTCACAACTATGTTGCATACTGTTTTCGTACTCTCTCTTTCAAACACCATGACTTTAGACTTACTTATAGTACTTGGATTTAGTAATATAGACGTTGTACATTATAATGATTTATGATCAATAACATGGATCAAGGAAAAAAATATTTATGAACTGTAATACTTTTGGTATGACTCATTATTCTCCTGTGCCATTCGTGTGGAAAACGTTCTTTTTTTTAAATGATTTTCGGTAATGTAATTATCGTTTTTTCACACCTATAAAATTATGTCCCGTCTTTCCGGTTTATAAAAAATGGTCTGATTTTTCGGATTGAAATTTTCAAAAAATCTCCAGGGTTTCAAAAATACGATTAAAAAAAAATACAGAATGTCTTAGAATATTTGCCTAAACCGGAAAAACATTAAAAAATGTGATGCAAGTGGCCTATTACGGGAAACTTGAGAACATGGCTTATTATTATTACGTATGTTGAAAAGATGTTACGATTCATGAATGGTATGATTTTTTATATACAGATATTTTTTATTATATTGCGTGGGGTATCTTAAGAATAAAATTACAGATGATCTTCCGTAACCGATTTATCAGAGACCGGTTGAGGGAGATCATTTGGCCTCTCGATGGATTCGTATATCCGTCACTCTAGAACCCCAGATTCTAACCCATCCCTTATACCCTCATCCTTCTCAGAACTTCCTTGTTGTACAAAAATGAAAAAGGAGAATAAATGTGTAAACAAAGAACTTAGCTTCAAGTAGAGGACATTTTGAAAAAAAGTGCTATCAAATATACCTACTGAAGATTTGCACAAAATGCTGGAAGATCTTAATCTTCTTAATGATGACAACCATATGTTCATAACAACCTTATCTTTTTATCTATTGAGGTAATTGAAAATAAATAAATCTTCCTTGGTTTGAGGTTGTTCACTAAAATAACATTTATTTGTATTAACTAAACACCCAGATTTATTGAAAAGACATTTTCGAAAGAAGTTTTCGAAATTCTAAGCTTTTGAAAAAAGTTAATCTCTTATAAAGTAGCATTAAAGCGTGGTAATATCACGGTTAAAGTAATTATACTCCTGGCAGGTAGCTGGATGGGGAAAGACAGAGACCGGAAAGCCATCAGAGGAACTGAAGACCCTGGATCTACCAGTCATTGACTTAGGGGAGTGCCGCATAGAGACGTCCAAGTACCGCTTCAGCAGGTACCTCACCACGGATAAGATGTGCGCTGGACACCGCGATGGTAAATAACATATTACATACATGTAAACATATTATTAAGCCTTGTAATTTTATAATATAACCCGAAAGCTATGCAAGGGGAAGTGACGTCGTAACATCTTCCACGGCAGTTAAGTAACTCGCGGGTTCGTTACCCAGCATGCACCAAAACTCTTAATATATGTGTACTATAGTTTCGTTAATCCATCTATCTCCACGTAATATAATTAAAGCAATAATCTTCTGTCAACCAAAGAAATTATGATGCGGGTTACTTTAGCCCTGGAGGGTAACATTAGCCCAAATTGGAAAGACTTTGAAATTCTCGCCACATTGTCAACCGCTTTAGCGAGTATTGTGGTTTCAGACGAAATCGATAGACGACAATGTAGGCGCTTCCCTCAGCGTCTTTTTGGTCACTTTCCGTACATTCAGTATCGCTTAAAGTTTTCACGTTTTTACAAAATTTATTGTTTAACTGTGATTTTTTTAAAATTTATTTTATTTGAGAGTGAAAATTGAAAATTTTACATAAATTTAGCAACCTAAATCTGAGAAATGAAATATCGGTATACTTTGTCCGGAAAGTTATAGGTAACTAGGTTGTCCCAAAGGCATATTAGTTTTATAGCTCCAAAAATGTATAATTTACTACGTACAACCTTTAAAGAGAACATATGTCAAAATCTTCAATCTTATAAAAAATATACCAAAATTTGGCTAAAAAACACTGAAACAGATATTTTTTTCTTATAAGTTTAAATAAAGTCATTAAGTATATCTATCATGAGACAGCTTTTAGAGAAGATATATAATATTGTTTGCTATTTTTTTGTTTTTTATGTTTTTAAATTGCACTTGTAACATCTATTCTTACAAAACTTACAAATATGATAATAACAGTGCAGACTATTATTTTGTTGTAGTTTTTAATTTTTTTTCAGTTACTTTTTTTAAATGTCTAATTTATGTACACTTAAAATATTCATTATAACCATAGAAATAAAAATAAAAGTAAAAAATCAATATTATACCCACGCACAGGCATTGCCTTTGTGGGATTTTTTTGTTCATACATTTATTATATTAAGCTTTTTTATATAATTTTCATTATTTCATGTATCTATTATATGTATTGTATCAATGCCTTAATTTGAAGTAAACTTGAATATGGAAGCACTATTTGGAATCCACATTACTGCAAATATGAAAACACTAGCTTTTTCCCGCGGCTTCGCTCGCATGGTATTAGGGGATTTCCACTCAGCCTCCTCCACCTTCCTTCTCCCCACTCCACTCCCCCCATCAATCCCCCTCCCCCTCCACCCAACCGTCCCCCCTCTCCACTCCCCCATCAACCCCCCTCCCCCCCTCCACCCATCCCTTCTCCCACTCCTCCCCCTCCACCTTCCCTCTCCCCACACCACTCATGCATCAACCCCCCACCCCACACCCTCCCTACTCCACATCCCCCCACCTTCCTCCACCCCTCCCCCTTCCCTTCCTTCCCTCCTCCATCTTCCACCCCACTCCGCCTCCTCCACCTTCCCTCTCTCCACAACACTCCCCCCATGAACTCCCTCCCCCTCTCCCTCCACCCACCACTTCCCTCACTCCCTACCCCTCCACATTCCCTTTCTCCACACCACTCCTTCCCATCAACCTCCTTCCCCCCACCCCCTACCCCTCCCCACACCCTCCTCACCCTCCCCTTCCCTCCTCCACCAACACCCTCCCAACACCCACTGCCCCCCTCCCCACTCCCCCCACTCACCTCTCGCATTCCACACATTCATTCCCGATACATTCAGTTTTCTAACTGCTCGCATGCCACCTATTATAATTTCTTGTACAAATTTCATAATACCAGAACTCAACGGTAGTTTTATACAAAAAAACGAACAAAAGAAAAGAATTATCCAATTTGGTTCAGTCGTTCGGGTTTATACATTTCGCATACATACGTACATTTCGGTGAAAGTACGAATTATTATTCTTCTTTTTATATTCTACCAAAATACATACATCCATTTCGGTGATTCATTTTTAGAGATTCATTTCGGTGATTCATTTCATGTTATTTAGTTATCAAAGAACCTACCACTAATGCCATCTATGTCTATGTTTCCAAATTCAATAAATATCTGTTCTCGCTGTCTCCTGAATAAAACAACGTGTTTCATTTAATAATTAAGTATGAATTATTATTCTTATTTTTATATTCTACCAAAAAATCTAGTACGGCAGTTTTATACTTAAAAAATGCGATACCTGTCTATCCAATTAAATCAATAATTGTTCTGTGATGTCAAAATTTGAGAATGACATTTTGCAAAACAAATATTCTTAAATAAAAATTCTATTTTAGAAAATATTTAAATTAGCGAAGTACTTAATTCCCTAATAATTTGAATCGATTAAAGAATTATAAATATCTTACTAATTGTGCCACCTATTGTAATTTTTTCATAAAAATTTCGTAATGCCAGAGCTCTGTGCTGTTGTAGTCTATATCTTTATATTATTGTAAAGTTTCATTAAAATCCATTCGTAAAGTAAGAATTAGTATTTTATACATATTTGAATTTTAACATCAAAGGGATGTCCATAGTAACCTAATTAAAAAAAAAACATCGTTTCCAAGGCGACAATTGGCGTTTGCAATAAATCAATTTTGTTAACGACAGAAAACGTATGAAAAATAATTTCATAACGCCAGAGATTATTCATAACGCTAGATTTTACCAATATATATAGCCTATAGACTATTCTGATGTATGAGCTATATTATTGTAAAGTTTCATTAAAATCCATTCAGTAGTTTTCGCGTGAAAGAGTAACAAACATACATCCATACAAACTTTAACCTTTATAATATTAGTAGGATTGTAGAATCAGTTCAAAAAATGCTAAGGCTGTTATCTTTTAAATGTGGATTACAAGAACATCTTAGATCAGCGGTCGTCACACTTTTCTGGTCAAGGGCCACATAGGACAATGTGAGGTATCACCTGAGGTATCTTTATTAGTAATTAGTACGTGTTAAGCGTGTTTTTTGGTATTTTTTACCATTTTTTTTACCTACCTACACCCTCACTGTGCCATCTCTGCCCCCCTGAAAGTCTCAAAGACAATAAAATTAATTGTAAAAAAACGAATAATATAATTATTAATTGTCCATGAAAAAAACATATTTACGAAGAAAACGGCAGATATTTGTGCGGGCTGCAAAAAAAAACGAATGACAAAAAAAATTAAACAGAAAACGCCAGATATTTGTGCGGGCCGCACAAATATCCGCCGCGGGCCGTAGTTTGACGACCACGGTCTTAGATCATACGATATGCGACCTTAATACTTCAAAATTAATACACTTAAAATCAGAAGGCAATTAACTGATCTAATATGTTATAAAATAATTCACAGCCATCTTGATACTTTACCGTGTCTTAGCAAAATTGATATAAATGTTCCCAATTCCCATTATTTAAGACGCCATAATATATTTCACCTGAAGACATTTAAAAATAATATCGCCTATTTTAGCCCTCTGACCCAAATGTGTCGATTAAGATAGAATGTGCTGAAGTAGATATTTTTGCCGATAATTTATATGGATTAAAAAAAAATGCTCTGCGATTGCTGAAAAATATGTGCTAATTTTTTGTGTATCATTTGGGTCTTTAATTATGTCTCTTGTCTTGCCTCTTTCTAATTGACATTTGAGTAAACTTTGAATTTTTATAATTTTCTATTTCTAACTGTTTTTTGTTTTATTTTATCTAATTTTTATTTACACTGTTTCAAAATTTAACCATTGTATATATATGAGACAACTTATTTGTTCCATACAAATACTATAAACAATAGGGCGCTGGACTCCGATCGTCACTTCGGTTTCGGGAGATAATAACAACTCAGTCTTGGGTACTAATCAAAATATTTATGTTCAGACGGTTTTTAAACTAATTTTTGCGTACACCTGTGTTGAAGGAAAACGTAAACATGTTTTTCATTTCGGCACCTGCTATTTATCTGGATGATCCCAGGTGTTCGAAGCAGGTGTCCGGTATATTAGGTTGCTATTTTAAATAACAAACTGGTTTGGACACGAAGTGTTTTCTTGCATGGGTTGACCTCATTTCGCACCTGTTGTTTGTGATAATGCGAGGTGTTTTGGTTTTTGAATAACACCTGAAGTTTTTCATGTAACATTTCGCAAGAATTGACTTGTCAATAAGTTGTTTACTCTTCTCTGAACGGGTGGTAGGCAATAATATTTTAAAGGAACACGTGTGGCGACCAGCTGCAAAAGTTTCACGTAAACACGATCTAATGCATCAAGACGTCTGTTACAGTATAATTTGCTGATTGTCTTTGTGTAATTTTTTTCCTATTTTTCTTATTTTTATAATTAACTGAGTTTTTATAACTGGGAGAATAATCTGTCAAAACACAGAATAAATAAATAAATATAGTTTATATGTCAACAGTGAAACCATGCTCGGGATTTCGATATAAAATCATAAGAAATTACGCCAATCTGTCCGATACTGTAAAGTTATCGTTTTCACTATGTTAGAACTGCTGACAGATACGACTCTTGTGCTGGTATTCGCGTAAAAAATAGCTTATTTAAATTACTAATTAATGTTTGGCCTTTTGTTTTTTCTTAGGCAGATCCCTTTGCCAGGGAGACACCGGTGGGGGGCTGGTCTTCCCTGCCCAGGACACGGAGGGCAACACTCGCTGGTATCTCCGCGGGGTGGTGAGCATCGGGCCCCTCAATGATGAAAAAACTTCCTGCCGATCCGACACCTACACGGCTTTCACACACATCTTCAAGATGAAGCACTGGCTAAATAAGACTATTAGAAACGTCATCATGTTAACTGACGAATAGTCAGCTTTTTAATGACATTTTCAAAATGTTTTCATAACCAAATAATAAACTTAAATAATAAACCAAATAATAAAATTACAAGATTTTTGGAAAACTTAACATCAACCAACACCTCTGCCATAGGTCGTCCCATGTGGTTCGTTACATTTGGTGTCTTAGAAGCAGTTCCCGGGTTCATGGGGTGAGGTCTGTCCGGGTCATTGCGGCGGATGCGTCTTCGCACCTGCTGCGTGGCGTTTCCGAATCGAGAGGGACTGGTTGACTTATTCAGAGGACTCATCTCCTTGCACCACAGTTGGAGGGATGAATTCATTTATCCGTCACTCCTGCACAATCTGATCCTCAGATTCCTGCCCAGCCCTCATACCTTTTTCCTTCCCAGAACTTTCTATCCTTCCCTTACTTAAAAAGCCCCTCCACAGAGGTATAGGCCCTGAGAGAAATTATTTTCCTCGGGGCCTCCTTGTGGAGCTAATGTAAAAGTAAATGCCACATTAAATTTCAATGTGGGAGACCGCCCTGGGAACCATTTATTGGATAACCAACATCTCTGCCATCGCAAGTGGTTCACTACGTATGATGACTTTTTCTGTTTCATAGGTTGAGGTTTTTCTTGGTCTTGTCGAGAATGCGTCTGCCCACCTGCTCCATTGCGTGCCGGATCGAGAGAGAGGAAAGTTGACGAAGGCCTTTTGACCTCTTCAGCCGACTAATCTCCTTACACCGCAGTTGGAGAGATGGATTCATATGTTTGCCACTCCCGGACAATCTGATCCGCAGATTTACCAACCCTCATACATTTTTCCTTCCCAGAACTTCCTCTACTTCATTTCCTTAAAAACACTCTCAACAAAGCATCAAAAAGATGACAGGTTCTGATGGAAATTATTTTTCTCAAGGTTTTGGTTTAGCAGCCTAAATTTAGGAAATTAAATATTGGTATACTTTGACATGTGTTTCGGGTAACTTTGACCCACTGGGCGAAATGTCCGTAGATAATTGGAAACAACCTTTCATTTATTTAAGTAAAACAACTTTACGCACGCTCGACTTGGGGGTAAGCTTGTGAATGCCTTACGAAAAGTGGTGATTGTTACGAAAAATGTCATGCGAACGGTAATCGATGCGAACGATGATCGATTGCTAGGTGAACGGTCGGGCCTTTACGCACGCTTGACTTGGGGAGTGATAAGGATAAGGATGGTCACCCCAAGGTCGTAGGTCACCCCAAGAACGTAGGTCACACCATGGTCGTAGGTCACCCCAAGGTAGTAGGTCACACCAAGGTAATAGGTCACCCCAAGGTCGTAGGTCACCCCAAGATTGTAAGTCACCCCGAGGTTGTAGATCACCCCAAGGTCGTAGGTCACCCCATGGTCATATTTCACCCCAATGTTATATGTCACCCCTAGGTCACAGGTCACCCCGTTCGCTACGTTTGGTCTATGTGTTCTAATTTTGATCGTATAACCCAGTGGAACATCGATGTCATTGCTTTGGAGACTTAGAAATTTATTTACTTATTCTTATCACAAATCCAAGAAGTTTGTAACACGATGATGCCAACTGAAAAAGTATGTTTGTAATAGAATGTAACCCCGAGGTCACTTATGAATTTCACTGCTGACAATATTTCATCATCTATCTATTTATATAAAAAAAAATAATAGCCGAAATGTATGTAAGCGCATAACTTCCGAACAACTGCACCAAATTAGATATTTTTTTTTTTTGTGTTCTGGTGAAATTTGAAAAATTACTAGTGAGCTCTGGCCTTTTGGAATTTGTATAGAAAAATTGCAATAGGTGGCACACGAGCTGTTTGAAAACGAAATGTACCGGGATTGAATGTATGGAATGTTGGTGGGAGGAGGGAAAGGGGGAAAGGGGGAAAGGTGGAGGGGGGGGGGGAGGAAGAGGGAAGGGGAGGAAGATTGAAGGGGGGGGGGGAGATCACGGGTAGAGGGTTCACGGGAGGGTGGGAGGGGAACCCGGGATGGGGGAGGCTAACCTGGGAAGGGGGAGGGAAACTCGGGAGGGGGTTCGCGGGAAGGGCGAAGTGTGGGGTGGAGTTGGGAGAGGGAAGGTGGAGGAAGCGGAGTGCGAACGCGAGAGCGAAAGGCGGCGCGGGAGAGGAAGGGGAGGCGGAAGGGGAACGAGACGAATGGGAAAGAACACGCAGGGAGAAACAATTTCTTAATTTTTAATCTTTTATAAGTACTTTAATACTGTTATGATTGGATTTTTTATGTTTTATGTAAATTCTAGTTTTGTATACTTAATCCTTTGTTTTATAAAATTTTTGATTTATACTCCTTTATTATAAATTTTATTATTTAAAATTATTATGCTGTTTCATCAGAAGTAAAGTCACAAGGAGTAAATCCATAATTGGTTTTATTTTGGCTATACAAACATGTACAAACTGGAAAAATTGTACAAACTGTCGATTTCTCGAAAATAAATAATATATTAGTTAATAACTCAGTATAAATCACGTCTGTTTGATATTGTGCGTTTACTAATTTTTTTTTGTTTTTTACATTAATTCCACAAAGGGGGCCCTGAGGAAAATAATTTTCCTCAGGGCCTATGTCATCTGGGATGCTGTGTGGAGGGTCTTTTTGAGGAAGGAATGAACATTGGTTTTGAAGAGACCCATGTTGTAGGAAGGAGGAAACACAGAGGCCGGCAAATCATTCCACAGCCGAGCTGTTGAACACAAGAACGAGTCGAAGAAACGACCCGTTCTCATGTGACAAATGTCAACCGTGTACAAATGTTGGGCACGCGTTTGGCGTGTTTCCCGACTATGCACCGGTGCCGAAGGGATCAATGATGCTAGTTCCTCGGAGCATCTTCCATTGTAATACGGTAGAATAAGGATAGCATTCCCACCCGACACCTGTGCTCTAAAGATTGCAATCCGTCTGTTAAGATGGGAGAATCTATCAAACGGACCGCCCGTTTCTGCACAGAGTCGAGGGTATTTTTCAGGTATTTTGGAGCTCCAGACGAGAGGTGGCTGCCAAATTCAACCGTGGGGCGCACTTGTGATTTGTACAGGGTTAGCAGTTTTAATTTATTTATATATATTTATTAATTTATGTGAGTTATCGAATAGATTGGATACGGTAGATTTTTTTTATAAAAAACCATGCTGATTTCCCTCATGAAACGGTTTTTCATTTTATTTGTCAGTTTTCACAAATTAGTGTTTCATAAATTTTTGGAAAAGATTATAAGACTGTCACCGGTGACCGGTCTATAACTATGTGCCTCTGTTTTGCAACCCGACTTGTATATTGGGTGAGTGGTGAGTTTCCAAGGTTGGGGAAAGGTCACCGTCACCGTCATCGTCAAGGTCAAGTGGTCACAACTTCCATGTGGAAGATGTGGGCAACATCACTGTTTCAAATGCCCAACTATCAACATCATAATCAGAATAAACGAAGAAATCACCCATAAATACACCACTGAGCAATCTGTAAATATTATAATCGCTTTAACCGATGTACTGTTGGTTTCTATATAAATAAATAAATTAAAAATAGAAATAAATAAATAAAAAACATTAACGACAATAAGTTTTCAAGTCAAGCATGGCACTTTGATGTAACTATTAAGAGCGTTTAACCAGACAGCGGCCGAAAATCCACATTTAGTCGAAAGTTGTTCTTCCGATCGTGCAAGGCGGTTACAATGAGAAAGATTAATTATTCTCCGTACCAGCTTTTTAAAATTATAACTTAATATAGATTTTATTTCATCCAAAATTTGCTTTAATTTATACTTACATCCAAAAAATTCTGAAAGGCGTGATGATAAAACTATTAAAGTAATGTACTTTTTGTAATTATTTTTTTATTATATCTACGTATTTATCATTTTTCAATAATGTCTAAGTTAAATAAGAATGTAAAAAAAATCTGAAATATATTAGTTTGTAAGGGCGCAAATAAATACACAAACGGACCAATTTTCGTTAAGAAGCACATATACGTATATATTTTTTAATAATTTTATTTAAACTAAAATTAAAATTATTATATGATTTGAAATGGGTGTGTTATCTAGTCTCCTTCAACGGAAGCAACCTTCAGAACAGGACCTCCATCGATATGCTTGGTGTAACTCTAAGTGACCAGCTCAGGTACGGGGGCTCCATCGAAACCAGAGTTAAGTTAGCCTCTCAGAAACTGGGCGTACTGTACAGGGCCCGCAGATACTTTAATCTTTATCTGATACTTTACCCAACTGCTAACCCTGTACAAATCGCAAGTGCGCCCCACGGTTGAATTTGGCAGCCACCTCTGGTCTGGAGCTCCAAAATACCTAAAAAAAACCCTTGACTCTGTGCAGAAACGGGCGGTCCGTTTGATAGATTCTCCCATCTTAACAGACGGACTGCAATCTTTAGAGCATAGGCGTCAGGTGGGAATGCTGTCCTTGTTCTACCGGTATTACAATGGAAGATGCTCCGAGGAACTAGCATCATTGATCCCCTCGGCACCGGTGCATAGTCGGGAAACACGCCAAACACGCGCCCAACATTTGTACACGGTTGACATTAGTCACATGAGAACGGGTCGTTTCTATGACTCGTTCTTGAGTTCAACGGCTCGGCTGTGGAACGATTTGCCGGCCTCTGTGTTTCCTCCCTCCTACAACATGGGTCTCTTCAAGACCCATGTTCACTCCTTCCTTTCCTCAAAAAGACCCTCCACACAGCATCTACAAAGATGACATAGGCCCTGAGGGAAATTATTTTCCTCAGGGCCTGCTGTGTGGTGTTAATGTAAAAAAAAAATAATAATACAAAATGTTTTTTGAAAATTTAACAAATCTGCCAACGACCTATGGTATAACCTTATTATACTAAAAAATAACATTTTTTCTCAAAATTTAAAACAAGTGAATGCTAGATTAAAGAACAATCTTTCGAAATCCATTTATATTTTTTCGTGGAAAAGAGTCAATATGTCTAAAATCTGATTTAAAAATTACATATTTCTGCTTTTCTCTGGTAATACCCTCTTAAGAGGAATAACCAGACAAAACCGGAAATATGTCATTTTTAAATCAAATTTTAGACGTATTGACTCTTATTAACAAAAAAATATAAATTGATTTCGAAAGAATGTTCTTTTACGTAGTAAAGCCATGTTTTAAGTTTTGAGAAAATATGTTTATTTTTAGTACAATAAGGTTTTTATCGTAGGTCGTTGGCAGATTTGTTAAGTTTTCAAACTAAATTTTGTATTGTACAATAGCGTGTGTCGCTCTCCATAGAGAGAAAACAAATGGCCTTATATTTAAACGCCCGGGGTCTCAAAAGTTTCGTATGATCTGTAGCTATTCGAAAACGTAAAAAAAAATTAAATTATCATTCACTATTAGCCCGCTAAAATGGCCGAAAGTTTCGAAAAAAGAATAGATTTCTTGATTTGGAAAAAAAATAAAACAAAGGGTTCATATTTTATATTATGTACCAAACTTATTTTTCATTACATAACTGCAGTACAAAGAACTAAATTTTTTTTTTTTAATAAACATATGTGATGTGTTGGTTAAAAAAATTAAAGGGGAAAATAACACTTTTTATGGATAAAATCAGAATTCTTGTTGACTTACTTGTATTCATAAAGTTGAACTTTTTTTTATTTTTGTCAGTTATACGCATTTTTTAATAATAAACAAACGTTAAAAGGTTTGATAATGAAAAAAAAATATTAAAAATTAAAAAAAAAAGGATTTTAGGTTTGTTTTCTGATTTTCAATGCATTTTAGCGGGCTAATAACCATTAAAAAAATAAATTTAAATGCAGTTGTCATTTTCTTTGCAAGACGCAACTTTTGAGACCCCGGGCGTTTCTGAATTCAAAAGTTGAAATAATTGACACATGCTATTGTACAACACACATTTCAAATCATATAATCATGCAGTAAAATAAATCACACATCTGCCCTGATGATGGACACTGCAACGCTGTCCGAAACGTTGGCTAAAGGAGGAGGTAGCGCAACACGGCATAATACCCCAAAAGGAAATAACCATACAATTTTTGGCCGTGAAAATCTAAAATCATATCTCCTATGGCATAAGTTAAAGGTTGCTTACAATAACGCCTATCGCCAACTTTTCCGCCTACCGAGATACTGCAGTGCTACGGAAATGTTCCTGGAGGGACGAGTACATACTTTCCGTGCACTTCTCCGCCACCGCATGGGAAGTTTATGGCGCAGACTGCGCCATTCGAAGAATGCGATCATCACCGCCATGACTGCCTGGATGGAATCTCCCCTGATGACCCTCTGGAGACGGGAGACGATGAAATACCCTCCATAAACGGCTGTATAAAATCATTTTAGTGTTTGATATCTACATCAATTTTTTTTTCAGTTTCATTTTTCATGCTTATTCGTTTATTTAATTTATGTGTTGTAATTTACTTTTTACCTTAACTTATTATTTATCTTTTTTTGTTATTTTAAAATATGGAATGTATTTGCATTGCACTTCCCCTGCATACATTCTGGAATAAACTTATATTATTATTATTAAAATTATTTGGGAAAGCTATGTTTCAGAATTTTTTATTTTAGCTTAAAATAAATCATTTAAAAGAATATCCGCACACGTGTTTTGTAACGAAAATACTTCTTCACATTGTCTATTTATTTGCTTAGACATTATTGAAAAATTATAAAAACTTATGATCAAAAAATAATTATAAAAAGTACATACCTACTTTTAATAGTTTTATCATCACACCTTTCAGCATTTTTGAATGTGGGTATTAATTAAAGCAAATTTTGAATGAAATAACATCGATATTGATTGATTATTTAAAAAGCGGAAACGGAGAATAATTAATCTTTCTCATTGGAACCGCCCTGTACGATCGTAAGAACATCTTTCGACGAAATATGAATTCTCGGCTGCCGGCTGGTTCTTCTTCTTCTTCTTCAATGGCGCTACAGCCCATTTCGAGCCTTGGCCTCCTTCAAAATAAGCCTCCACCGCCCTCTGTCCTCGGCCGTCGTCTTCCAATCTGCAACATGGAGTAATCCTCTTGCATCCTTCCTGACATCATCCTCCCATCTCAGTCTAGGTCTGCCCGCCTTTCGTTTACCTCCCGGGTGTCCTATCAGAACCTTCTTCGGTACTCGTGTGCTTGGCATTCGGTGCACATGTCCGGCCCATCTTAATCTTTGGAGTCTTAAATGGGTGGAGAGTCTGGGAGCTTGGTAAATATCATAGAGCTCATTATTGTGGCGGATTCTCCATGCCTCTCCCTCTCACACCGCTCCTAAGATTCTTCGAAGTACCTTTCTTTCGAAGATGTCCAGCTGTTCCGCTGACTTTGCTGTCAGGGTTCCCGCCTCACATCCATAGGCCAAGACCGTTCTGATAATTGTTTTATATAAGGTTATTTTGGTTTTCCTATGGACGTTTCGGGATTTGAACACTGGCAGCAACGCGAAGTAAGTTTTGTTAGCGGCTGTAATGCGCTTTCTTACTTCTACTGGGTCTTCATTGTCCTGCGTTATGATGGAGCCCAGGTAGGTAAACTCTTCGACCACTTCGAAATTATAACTGTCTTTAAATTTCACTTTATCTTTTATTCTGCGGTGAGGGGTTCTGGTTTGCATCATGATTTTTGTTTTATTTTCATTGATTTGCAAACCCACCTCTCTTGCCGCAGTCTCCAAAGGGTCAAACACTTCTCTTACAGCCTGTAGGGATCTTCCGACAATGTTAAGGTCATCTGCGTAGCCAACTATTTGATTGCTTTTGTAGCAGATGTTTGAGTCGGTACTGATCATTGTCTTCCTCACGACGTGCTCCAGTACAATATTGAAAAGGGTGGGTGCTAAGCCATCACCTTGTTTCAGCCCCTGGGAGACGATAAAATCCTCCGTTGTTTCACCTCCTATCCTTACTCGACACCGTGAGCCGACCATTGTTGCTTTTACAAGCTTGACTATTTTGGGCGGTATTCCAAAATTTAGGAGTATTTCATATATTTTCTCCCTGTCTATACTGTCGTACGCCTGTTTGAAGTCAACAAATAGTTGATATATGTCTATATCGAATTCCCAGCATTTTGTCAGGATTTGTCGAGTAGTGAAGAGTTGATCAGTGGTGGATCTCCCCCTCCTGAAACCTGCCTGATATTCTCCTAGTAAGTTTTCTGAGTAATATTCTAGTCTTTCTTTCAAAATCATTGTGAAAATTTTATACGCCGTACAAAGTAACGATATTCCTCTATGATTTTCACACTTCAATTTGTCTCCCTTTTTATGTATGGGGCATATTATGCTAGTTTTCCATTCTTCTGGTACTCTTTCAGCGGTCCATATTTTCACAATGAGATTGTGTAGCAGGTTCTTCAGTTGTTCGTTTCCATATTTATAGAGCTCTGCAGGGATATTATCTCGGCTGCCGGCTGGTTAATGGCCCTTAATAACAGAATATTGGACTGTATTTTGGATACAGGCGCTGACTTAAATAATTTCATTATCAGACTTTAGGAGGTAATAAAATACTCATATTGGTCTTTGTGATATTATTATGTCAAATAAATGGAAGTATCACAAATAATATTATATTTTCTCTAGCAAGTTTAGAATATCAATCTTTCTTAGGCTTTCCAATTACTAAAAAACTTGGGATTGTTAAATGAATATTTAATGTCCAATGTAATCGTGACACGAAGCCGCTACCCGAATTTTTTCCGATTTCTTGTAAACCTCCCTTGAAAACTTGGGATTGTTAAATGAATATTTAATGTCCAATGTAATCGTGACACGAAGCCGCTACCCGAATTTCTTCCGATTTCTTGTAAACCTCCCTTAAAAACTTGGGATTGTTAAATGAATATTTAATGTCCAATGTAATCGTGACACGAAGCCGCTACCCGAATTTCTTCCGATTTCTTGTAAACCTCCCTTAAAAACTTGGGATTGTTAAATGAATATTTAATGTCCAATGTAATCGTGACACGAAGCCGCTACCCGAATTTCTTCCGATTTCTTGTAAACCTCCCTTAAAAACTTGGGATTGTTAAATGAATATTTAATGTCCAATGTAATCGTGACACGAAGCCGCTACCCGAATTTCTTCCGATTTCTTGTAAACCTCCCTTAAAAACTTGGGATTGTTAAATGAATATTTAATGTCCAATGTAATCGTGACACGAAGCCGCTACCCGAATTTCTTCCGATTTCTTGTAAACCTCCCTTAAAAACTTGGGATTGTTAAATGAATATTTAATGTCCAATGTAATCGTGACACGAAGCCGCTACCCGAATTTCTTCCGATTTCTTGTAAACCTCCCTTAAAAACTTGGGATTGTTAAATGAATATTTAATGTCCAATGTAATCGTGACACGAAGCCGCTACCCGAATTTCTTCCGATTTCTTGTAAACCTCCCTTAAAAACTTGGGATTGTTAAATGAATATTTAATGTCCAATGTAATCGTGACACGAAGCCGCTACCCGAATTTCTTCCGATTTCTTGTAAACCTCCCTTAAAAACTTGGGATTGTTAAATGAATATTTAATGTCCAATGTAATCGTGACACGAAGCCGCTACCCGAATTTCTTCCGATTTCTTGTAAACCTCCCTTAAAAACTTGGGATTGTTAAATGAATATTTAATGTCCAATGTAATCGTGACACGAAGCCGCTACCCGAATTTCTTCCGATTTCTTGTAAACCTCCCTTGAAAACTTGGGATTGTTAAATTAATATTTAATGTCCAATGTAATCGTGACACGAAGCCGCTACCCGAATTTCTTCCGATTTCTTGCAAACCTCCCTTGAAAACTTGGGATTGTTAAATGAATATTTAATGTCCAATGTAATCGTGACACGAAGCCGCTACCCGAATTTCTTCCGATTTCTTGTAAACCTCCCTTAAAAACTTGGGATTGTTAAATGAATATTTAATGTCCAATGTAATCGTGACACGAAGCCGCTACCCGAATTTCTTCCGATTTCTTGTAAACCTCCCTTGAAAACTTGGGATTGTTAAATGAATATTTAATGTCCAATGTAATCGTGACACGAAGCCGCTACCCGAATTTCTTCCGATTTCTTGTAAACCTCCCTTAAAAACTTGGGATTGTTAAATGAATATTTAATGTCCAATGTAATCGTGACACGAAGCCGCTACCCGAATTTCTTCCGATTTCTTGTAAACCTCCCTTAAAAACTTGGGATTGTTAAATGAATATTTAATGTCCAATGTAATCGTGACACGAAGCCGCTACCCGAATTTCTTCCGATTTCTTGTAAACCTCCCTTAAAAACTTGGGATTGTTAAATGAATATTTAATGTCCAATGTAATCGTGACACGAAGCCGCTACCCGAATTTCTTCCGATTTCTTGTAAACCTCCCTTAAAAACTTGGGATTGTTAAATGAATATTTAATGTCCAATGTAATCGTGACACGAAGCCGCTACCCGAATTTCTTCCGATTTCTTGTAAACCTCCCTTAAAAACTTGGGATTGTTAAATGAATATTTAATGTCCAATGTAATCGTGACACGAAGCCGCTACCCGAATTTCTTCCGATTTCTTGTAAACCTCCCTTAAAAACTTGGGATTGTTAAATGAATATTTAATGTCCAATGTAATCGTGACACGAAGCCGCTACCCGAATTTCTTCCGATTTCTTGTAAACCTCCCTTAAAAACTTGGGATTGTTAAATGAATATTTAATGTCCAATGTAATCGTGACACGAAGCCGCTACCCGAATTTCTTCCGATTTCTTGTAAACCTCCCTTAAAAACTTGGGATTGTTAAATGAATATTTAATGTCCAATGTAATCGTGACACGAAGCCGCTACCCGAATTTCTTCCGATTTCTTGTAAACCTCCCTTAAAAACTTGGGATTGTTAAATGAATATTTAATGTCCAATGTAATCGTGACACGAAGCCGCTACCCGAATTTCTTCCGATTTCTTGTAAACCTCCCTTAAAAACTTGGGATTGTTAAATGAATATTTAATGTCCAATGTAATCGTGACACGAAGCCGCTACCCGAATTTCTTCCGATTTCTTGTAAACCTCCCTTAAAAACTTGGGATTGTTAAATGAATATTTAATGTCCAATGTAATCGTGACACGAAGCCGCTACCCGAATTTCTTCCGATTTCTTGTAAACCTCCCTTAAAAACTTGGGATTGTTAAATGAATATTTAATGTCCAATGTAATCGTGACACGAAGCCGCTACCCGAATTTCTTCCGATTTCTTGTAAACCTCCCTTAAAAACTTGGGATTGTTAAATGAATATTTAATGTCCAATGTAATCGTGACACGAAGCCGCTACCCGAATTTCTTCCGATTTCTTGTAAACCTCCCTTGAAAACTTGGGATTGTTAAATTAATATTTAATGTCCAATGTAATCGTGACACGAAGCCGCTACCCGAATTTCTTCCGATTTCTTGCAAACCTCCCTTGAAAACTTGGGATTGTTAAATGAATATTTAATGTCCAATGTAATCGTGACACGAAGCCGCTACCCGAATTTCTTCCGATTTCTTGTAAACCTCCCTTAAAAACTTGGGATTGTTAAATGAATATATAATGTCCAATGTAATCGTGACACGAAGCCGCTACCCGAATTTCTTCCGATTTCTTGTAAACCTCCCTTGAAAACTTGGGATTGTTAAATGAATATTTAATGTCCAATGTAATCGTGACACGAAGCCGCTACCCGAATTTCTTCCGATTTCTTGTAAACCTCCCTTAAAAACTTGGGATTGTTAAATGAATATTTAATGTCCAATGTAATCGTGACACGAAGCCGCTACCCGAATTTCTTCCGATTTCTTGTAAACCTCCCTTAAAAACTTGGGATTGTTAAATGAATATTTAATGTCCAATGTAATCGTGACACGAAGCCGCTACCCGAATTTCTTCCGATTTCTTGTAAACCTCCCTTAAAAGCTTGGGATTGTTAAATGAATATTTAATGTCTAATGTAATCGTGACACGAAGCCGCTACCCGAATTTCTTCCGATTTCTTGTAAACCTCCCTTAAAAACTTGGGATTGTTAAATGAATATTTAATGTCCAATGTAATCGTGACACGAAGCCGCTACCCGAATTTCTTCCGATTTCTTGTAAACCTCCCTTAAAAACTTGGGATTGTTAAATGAATATTTAATGTCCAATGTAATCGTGACACGAAGCCGCTACCCGAATTTCTTCCGATTTCTTGTAAACCTCCCTTAAAAACTTGGGATTGTTAAATGAATATTTAATGTCCAATGTAATCGTGACACGAAGCCGCTACCCGAATTTCTTCCGATTTCTTGTAAACCTCCCTTGAAAACTTGGGATTGTTAAATGAATATTTAATGTCCAATGTAATCGTGACACGAAGCCGCTACCCGAATTTCTTCCGATTTCTTGTAAACCTCCCTTAAAAACTTGGGATTGTTAAATGAATATTTAATGTCCAATGTAATCGTGACACGAAGCCGCTACCCGAATTTCTTCCTATTTCTTGTAAACCTCCCTTAAAAACTTGGGATTGTTAAATGAATATTTAATGTCCAATGTAATCGTGACACGAAGCCGCTACCCGAATTTCTTCCGATTTCTTGTAAACCTCCCTTAAAAACTTGGGATTGTCAAATGAATATTTAATGTCCAATGTAATCGTGACACGAAGCCGCTACCCGAATTTCTTCCGATTTCTTGTAAACCTCCCTTAAAAACTTGGGATTGTTAAATGAATATTTAATGTCCAATGTAATCGTGACACGAAGCCGCTACCCGAATTTCTTCCGATTTCTTGTAAACCTCCCTTAAAAACTTGGGATTGTCAAATGAATATTTAATGTCCAATGTAATCGTGACACGAAGCCGCTACCCGAATTTCTTCCGATTTCTTGTAAACCTCCCTTAAAAACTTGGGATTGTTAAATGAATATTTAATGTCCAATGTAATCGTGACACGAAGCCGCTACCCGAATTTCTTCCGATTTCTTGTAAACCTCCCTTAAAAACTTGGGATTGTTAAATGAATATTTAATGTCCAATGTAATCGTGACACGAAGCCGCTACCCGAATTTCTTCCGATTTCTTGTAAACCTCCCTTAAAAACTTGGGATTGTTAAATGAATATTTAATGTCCAATGTAATCGTGACACGAAGCCGCTACCCGAATTTCTTCCGATTTCTTGTAAACCTCCCTTAAAAACTTGGGATTGTTAAATGAATATTTAATGTCCAATGTAATCGTGACACGAAGCCGCTACCCGAATTTCTTCCGATTTCTTGTAAACCTCCCTTAAAAACTTGGGATTGTTAAATGAATATTTAATGTCCAATGTAATCGTGACACGAAGCCGCTACCCGAATTTCTTCCGATTTCTTGCAAACCTCCCTTAAACATTTTAAGTTTTTAAGCTCTTAAAAAAATATATGTTATTTTTGAAGATTCTAGACATTCGTCGCGCCGAAACGCAAATTATATGAAATTCCCTCGATAGAAAAAATCACAAAGTATGCTCCAAAAATTATTATATATTTTTTTATTATTATAAACATGTTTGTTTTTGTTATTTTACAAGTTATATGTATGAAAAAATCACAGTGTTTCTTTAAATGCTGTATAAGACGACCCCCGCTCGATTTTTGCTATATTTTAAACGAGTTGTGTTTTATTAAACATTTTCACAATTTCGCATCAATTTTGTCGCTTTAAATACTAGCGCGCTTCTCTAACATTCGTAATTTCGTGTCTTTCTATCTTCTTCTTTTTGTGAGCGGTTGCGGGGCCTTAACTGAACTTAACTGAATATCACCCTGGCCTTATCAAATCAATTAACATTAGGAACCAACTTCATGCGAAGGCGAATAGGTGCCCTGAGAATATTATAGTACAAGCTCATTACAAAAAGTATAGGAACCTTTGCAAAAAACTAATAAAATCGGCGAAAGAAAATTATTTTCAAAAATTCATTTACGATAATAACTGTACTCCAAAACGTTTATGGGAAGCATTTCGCAACATAACTAAAACAAAAATAAATAAATCTTCCGATATTAAATCATTGAACATCAATAACGTGATGAGGTGCCCAAAAATCATTGCGAATTTTGCCAATAATTATTTCACGTCAGTGGGAGTCACACTTGCGAAAAAAATTCTCAACAATCTTAATACAACAGTATCCGATCTCGCTAAGTTAACAATCTCTAATTTCGGTCATAAATTAGACAATATCCAAACAACTTCAAATGAAGTCATGAAAATAATTGACGAACTCAAGTCATCGAATGCTTGTGGTCCTGATAACGTCTCATCAATTCTGCTAAAAAGTATTAAATCCTTCATAGCAACTCCAATCGCGTATATTTCCAATCTAAGCTTCGATTCAGGAAAATTTTCAAATTATTTAAAACACTATCGTTATACTGCTTCACAAAAATGGAGATAAATCGCAGATACACAATTACCGGACAATTTCTTTGCTCAATTCTGTCTCGAAAATCATTGAGAAAATTGTAAAGAATCGTCTCAGTCATTACCTTGAAAAAAATGACATCTTTTCCAATAGACAGTACGGCTTTAGACCAGGATTGAGCACTGAAAATGCCATTACAAACCTGACGAAATTTATCTCCACCAATATCGATAGAGGAAGAAAATGCGTTGCGCTCTTCTTGGATCTAGCCAAAGCGTTCGATACTATCTCACACAAAATTCTCTTAAAAAAACTACAGCGCATTGGCATTCAGGGTCAGCTACTAAAGTGGCTGGGTAGTTATCTGGAAAATAGGAGCCAAAGAGTGAATATTAACGATATTCTAAGCGATCCAGCTGATATTAATTTTGGTGTACCTCAAGGACGCACTCTAGGACCACTTTTATTCAATATCTATATAAATGAATTATGTAACAGTTCATTTGCCGATCACATTATCACCTTTGCCGATGACACAGTATTATTATTTGAAGGCAAAAATTGGAATGAAGTTCATAATAATTCAGAAATTGGTATTAACAAAGTAAAAGAATGGCTTCTTCTCACTTAATGAATGGAATTTCTCATGGAATCTTCTCACTCTCAACACTGACAAAACTAAATTCATCCGCTTCAGTGCAACTCAAGCGGGACAACCAAGAGAAACTCACAATTATTATACACCATTGTAATGACCCAAACACTTGCAATTGCAATACCTTAGAAAATGTGAATAGCATAAAATATCTAGGAATTATCGTAGACAAGAACCTGAGATGGAATGAACATATCGACGCAATTTCCACAAAGGTCAGAAAACTCACGCATCTTTTCATGGCTATTAGAAATATTCTCAGCGCAAAAGATCTGAAACTAATGTACTATGCCATGTGCAATATTGTGCAACTCATTACTTGAATACGCATCTTTAGGATGGGGAGGATGTACCAAATCAATTCTGGACCCCTTAGCCAAAGCACAGAAATCATTACCAAGGGTCATCCTTAAAAAACCATACAGATACCCCAGTAATGATTTATTCAATGAGATAAGAGTTCTGGATGTTATGCAACTATTCATAAGAAAAGTTATATTGTACCCAAAAAAATATCGTCACCTCTTCCACTCAGTAGAAAATTATCATGACACTCGACATGCAGGGAGGAATCCAATAGTTCCACTTACTACTATGACATCCCTTGATCAAAGACAATATTCTTACCTAGGTCCAAAAATGTTCAACCTTATACCTGGTTCTTGGAAATTGAAAAGTTCAAGCGTCCTGCGTAAATTAGTCAATGATTGGATTCTGGACTTAGGGAGAGTCGAAAGAGAACGTATGCTGTTTAACTGATAAACAAAATCACCTAACTTTCCTGATCACTAGACCAAAATTCCTACCACACTTCATTGAGTTCTGATTTTGCTTCACAATGTTTCGACATCTTTTTGATGTTTTTATACCTGGGATTTATGGTTTTGCGCCCCTGAAGACTGTTTGCTTCATCACTGCTACAAGCGTGACGCACACATCGCTCATTAACATAATGCTACACTAGAAGTCTCGCTGTGTGAAACTTGGTACGGTATTAGTTCATTAGTTCATTTATGCTTGGTACCTCATAGCGGTGATGATTTATAATAAATATAAAATACGTAACACAACATGTATGATGTTCGAAGTAATGCACCAATTTCACTACATCGTTATCAATGTAGCACTAAATCAGGTAATATTTATGTATATTCATAGTTTCTTTTTATATCTCTATCTATATTTATATTGTTTTCATATTTTAGCAGGAGTAGTTCAAGACATGAGCGCGGTGTATTCGTATTGTTGTATAATATAATTTTTTACTGAAAACATGTTTTAAATCAGTGAAAATATTTTTTTTTTTTGTTTTTTTTTACATTAACTCCACACAGGAGGCCCTGAGGAAAATAATTTCCCTCAGGGTCTATGTCATCTGGGATGCTGTGTGGAGGGTCTTTTTGAGGAGAGGAAGGAATGAACATTGGTCTTGAAGAGACCAGTCAGGAGAGTTAGACGTAATCAGACAAGATTGGGTCTTTGAAACATTAAATTCCACGAGATTATTTTTACCCCAAGAGAAAACACTCTCGAGGTAACCGTCCATTCTTTGCTTCAAAGCCTTACGAGCTGTTGGAGTTTGTGAGCCCTTTGGGGGCTTGTCAAACAAAAAGCTATCATGAACTGTACTGTCATCCGCGTAACAATGAATTGGTGCACATGACAAAAGGTCGTTGATGTGCAACAAAAACAAAGTCGGAGACAGAACCGATCCCTGCGGGACGCCAGCATTTATCGAGTGTGAGGAAGAGGTGAAACCATCGACTACCGTCTGAATCGACCTCTCCCTCAAGAAATCGGCAATCCACGTACACAAGGATGCGGGAAGTCCGTAAGAATGCAGTTTGTTGACAAGTCCTCGGTGCCAAACCCGGTCAAAGGCCTTGGAGATGTCCAGTGCAACCGTTTGGGTCTCACCGAAACGTTCCAGGCATCGCCCCCAAACATGCGTTACATACGCGAGAAGATCACCGCACGAGCGGTTCCGCCGGAATCCGTATTGACGGTCGTTAATAATTTTGTTCTTCTCGAGGTATGTGAGCAGTTTGTCGTTGATCACACGTTCCATCACCTTAGACAGAACTGATGTGATCGCTATGGGGCGGTAGTTGGCCGGGTTGGAGCGGTCACCCTTCTTTGGAATAGGATGGATAACAGATTTTTTCCAACCAGAGGGCACAGAGCCAGTCTTCAGGGACAGTTTAAAAAGCTTCGTCAAAATTGGAGCTATTTCTGCAGCGCACCTTTGCAGTACCAGGGCAGGTATTCCGTCAGGCCCACTAGCTTTATTAACATCAAGCCCTCGTAAAACATGGAGTACTTCCCGATGCCGGATCCTCAGCTTTTTCATACGAAAACCGCAGTGAGGAACCGACGTCGGGACAGCACCTTGGTCATCGAGGGTTGAGTTATCCGCAAACATTTTACCTAGTAAGTTAGCCTTTTCGGTGGCGGTGTTTGCTAGTGAGCCGTCAGGTCTGGTAAGAGGTGGCAGACTGGATTTGCAGAAATTGCGACCTATTGAGCCCGCAAGCGACCAGAATTGCCTGCTGCCATGCGGGCATGCAGTCAGCTTTCTGCTGATCTGCTGGTCGTGCTCGAATTTTGACCTATTTATGATTCTCTTGGTTTCCTTTGCCATTTTGTTGTAAGCTGTTCTGTCTTCGGATGTTCTAGATGTGTTGTAGGCTCGGTAAGCCGCGTTTTTTCGTCACACTGCTTCAGCGCATTGTCGACTGAACCACGGATTTGAGCCCACACCAGTTTCCTTAACAGTAGATTGGATGAAGCCATCCATCGCGGATGTGATGACTTCACCAATTTCCTGGGCACATCTTGAGGGATCCGAGGTCCGAAAACAGACAGCTGACCACGGAAAAGCATTAAAATGTGCCCGCAGACCGAACCAATCTGCTGACCTATAGTGCCACACTTTTCTCTTCAGCCTCTCGTTTGGTGGTCTGAAGTTTACAGGGATTGATGTCGTCACCAGGCAGTGGTCGGACGATCCTAAAGGCGCTGTGACTTCAATCCTGTAACCGTGTGGCACAGTAGTTAAAAATAGGTCTAACAGGTTGGAACGGTGAGTCTGGACATCAGGAACCCTTGTAGGCTCCTGAACCATTTGCTCCAATCCGTAGCAAAGGGCAAAGGATTCCGCTTGGCGTCCAGCCGAGTCTGTTGATCCTGAGAACTTCAACCAAGGTTCGTTATGAACATTGAAGTCCCCCAGGACCACAAACTCTGCCGTAGGGTAGCGGGGCAAGAGGTCATCAATAGTGTCGCTTAAATATTTGAAGAGCTCGGACGTGTCTGATTCGCTAAGGTTCGGTGAGCGGTATAAACACGCGTAGAATCTTACCGTACTGGCAAGATTGACGCGTACCCACATTACGTCGAATCTGGAGTTTTCCAGATTCAACAGTCGCACACAGTTGACGTCAGCTCGACTATAGAGACAGACACCTCCTTTAGGTCTGAACTTGCTTGCGAGGGTGAAGCCCGGGCAGTCCAGATAGGAGGCGTCTACAGGCTCGGCTATCTGCGTTTCAGACAGGAATAGTAGGTTGGGGCGTTGAGTAAAAAGGTGGTGGTGGACGGAGTTTAAATTGGTATGCAGGCCGCGAATGTTGGTGTAATTCACCAACATTTTTGGCCTGCGCCGGGGTCTCCTACTACTCGCCGCTGTAATGCAGTTAATTATTGTTGTTTGTGTTGTCATGAATTTTTTAAAATATTTTTATGATAGAGTGTGGGGGGAGGGAGGTCTGGGAAGGAAAAGGTATGAGGGTGGGTAGGAAGCTGGGGATCAGAGTGTCCAAGAGTGATGAACGAATGAATCCAATCCACCCACTGCGGTGCAAGGCGATGGGTAGGAAGAGTCCGGCTGGAGGGGTCACCCGATGCGCCCCAAACGCTACTGCTGGATCCCCTCCGATCACGAACCGGCACAACAGCAGCGGCGGGGTTTTTTCACTCGTTGATGGGGCAGCCCACCCTCAGTCGTGAGCCTGAGGGTCGGGCCCCTGTACTACCGAGCGGCCCGGACAGCGGTAACCGGTTGTAAAGGGTCTCCCTCAACCAGCATCTCCCAATCCGGCCCGCCACGCAGAAGGTGGGCCGACGCACCCGCCATCAAGACTTGGACAAACATTTCCCCAAGAACCCGGGCACCCCTGCTAAGTCACCAAACGTAGCGAACCACTTGGGGTGACCTGTGGCGAGAGGTGTTGGTCATCTAATAAATGGTTCCCAGGGCGGCGGTACCCATACCCGCCTACCAAATTATAAATGTATTCGTGATTGCATATAATTTATTACGCATTGTAGTTCTAACGCATAAATAATTAAAAAAAAAAAAACAAATATATTATTACACACACAAATTGTATCTGATTTTGTAAATTTTAATATAGTTTCTCTTATAAATGTACTATGTATTATAAATTCACACTTCAAACACATAACCTAACATAACTTCATTTCTTTATAATATTGTTTATAATAGCATTAACTCTTTATGTTGTAAATCTTTATGTAATCCCTCCAACTTGTTATCAGGTACCTGGTTTATACTTTTCAATACTTACAACTAACTTACCTGCTTATCTCACTGTAAATCCGAATTTATTAACACTGTAAATCCGAATATATTATGCGTTACCAGGTTAATTCGGTAAATCCGAGTATAATAATATATGCTACCAGGTTACTTTTTCTATTTTTTTGTTTGTTATGTAATTATGTACATTTCTTGGAATAATATGAACTAAACCTGTCAATTTGTCTATCCTGGAACGGGAAACTTTCCTAGTTGGACAGGCAAAGCTGCCTAATATGTTATTTGTACTTTCTTTTGTATAATAAATAAATAAATAAATAAATAAATAAATAAATAAAAAAATTCAGGGTCTCGGATGTCTACCACCTGTCGTTCGTCTCAAGCTTCGCCAAGATGCTGTTCCATGCGTAGATCTTCCCAGGAAAGATCCATTTGCTTTACAAAAAAAGTCTTCGTGAGGGATTAGATCGCATGGACCAGATGAAGGTCATTGAAAAGGTTACCAAACCTACTTCTCGAGTAAATTCTGTGGTCATAACTGTCAAAGAGTCAGGTAAATTGAGAATTAGTCTTGATCCTAGAAAATTAAATAACTACCTAAAAACCTAAAAACCTAGAAAAAAAATATAGATGATTTTCAAGGAGCTGCTTATTTTTCATATTTAGATGCTTATTCTCGATTCTAGTCATTAAAATTAGATGAAGAAAGTAGCAATACAGTAGGGCCTCGCTAATCCGGATAGGTAAAAACAAGACCCCTTCCGAATTATCGAGGCGTCCGGATTACAAGTACGCAATATTTTAATAGGAATAAAACACATTTTTAACTTGGGTTTCATTTATCAAAGTAAAAATTTAAAGTCAATTTAGACAAGAATATGTATGTACGTACAAATGTGCTTATAAAAAAATTAAACATGTAAGAAATTTGCGAATTCTTCCATGATTTTTTTTAAATTAGGGACGCTTTGCGATCCTTCCAGCAATTAGCCAAAAGAAAAACTGTATCTTTTAGAGTCGAAAACGATCCTCTCAAAATAACGGGGGTCCGGATTAGCGAGGGTCTACTGTATATGTACTTTTCAAACTGCACTTAACTACCGTTTGGAATAAATGCAGCAACAGAAATTTTGTATAGGATCATGGTAGATTTATGTGAAGATCTGGAAGGTACTTTAATTTTTGTCGATGATTTTGTGATTTATATAGGAACTGAAGAAATTCACAATATTAGATTAAGAAAAGTCTTAGAAAGAGCTAGAGAACTCAATTTAAAATTAAATAAGTCAAAATGTTAATTTTTAGTCAAGGAAGTTCGATTTATAGGTTATAATTTTAGTAAGGAAGGTGTACAAGTTGACAAAGAGAAGTTGAAAGCTATTTTAGAGTTGCCGTCCTCAAAAACATGTTAAAAATTTACAGTCACTGGATCACGGTGGATCCAAGGAACTGGCTATTTTAGGATCCAGTTTCGATCGGATTTATAAAATGGTCACAAACACTCAAACCGGCCGAAGCCGAACTAAAAGCCGCAGGAGCCGAGCGGGTTTTTAAGTGCTAGATATTATTATTATTTGACAGCTCGTAGAACCATTCACACTCTGCCAGGATAAAAAGAAAGTATCCAACACAACCACCATCTTAAATCGTAAATGGAACGTACAAACAAATTTACAGACAGACCTGCTTCTACGCCCAGTCAATTAGGTTAGTTAAAAAAAACTCTACTTTTATTACATATACATTTACATATATATTATATTGTTAAAGCCATGGAAACAAAATCTATCCGATCACCATTTGGGAACCGCTTTAAAAAATGTGATAATTTTTTCTTCTTCCTCTACAGTTCGCCTACACAGATAAGTCTATCGACCTTATCTGAGTTTGGAGTATTTTCCGATAAAGGCCTGACAGTTGGGGCAAGAATGAATGACGTCCTGACAGGATTCCATGCAGAAGGGTATAAGACAGCATCCAAGGAAACAACTGCAATACAAAAAAGGTCATTACTAAACGTACAGCCTTACAAAAAAACCCAGTAAAAAATTTATTCAATTGACAAACGGCCGCGGATGTGAAAACATTACTAATTAAAAAATTGTTCTTGGAAAGAAATACACATTGTTTACACAGCCTGAGGGCAGTTTATCTCTGTTTTATCAATAATGTCTGAACAAAGTTTGGAATTTTTCCAAGGTATTTTGAATGTTCTATTTATTTCTTATTTTTGAAGGTGTCGTAAAAACTAAAAAAAAAAACTTGTGTAAGAAATTTATAATTTTTTTTTTTTTTTTTTAAATACAGTCCTTTTATATAATGAATTTAGAAGGAAACTGTCACCTCACTTTTTCCTCGTGCATACAATAAAAAATAATAAAAAATTTCAAAGATTTTTTTATTGCCAAAAAAATAACCTAGAAATAATACCGACTTTTATAACAGATTTCTTGCATCTCTAAAGAGACAATTTCTTTGATACGTTTAGGAGCACATGTATTAGATATTAATATTAAAAAACACCACTTTTATGAAATTCTCATAAAATAAAATCCTTTAAATGAAAATTTGAATTTCAATTAAATGAATATAAAAGTGAATTAGTCATATTAATAAAAAAATACAATCACATTTAATATAAATATTACACACACATCCGCGGAGCGAAATTTTTTTCGCGGTTAAAATGTTTTCAGCAGGAACAACGAATGCGCAGGCGCCGCCACCTAGCGGTTATGAATGAAAACAAACAATTTAATATGTACACTATAAAAAATTACATTGTTGCCAGATTTAAAATGCATTTTAAGAACAAATCTTATTAATAATATTTCGTCTTTAAGTGTATATTTGTTTTATTCATGTTGCGGCAGCAACACAGGTTATCGGTCGTGCTGTGGTTTTTTTTTTAGCAAGGCTGAGAGTATATTAAATCAATGTTACTATAATGTTCGACGTGGTCGAGGGGTAAGGCTCGCGAAAGTCGCATGTTCGAATTCCGTTGTATCATTCATTAGTAATATTTCGGCAGCGCTCGGTAAATGCCAGAAGTAGCTTCGTAAATACCAGACGCGTGGATTCACAACATTCCTAAATTGGAGATACCATAGTTTAAACTGGCTCCAGATAGTTGGGAGCAATTGCGACTCTGGGGTGGTGTTCACATTAAAAAATATATTATTAGGTACATTCATGTGAAAGAAATGAAGTCTACGAGGATTCACAATGAGAAAATACGTAAATAATAATTTAAATAATGGAGAAAGAGATTAAAGAATATTTTGGTAGGTTCCTAATCGATAAAATTGAATAGGCCACTTGCATGGATTTCATAACAACTAATCGTGAGGACAGATTTTTTTACTAAGATTACGAAAATGTTAGTAAAAACTTAAAAAATGTACAGTTTTTTTTATTTTTAAATTAATAAATCCATTATTTGGACCCGTGACGTCACTACATGAAAATGTCCCGCCTCCGAAAATGTTCCTATTAATTTTGTAAAATTTTACTCTGATTTATTTTTTTTATATGGCAAAACTTTGATTTCAGGCGAATTTTGAATTTGAAATTTAACGTTCACTAGATTTATTGTTTGTTCTCTGCGAACTTATCATTTGGTTTGACTTTTTGACAGATGTTATGAAGAGAACCCCGTACATTTTACGCTGTCTGTACGTGTTTTGGAAGTGTAATGGAAGTGTTGATGATTTTACCAAAATCAAATTTTATAATATTCTTGTTATTTATTATAATTTACAAGTACAAGTATATTACATTGGATTTAGTAATACAGACGTTGAACATTTTAATGATTTATGATCAATAAGATGGATCAAGGAAAAAAATATTTATAAGATGTAATATTTTTGGTATGCCTCGTTTTTCGCCTGTACCCTTTCTTGTGGAAAACGTTATTTTTTTAAAATGATTTTCGGCTATGTAATTATCGTTTCTTCGCATCCATAAAATTATGTCCCGACATTTGATTGTGACGTGATGTATTTGTGGAAATAGTAATTTAGAATTCAGGTGTTGGAGACATAAATATACCAAACCACCCACGTTGGAGACATTCAATTGTTTATATTTTAAGCCCTAACCCAACCGATTCTTTTTGCGTGAATGCAAATCTTGGAAGTGAAAATCAACCCACTTTCCGACATCCGATCGAGCTGAAACTCGATCAATAGACTTGTGGCCGATGGCAATGCGTTCATTTAACTTTTAATTAAACATTTAGGTAATTAAGCCAATAAGCAATTGAGAATTAGATTTGGGTTTGCTTGTTTATGAATAAGAAATTGAAAGAAGGGTGAATGCAGTTAATGTAGGACTGAACGCTGTTGGCAACAACAGAAAACTGCCAAAGACGCGAAACTAGCCGTCCATAATGGAGTACTACTGGTACCCTGATGTATGGCAGTGAGGCATGGAACTGGCAGAGGAAGGATGAAAGTAGACTGAATGCTGTAGAAATGAGATCCCTGAGGCGTATGTGTGGCAAAACCATGTATGGTCGTGTGAGAAATGTGGAGATCCGCAAAGAATGCAAGGCTGATATAGGCGTAATGAGTAAGATCAAGAAAGGAACGCTCCGATGGCTTGGGCATTTAGAGCGAATGAACGAGGAAAGGAGTGTAAGCAGAATATTATATGCCGCAAATGTGATTGGTAGAAAAAGTCGGGGACGCCCGAGAAAGACATGGTACGACCAAGTGAATCAGATACTTGAGTCGGGCCATGTCAAGAGTCAGAATAATAAAAGAGCATGTATGAGACGATGTATGAATGTGAACGAGGCAAGGAGTGTGTGCCAAGACCGAGTTGTTTGGTGGTCCGTCCTCTCTGCCTACCCCTGCGGTGAAACGGCGTGATGGTTAGTTAGTTAGTTATCCGCGTAGAATAAAAAAACTCCGCGTAGGTAGTGTTAATACAATCAGGTTTGTAGGAAACAATGGAGGGTGGTCTCACCCGAAGATGGCTAACAGGCCGCAGGACATCCAGGCCAGTGCGCCGGGCTCGTGCCGGGTGAAGGTGGTGATCTGGGTGCGGCACTGCGGACACGTGATGGTGCACGGGTACGGGCCCACCATCATCGCACGGCCCATCATCACGGGGACTGAAAACATAATAAAAAATGATTATTTTTTATTTCCTTTCTTTCTTTTCTTGAATTACTTTCCTTTCTTTCTTCAATCTTTTCTATCTTTTCTTTCTTTCCTTACTTTTTATTATTTTCATTCTTTTCGTTCTTGACTTTCTTTTCTTACTTTGTCATTTTCTTTTTTTTTAATTTATTTACTTTCCTTTCTATATTATCCTTACTTTCTTTTCTTTCTTTTCTTTATTTTCTTCCTTTTCTTTCTTTTCTTTATTTTCTTCCTTTTCTTTCTTTTCTTTCTTTTCTTTTTTTCTTCCTTTTCTTTCTTTTCTTTCTTTTCTTTCTTTTCTTTCTTTTCTTTCTTTTCTTTCTTTTCTTTCTTTTCTTTCTTTTCTTTCTTTTCTTTCTTTTCTTTCTTTTCTTTCTTTTCTTTCTTTTCTTTCTTTTCTTTATTTTCTTCCTTTTCTTTCTTTTCTTTATTTTCTTCCTTTTCTTTCTTTTCTTTCTTTTCTTTTTTTCTTCCTTTTCTTTCTTTTCTTTCTTTTCTTTCTTTTCTTTCTTTTCTTTCTTTTATTTCTTTTCTTTCTTTTCTTTCTTTTCTTTCTTTTCTTTCTTTTCTTTCTTTTCTTTCTTTTCTTTCTTTTCTTTCTTTTCTTTCTTTTCTTTCTTTTCTTTCTTTTCTTTCTTTTCTTTCTTTTCTTTCTTTTCTTTCTTTTCTTTCTTTTCTTTCTTTTCTTTCTTTTCCTTCTTTTCTTTCTTTCCTTTCTTTTCTTTTATTTCTTTCTTTTCTTTTTCTTATTTTTTTTAAATCTTCGCTTTCTTTTATTTATTTTCTTTCTTTACCTTCTATTCTTTATTTTATTTCTTTTCGTTATTCTTTTTCTTATTTTTAAATTCTTATTTTTCTTTTCTTTCTTTTCTTTCCATTTATTCATTTTCCATATTTTTCTTTTTGTCTAGGATAAGGAGGGTTGGGACCAGGATCGAGCGGATAATCAAATAATTACCAGTGTTCATTCCAGCTACGTATACTGAACCCTGGGCAGTGTTAGCGTACCCCCCCTGCGCCGGGTACCCGGGGTTAGGCCCGCTATAACCAGTGTTGGGTATGCTGGATCCAGGGTCCGCTCCAGAATAACCGGGGTTTGACATCCCCTGAGTTTGGTCATAAGACGGGGGATAGTTGGTGTTTCCCTTCTCCCTGAAACAAACAATTTTTTCGCATTATAGCTACAAAACTCAAATGTGTTATCTGAAGTAATCAGCTATGTAAATCACAATATATTACAGCCTCTGTGCCATTTGATATCACCAATTAAGGGCCCGCAACCCGAATTTCTACCGATTTCTTACATATCTCCCTTAAACATTAATTTGACGTATTTAAGCTCTTAAAAAATATATGTTATTTTTGAAGATAATGTCTAGAAACGAAATATAATTTGCGCCGAAGCGCAAATTATAAGAAATTCCCTCGATAGAAAAAAATCGCAAAGTATACTCCAAAAATGATTAAAAACAAGTTTGTTTCTATTATTTTATAAACTTTATTTGTGAAAAAATTCACGATGTTTCTTTAAATGATACTTAAGATGCTCCCCGCGAGATTTTTGCTCTATTTTAAACGTGTCGTGTTCTATTAAACATTTTCGCAATTTTCGCTGTAAATGTTAGCGCTCTCCTCTTACATTCGTAATTTCGTATCTCTCCATCTTCTTCTTTCGAGCCCGGTTGCGGAGCCTTAACGTAAGATATTTCGACTGGTCCTCAGACAGGCCAATGTAGTTTTTGTGTTTGGTTAAATTTTGTCATTTTGTTTATAGTAACGTCAGAAGAGGCCGATGCAGTGATGCCAATCTACAGAGCGTTTTGTTGTGATGTTCATTTATTCATTTTTGAATAACGTTATTTTAATTATTCATGTAATGAAATGTCATAACATTTTTGTTCAGAATCGGCATTAAATCATTTTTTGGCCCATCGCTTTTTTAACTGGAGTTTCTTAGTATGGTATTTTACATTACCTCCACACAGGAGGTCCTGAGGAAAATAATTTCCCACAGGGCCTATGTCATCTTTGAAGATGCTGTGTGGAGGGTCTTTTTGAGGAAAGGAAGGAGTGAACATGGTTCTTGAAGAGACCCATATTGTAGGAGGGAGGAAACACAGAGGCCGAGCCGTTTAACTCAAGAACGAGTCATAGAAACGACCCGTTCTCATGTGACTAATGTTAACCGTGTACAAATGTTGGGCGCGTGTTTGGCGTGTTTCCCGACTATACACCGGTGCCGAGGGGATCAATGACGCTAGTTCCTCAGAGCATCTTCCATTGTAATACCACTAGAATAAGGGCAGCATTCCCACCTGACGCCTATGCTCTAGAGATTGCAGTCCGTCAAGATGGGAGAATCTATCAAACGGACCGCCCGTTTCTGCACATAGTCAAGGGTTTATTTTTAGGTATTTTGGAGCTCCAGATCAGAGGTGGCTCCCAAATTCGTGGGGCGCACTTGCGATTTATACAGGGTTAGCAGTTGTGTAGGTACTATTAAAGCATCTGCGGGCCCTGCACGTGTACACTGTACACGTACGGTGCCACACGCCCGCGGGCCGTAGTTTGGAGACCCCTGACTTAGAGTAACACCAAGCATATCCATGGAGGTTCTGTTCGGAAGATTGCTTCCGTTGAAGGAGACTAGATTTTCATTTCGATCCCTTTTAGACGTTATTAAACATGATTGGGTCTTTGAAACGTATAAATCTAATATCTTAAATGGTATGTTATAAATGTATTATGTAGGTATGTATTCACAGTCATCTTGATGCTACCCAATTGTTACCAATTTGGTAGTAGTTAGACACCACAGCATGTTTCACCTAAATACATTAAAAATAATCTAAACTGTGACCCGAATATGTCGACTATCTAATAAGATAGAGTGTGCTGAAGTTGACATTTTCGTAGATAATTTATACGGTTTCAGAAAAAAATGTTATTCTGATTTTGCTAGTGTCTGTTAGTGTTTTGGATAAACATAATATTAGGTTTTATTAACATGAGACACATATTGTCCTTTTTTCAAGTCAATACGTGTCCCATGTATGTAAAATATTTTTTAAATTAGAATAACTGTCTTTTAATAAATCTAAACGAAAATATGAAAAAGAACAAGACACATAAAAAATAAAAAAAGGTAACGGTCGCAACTTGGACTCGAACCCTGGATCTATCGTTTAAAACGGTAGCTGCCACAGATATGGATAAATAAAAATGAATCGAAGAGTAGTTTGTTACCTTTTTATTTCTCCGTGTCTTGTTCTTTTCATATTATCGTTTAGAATTATTAGCAAAGATATTGAAATATAATAAATGTGCTATCTGCAGTTTTTACTTGGTGGGACTGCGCTTCCGGGTGTCGTCGATATTGTTTACCATTTAACAAATAAACTAAATTAACGAATAAACCAAACGATAAACTTTAACAAACGTTAAACAAAATGAACGAATTCTTTCCGTATTCAAACAATATTGTTAACCAATACTAATGCACACCTTCAAAAAATCAACTAAATGAACAAATTCTTTTCGTATGCAAACTACCCTGATTAGGTCGTAGTCCGCCGACAGTTGCGCAGACGAATATCTTTGTTTATTAGTATTATCTTTTTAATTATGAATTACATTTATGGAAATAACTTCAGAAGTAATTAAAATAACGATGATTATGACAAGCTGAATTTTCAGTTCATAACGCCGCGTACTTTTATACATTTTTCGATTTTGTTATTATTAAAAACAAAGAAAAAAGGCATTCCGCCACTTTTTTGAACAGACAATAGGTATGATAACATATTATCCAATGTGGACATTTTCAATTACGAACTTACCATATATACTAAGAGGTCTGTAAAAGGGTATTTCTCTGATATTTCCTGAATAATATTGGTTAGGCATTACAATAATTTTCGAACAAACAATATAAACATAATCAGCCTTACTAAAAAAAAACACAGCACGCCCGATAACCCACGTTGCTGCAGCAACATGCATAAAACAAAAATACACTAAAACACGATAACATTACTAATAACGTTTTTTCTTAACCCATATATGCCCAGTGGGTCGTTTTTGTCCTAAAAAACAGGCTCTATAAAAGTTCCCAATTATTGAAAGCAACCGCTTGTTTTCGACATCTAGCGCCATATATCGATGGGCAAAAGTACTATCTACTAAAACAAATAGTCAATTTTGCTTAAAGGTCAAAGTTGTAATTTCTGGTGACAGTTCAATTCATGACTCAGTTGAAGTTGGCGAAAACATCCGGTTTTGCTGAGAATAATGTAAGTAATTTTTTTATTTATGTAAATATACCAGATATTTTAATTTTTTTGTAAAATTAGATAGTTTACTTATCTAATGCAAATGAATGAATCCGAAATAAATATTTCGTTTCACAGATATAGTTGTCCAAACTTTTATGGGTCGATAAATACCTCTTGGGCAAAAGTATACTCAATTGCTATTTTTGATTTCTAGGAATAGGAGACCCCTTTCTTCGAACAACATTATAGAGGTGTAAGAAAGTTTGGACGATGACGATGAGATACAAGGTGAGGATGTTTTTATTGACCCACCTGACGATGGCAGGGTCTCGGAAGGTGATTCCGGCGATGAAGAGGGTACATTTTTCCATCATTCACCTGCCAGTCTTACTTTGAGGCGTCCATTTGCTGAGGAAATCACGTTCAGCGACGATGAGGAATCTCACAAAACATTACCATTGTCACCGAAACAAGACAGGCACGGTATGGCACGAGGAAGGGCACGCGGACAAGCACGGAGAAGAGCACGGAAGGCTTACGAAAGGAGGCGTGGAAGGAGATATCAAGCGGATGGGGAGCGCGCTTGGGTGAAGAAAAAACTTCCTAGGAACAACTGTGAGTGGATCAAGATCCTACCTGGGTCTATTACAACTCTATCCGAAATAGTATAAAAAAGTGTTTTTCACGGGTACGGTGCGTAATAATCAAATTGAAAACTGCCCACTGAAGGATGTAAAAGAATGCCATAAAGAAGCGAGAGGATACTACGATTACCAATCGGATGAAACAAATGGGATATGTGCTGTTAGATAGAATGATAATAACAGTGTGACTATCTTATCGACTGAACCCGGGATACAGCCAGTCCAAAAAGCGAAAAGATATTCAGCTGCGCTAAAATCTAGGATTGAGGTACCATAACTATATCTCATTTCTGAATATATCCATACCATATCCATTCTGTGACGGCGTGCAATAAATGAAGTGTAAACTACAAGCAAAATGTTTTTCGCAGTTTCATTTGTAATGTTTATTTCAAATTTTTTTTCTGTTTAAGTTAAGAAAATAAAGAATTAATAAAATTATGGCATTTTTATTCAAGGTAACGCATTTGACCCTGGGGTCGTTTTCGACCCATTAAAAAAAACCACACTTTCTCTACTCCCACCTCAAAATTTCAGTGAGAGTCTTTAAAACAATCTTTGAATAAACAAAAATTTTAACAAAACAAAAAACGACTTCAAAAAATGCACTAAAAAGTAAAAAAATAATTTCGTATTCTTCTACAACTTCATAATCAACTTACTTTTTCTAATCATCAATATGTAGGTACGATTGTTAGTTATAGTAGGTATTTTGGAGTCGGTGTCAGCAAAGGTACCCTGCCTGTAGGCCTGCGCATTCGTCGTTCGGGCTGATAGCAGCGCGAAAAAAAATGACTCCTCGGATGTGTGTGTATTATTATTACTTACTCAAATGTGATCGTAATTTCTAATAATATGACTAACTCACCATTATATTCGTATAATTGATATATTTACCGAGTTTTTGTGGTTTTTAATAAGTTTTAGTCAAGTTATAATAAAAATAATCATACTTTGAAAATTGAAATGTCAAAAAGGATTTTATATAAAACATGATAATTCAAATTTACATTAAAACGTTTTTGTTTTATGACAATTTCATAAAAGTGGTGTTTTTTTAAATATTAATATCTAATACATGTGTTCCTAAACTAATCAAAAAAATTAACGTCTTTAGAGATGCAAGAAATGTATTATAAAAGTCAGTATCATTTTTTAGGTTAGTTTTTTGGCAATAAAAAAACTTTGAAATTTTTTATTACTTTTTTATTGCATGCACGAGGAAAAAGTGAGGTGACAGTTTCGTTCCAAATTCATTATATAAAAGGTCTGTATTTTTTAAATTTTGTTTTTTTATAAATTTCTGTACACTTTTATCAAATATGTTTTTGTAAAATAAAAATTCCATTTTTTTTCGCGTTTGAATCTTAATATATGGCAGTTTTTTAAAACTAAAGCGTATTTCAATTACACAAATCTAAAAGGTAATTTTATCTAGTTTTCATAAATGGTTTTGTTTTTACGACAACTTCAAAAATAAGAAATATATACAACATTCAAAATACTTAGGAAAAAATCTAAATTTCGTTAAAACATCATTACTAAAACAGAGATAAACTACCCTCTCAGACTGTGTAAACCAAGTGTATTTTTTTCCATGAACAATTTTTTTAATTAGTAATGTTTTCACATCCGCGGCCGTTTGTCAATTGAATAAAATTTTCGCTGGGTTTTTTAGTAAGGCTGAATATGTTCGAAAATTTAAATAAATATATATTATTTATATCACAAGAATGGTAGTTGAATTTAACTCTTTGAATTTAACAGAGACACCTGAAATGTTTTGAAAATAGTGTTCGAACAAGTGAGTAACTGTCACCTGTTGTTTTGGAAAATTTTGCTGTTTTATTTTATCATTATGAAAAACTAACTAGTTGCATTGACAACTTACTCTTGTGCAAGTTTCAAGTCACCAAAGAATTACTAATCTGGAATTTAAGTGAACAAATTTACGGAGGCCTCCCCAGCTACAAAAAAACTGCGTATAAGGCAAAGACGTTACATACTTTAGACGCGGGGTAGAAATCTCAAAATGGGAAGCCAACAACAAGACAATTGTAGAGTACTCGATTTCTAGTACTTAAGTACTAAACTGCCACGCGTCGAGTAAGGTCGTGTCCTACTAGTAAGTAAATTGCATTAAAAAGCGCCAAAATTCCCTCCTGTGTGATGAGAAAATGTTTCCATTACACGGTAAACAGTCGTAAAAGCGAAGGAATAATATTTCATTTGTAAATACATGCAAATTACTTATTATTATCGATTATAAAAATAATACAATTGCTTTCCGCCCAAAGATTTTATGCGTCATTAGAGAACTCAAGGCCTACTAAAGTACAGGTCTGGATGCGCAACAGCCAAATTACAAAGTCGATGCCATGCCGTCGCTAAGTAAAATTTACTTTTTATAATTTACTTTTTATAAACTTACCGGAATTCGCAGACTGTCTGGGAAAAATACACGCCATTATTGAGGAACAAAACAGCTCCAACTCCATGATTATAGGAGATTTCAACGCGGATCCGAGGTCACTTTTTGGCCGTGAACTTGCACAGTTCTGTACAGAAAATAACTATACATACACTGATATTGTGCGTTTAAGCTCTGATTCATTTACTTATGTAAGCGACGCCCACGGAACCACCAGATGGCTTGATCACTGTATTATGACACAGGGTTTGAATCGTGCAGTGAGGAGTATAAAAATCACAGCCAATGCGACGTGGTCAGATCATCTCCCACTAACTGTGGAAATAGATTTAAATCTAACCCCCATTACTTCCAACAGACAGAATCGATTAAAGGATTTTGGAAAATGGACGGCGAAATCCGAAAATGATATTAAAACTTACAACGCCCTGGCCGATAAACTACTGTTAAAAATGAAACCCCCAGATGCCGTAAGATGTCAAAGACTTAACTGTGATAACGAAACTCATAAACTTGAACTAGATTCTCTCTACGGTAATATTGTCCATATACTAAGAAACTCCGCCATAAAAGCATTCAGAAGGAAAGGACCCAAAAAAATGTATGACATTGTTCCTGGGTGGAATAATGAAGTCTCCACTTTGTACCGCCATTCAAGACATGCATTCCTCTGCTGGGTTCAAGCCGGAAGGCCCACGGAAGGCCGTTTTGCAGACGAAAGGAAAACTAGTAAGAAATATTTTAAAATTGCTCTCCGAAAATGTCAACACTCGGAAAACAAAGCACGAATGGATAGCATAGCTACGTCTATGCATAACAAAGATTTCAGAAAGTTTTGGCAAAAAACTTCAACTGTGCTGAAAGCCAAGAGCAAAGTTCCACTATGCGTCAACAACATTATGGGCGATGAAAACATAGCCAACGAATTTAGAGACTTTTTTTCTTTAAGCGAGGATCAAGGAGATACCACGAAACCTTCGGTAATGACATGTCCACCTGCGGCCAATGATGACCTGGTCATGAATGTTACTCCTGAAATGATTGAAAGCGCAATTAAGCAAACCGCCCACGGTAAAAGTCCAGGATACGACGCCATTGGTATTGAGCACATAAAATACGCAGGAGATCAACTTCATACTATTCTAGCCGCCCTATACTCAAGCCTCCTAAGACACACACATATGCCGATGGATATGAGCAAAACTATTATCGTACCAATCCTGAAATCCAATCAGCTGGATGCATCGGTATTAGGAAATTACCGACCGATTTCCTTGGCGACAATGCTTTCGAGACTATTTGAAAAAATCTTATTCGCGCTAGTCAAAGAGAAACTATTTACCCTTGACAACCAATTCGGCTTTAAGAGCGCCTCATCAACCGATATGGCCATTTATGGAGTAAAACAAACAATAGCCTACTACAAAAAAAGAAAAACCACCGTCTATGGGTGTTTTCTTGATCTAAGCAAGGCGTTTGATCGTGTTTCCCATCGATTATTATGGGAAAAACTCATAAAGCGAGATGTTCCAGCAGCAGTGGTCAATATGCTGGCTATTTGGTACGGACAACAAGAAAATCACATTCAATGGGCAGGAGCTTCTTCAAGACCTCTATTCCTTAAGAGCGGAGTCAGGCAAGGGGGAAATATGTCTCCAACTCTATTTAATGTGTACATTAACGACCTATTACAAGAGTTGAACGATACACGAATCGGTTGTCATATCTGCGGACAAGGAAGTAACAACATTAATTACGCCGATGACATGGTGCTGCTTGCACCTTCGATTAAAGCGATGAGACGACTTGTGCAAATATGCGAAGAGTACGCAAACTCTCATAACTTGTTGTACAATTCTAAAAAGTCAGTCATCGTCGCTTTCAAACACAATAAGGAGCCATCAAATATTCCTCCAATATATCTAGAAGGAAACGAACTGCTCGTGGCCTCACAGGTTAAGTATCTGGGACATATCCTAACCGAAGACATGAAGGATATAGAAGATATGGAACGACAAAGAAGAGCAATTAACATACGGGCCGGAATGCTCTCAAGGCGGTTTTACCACTGTAGCGACGATGTCAGAAAATTACTCTTCAAGACATACTGCACTGCCCTGTATACATCTGAACTGTGGACACAATACCCAGCAACGCAGTGGGACAAACTGAGGATGTGCTACAACAATGCATACAGGCAACTTATGCAACTACCGAGGTTTTGCAGTGCCTCCACGATGTTCACCGAAGGGAGGGTGCACTCATTTCCAGCATTACTTCGCCACCGGCTAGCCAGCTTCTGGAGCAGGACAAGGAAATCAAACAACATCATTGTCGTGGCTGCATCCGGGTGGCTCAGCTCCCCACTGAATGAGCGATGGATGCAAATGATGAGGCGACCTCCCTGATGGACGATTAAAAAAAAAACCAATATTTCTTTTTTAAATTTTAATTTCTGTTTTATTTTTGTTATGTTTTATTATGTTTATGTTTTATTATGTTTTTAATTTTGTGATTAATTTTTATTATTATTATTCATGTTCGAATTTTATTTTCATTTTTTATGTAATATGGCAGACTGGGATTGCACTACCCTCCCAGCCCTGCTGGAATAAAAACTTAAAATAAAAAAAAAATAAAAATAATAATAATCTAATGATTCTTTATTTACTTGCCTGCGGTAAAACAACATAAAAATCAGCAGAAACAACAAATACAATAACAATCAACGCCATTTGCAAACTATCGTTGTTAATTATAGCTATTTGACACCTCAAAATTCGACTGGTGCCCAGGCCTCCTACTTTAGTCGGCCTTGAGACTGTATTCGACGGAACTTTTGAATTTTGAATACGAAAATGCCGCCCGCGTTCTATCTTTTGTTTCGTTCATATGCACATATTCTTTTAAGCGTCTATATTTATCATACACGAATAACTTTTGAATTAAGAAATTATTGAAAATCGCTGAAAACAAAAGAGTTTTGATTAATTGCCTTATTATATCTTGAGTTTGTGAGACTATGGCAAGTCTATTTATATAACGTCATTGATATAAGGTTGGTGAATCTGTTATTTTCCCTGGAGTTTTCAATTGCCATTCTTTCTGATAGATTTGTCCGTGCAAGTAGATTTTCATAATCAAATCTGTGAGTATTAAGCTCAGAGGGTCTGGGGTTATTTACACACCTGAGGCTCGCGTATTATGTATAATGCAAATATTATGTTTCTATTGTTTATATTTATTTCTGTTATGATTTTATTTGTTTGCACAACCTCTCTCCACGGCTACCGATGTATTGATACATTTTTTGTTTGGTAAATTTTTGAGATCGCTGGCAATGGTTAATACGCACTTTAAAAAAAAAAATCTTTTGATTCACCTTAATTACATTAAAAGACAACATTGGGGAAGCAATGCTTCATTGGGGGAAGTGCAAAATATTTCATTCTAAATTTCGATTACGTAAAATTAAAATTAGCTTTCCATTTTCAAACATTATTTTCAAATGTCATTTTGTTATGTTGGTATTCTTGTTACTGTACGAAAAGATGCTAGAGCAAAGCGTAGCAGACTTCATGGGAATTCTAGGTTTGTGTAACATGGTTTGTGATACAAAAGAAAGTGCCCCTTTATAACGCCTACTCGTGCCAAGGCAAGAAAAACATCCCAGTTTTCAAGTAGTTTAGCGGCTACGCTAGGTTTGTGTAATATGGTTTGTGATTCAAAAGAAAGTGCCCCGTACCTTCAAAATCTTCTAGCCGTTCGTTATACATTCAAGTGTATCAGGAATACCAACATACCAAAGTGACAGCGAATGAGCTAATAGCTAATGGCATACAATCTCACAAGACGAAAGCTAATTTTAATTTTACGTAATCGAAATTTAGAATGAAATATTTTCCAATTCCCCCAATGCAAATAGTTGCCTTATGTAATTAAGGTGAATAAAAAGGTTTTTTTTTTTAAAAAGTGCATATTAACCGTTGCCAGCGATCTCCAAAAATTAATTTTTGTTTTGCAATTTTTAGTTTTATATATTTTTTGTTTTATATAATTTTTGGCTTCATATTCTTTCTGACACATTTAATTTACTTATTACTTATTATGCTGTCTCAGTAGAGGTAAAGTCACAAGGAGGAAATCCATAATTGGTTTTATTTTGGCATATAAAACTAATGAGTAGGTAGTTTAAAATCAAAAGGTACTTAACCACCATTTTTACTTCTTTTGAGATTTGAATGCCAACAATTTTTCTTGGATCAAAGTTGTCTTTGAAATATTATTTCAGTGCCAAAACATGGTTAAATCCTTAGTTATACCTTTTTTAAAAATCGTCTTCAATTTCAAAGCGTAAAAATCCAAAATCATTTGTTTTCAAGACGTACTCAACTCCAACAACCAATAAGGGCCATGGAATTGGCAGCCATATTGGTTTTTTAACCAATAAATGAGCTACTTTCTGTGCAATGGACACCATTACAAGAAACACATGTTTTTTGGGTGGTTTTGAAGTTGATGTGATCGTGATTTTTATGAGATATTAACGGTAATTTTGCAAATTAAACGATATATAAATGATGTAATTTCTTCACTACTCCCCTGGTAGAGAAGAATTATCAAACACAGTTTATGAATTTCAAAATGTGACTAAATCCAAAATCCAAAGACTTCACTTTCAAAATGTATCTAAATCCATTTTTAATTAAAAAAAAAAATGAAATAATTCAACTTTGTAATAATTTTTTAATTTTTCAGTTCAATGTTGCAAAAATCTTCCTTCTAATATTAAACCAGCGTTTTATACAATAAATAATAATATCGGTAATTTTTTGAGAAATACTAAATATAAAGACCATAAATTGACTAATTCCGGAATATATAAACTCAAATGCAATGATTGTCCCTCATTTTATATTGGAAAAACCACTCGTAATTTTGAAATCAGAATCAAAGAACATTTAATTCTGAATTTGCTAACCATATCATTGAAAATAACCATAGTTTTGAAAAAAATACAGGGATAAATATTCTTAATATTAATCATAAAGGAAAACGTTTAGATAACTTAGAAGCCTTGGAAATTAAAAAATCCCTTAAAAATAATTAATTTATTATCAACAAACAAAAAATATTGTCATATAGCCCAATCATGGATTTGTTCCCCTACCCACCCACTCTACACTAATACCTACCTACCCAATCTACATTATTATCTAGCAACAGCTCCACCCCTACCATAATAAAACATTGTTCGAAACTGTCAAATTAGTATAAGCTTTCCCTGACGAAGGAACGTTTGTTCCGAAACCGGTCGGATTTGCGCATCAAATAAGTGGTTTATACAAAGTTGAATTATTTCATTTTTCTATAATGGATAACCACAAAGTAATAGCTACATTCAAAAATATACCATTTTTAATTAATTATCAATCAGATTTATATTTCAAATATGCATTTAAAATGTTATTATTTATGCATTAAACCGCTTACTTGTTAATACGGAATATTTTTTATTCAAACAGTAAGATTTAGCTTTATTATTACGAAAAGTAAGTATTTATGTCGGGGAAACCAAAAAACATGCAAAAAATATGCACCTAACATTTTAATTTTGTTAAAATTAATTCACTCACGCGGTAAACGCAATTGTTTATTCGTCGTTTTTATTTTAACATTTCATAGACATACAATCAATTCTGCCAAACATAGAAAAAATATTTTTGCGTAAAACAAAGTGAATGCATTGTTGACAAGTTTGTACCTGTATTTAAAACAGTAGAACATGGAAAGAAATGTATTAGAATAATTACACAAACCCGCTAGACAAACCCTGTTTTGCCAAACAAACCATTTAAAACTTGGGATGTTTTTTAAAATTATGATGACATACGAGTTTATTTTAGAAGATTGGTACTTCCGACAAATGTCATATTTGATTGTCTATTAGAAAAGGAACATTCCGTATTATCCGTGCATCAAACTTCGACAACACGAACGTTCCGTATTATCCGTGAGTTGGACTTAACTGCGTATTTCTAATTACCAAAACGTAAACTGTCGATTTCCCGAAAAATAATAAATAAAAATATGTACTAATGTTCTCATAACATCACATATGTTGAAATATATAGCGCAAATTCGTGTAAAAATAACACAAAATTAGCCAAGTACGAATAATACGTTTTTATCAAGTTGTAAATAATAACAATGTAGAGATTAGATAGATGCTGACATTTTTTTCTGAGAAATGGGTAATATTTGTGAGTCATTTTGCCTGAAATACTAAACATGTATCTGGTAATAATTTTTAATTAATTCTGTTAACAACCTGATACGGATTACAAAGGAGATATGAATATTGTGTCACCACGTTGAAATAAACATGAAACTATAACGTTGTTGGAAATGTCCTTGTTCCATGTTTAAAACAGCCTTCACCTTTCCTATCTCCTTTCTCCTCCCACTTATTTTATCCTCTACAGTTGATAGGTAGGAAACTCAACACGGCATAATAACCACAAAAGTAATCACGATAAAGAATTTTAGTTTTTTTTGTTTTTGGGGTGTTATGCCGTGTTGCTCTACCTCCTTGTTTATCCAACGTTTCGGACAACATTGCAGTGTCATTCATCTGATGATGACTTTTGGTTCGGCTTCTCCCAGTTATGTTGGTGACCATTTTATAGATCCAATACGAACTGATTAAAAAACAGCCCGTTCCTCGGATCCACTGTAGCCAGTAGCCACTTGATACAACATGTATTACCGTCAATCTTTTCATAACCGGAGATACCACATATTCACAAATTCGTAGCAGTTATACCTAGAGGGAGACGTCCCCGTCCGACCTGCTGACGGAAGTAGCGACATCTTGTGTCAAATTCTTAAATTCGAAATCGAATTATAACAGTAGCGTTGTGTGAAATTCCACGTACACTCGTAGCTGGGTTCTGAAATTCAATCACGCAGACGCTACGGTATTGTCGGTATTAATACTGTTCGATTCTCTAATAAAAAAATCGCGAAGTATGCTTTGAAAATTATTATAAACCCGTTTTTTTCTTTTATGTTACACGTTACATGTATGAAAAAAATTCAAAATAGTACATTGAATGCTGCTTAAGACATTTCACACAAGATTGTTGCTCTATTTTAAACGACTCGAGTTTTATTAAACACTAGCAGACCCGGCCACATGTTGCTGTAGCTAACGAAACAAACGCAATTACAACCAACCTTTATAACCAACGCCATCTGTTAATTTCCATACATATCAAATCCACACTGCCTGAATTGAATCTTTGAATTTTTTGGCTTTTCTTTACTATAATATGCACTAATATACACATAAACTTTCCTATTAAATAACTCTATCTAATGGTGAAAACCGCACGAAAATCCGTTGCTTAGTTTAAAAGATCTAAGCGCACAGATAGCGGGAGCTACTTCATTTTATACTATGTAAAGATTTTCACAATTTTCACTTAATTACTGTCGTTTTTAAGATTAGCGTGCTCCCTCTAACATTCGTATTTACATATCTCCCCTTCTTAATCTTTTTGAACGTTTACTACCGGGCCTTAAAAGAAATATTTTTTTTCTGTATAAATAACTTACATTTTTATTTGCTGTGTTTCACCAAATTGATTTTAAATCACAATATTACTTATTATTTATTTTTTCAATTGTTTATTTGGAACTTTAATTGTTTATACCACAGGAAGTATGAACGAACTGATATTAAATATGGAACAAAGTTGGTGATATTACATTGTTTTATCTTTTTTATCAAGAAAATTCACATGATAAAACATTTTTCGTTTATCTTATCTTTCCAACCATATTTACTATTGATAGTCGATTAGTCATTATGTGGATCAGCGGTTCGCTACCTTTTTGGAGCTCTGCTTCCAAAATCAACGAAGGTTTTTGGCTGACGGCCTCCGTGGTCGAAGGGTGAAGCTCTCATTGCCCTATATCTATCAGTTACTCTCTTTCTTTAGAGTTTACATCTTATTGCTGTTAACCCCCCAATGACATGCGTGGACCTGAGGAAAAGCCGCGTGGTCTCGGCGTCCTTCCCCACCACCCCTCCGACAACCCGACGCTCATCTTTTCCACAGAGTCTTCGAAAATTTTCTCTTCCTTCCCACATATATTTCTTCGAGGCAAAATCGGAGAGCCGGCTAAAGGGCGCGGACTCCGGGTTTCATCTGCGGTTAGGCCGATAGCCATGCACATTGTCATTGGGACTGCCTGGTGGTTTGTGGAATACCTTCTCTGAATATTTTTTTATTTCTATGCATTTTATTTTCCGTATGTTATTATTGTAAATCATCACCATCATTACTATTGGCTCTACAACCCCTGGTGGGTCTTGGCCTCCTCAAGAGTCTTCCTCCACTCATCTCGGTTTTGTGCCAGCTCTCTCCAGTTTAGAAGCTCCAAGATAGATATACTCCAGTCAAAATAGACTATCCACCTCGCATTAATTCTTCAAAAGCTGAATTTTTGTATAAGTCCTGAATACGTCATTACGAATGCTATGTCAAAAGTCCCCATCGATCTCGTTCTGGCAAGGTTTTTTTTTCGAGGTCAAAGGTCACCAGTTTTTGTTTTTTGCGTATATCTCTGAAACGGTAAGATCTATCGAAAAGAATATAAAGTAAAAGTTGTAGATCGTAAAATTCTCTACAAAAATAATATTAATACTTTTTTCTCTACGAAGCACCGTTCTCGAATTATCGCGATTTCAGACCGTAGGTATGCACACATTTCCCCACCACCTTTGAGGTAGTGTGCTTGGCGCTTTTTTTTATGTGGTTTCCCCAGTAGGAATAATCCACGATACAGGGTGTCCGGGGGGTAAAGTGCATTAACTTCAGGAGGAGATTCTACACGATAGTATAAGTAAAAAAGATAAATAAATACCTTTTTTCGAAATTCTAATTTTTAGAGGCACTTTTCGATACAAAGGTAAAATTGGTCCTGCGTGTGCGGCCAATTGTAGTATCAAGAAATTTACATTATTCATCATCAGATTCTACATTATCACTCGTTTCTTCTTCCTCGCTCTCTTCTTCCTCGCTCTCTTCTTCCTCGCTCTCCTCTTCCTCTTTTTGCTCAATTTGTGTTGACTGCTCTAAGAAGAGAGATATATCAGTTAGATCCTCATCGTTTTCGAAAGAATCTTCATCTGTTGCATTTGATTCAGCATTAGTGCAAGAGTGGCCTTGACAGTTGGTACAGACTGGTGAACAAAACAATCCAACTTTTCTGCATCCACAATTGTTCGTACAGCCTTTTTTGCAATTACAAAAAATTGTATTCAGCAGTTTCTCTGGAGCAGGTGGAAGTAAAGTACGGATCGGCTCCAAACTATTATTCATCAATTTCCAGCCCCAGTCTTCAGGATTCAGTTGATTGCCCAGCCACACTTGCACTTGGTAGAATACACGAAACACGTGTTGATAAGCAGAAGCAGATGTTGGAGGGAGACAAGATAACTGCACTCTTTTATTGTTCCTTGTATTTTTCACGAAATTCAAAAATCTATACTTGTCTATCGATTCCATTTTTTCGGAGCTCCATATAAAGCAAGGAGAAAGCGAATTCCGTAAGTGAGGATGACGTCTGCTGAAGAGTTGGTGTTTTTAAATACTTCTGCGTTATCTATCAAATCATTACGTTTTTCAAACAATTTAAATACTGCAGTTTTTCCCCTTTTGAAAATTGCTGATGTCGTATCGCAGCCCGTTATCGCATGTAGGAATAAAATATGAGCTCGACATTTTGGATATGCAGTTAAACTTTGTGACGAATATATTTTTGTTTGAATTTGAGCTTTCCCAGGTTTTATAAAGTAAATGATCTTATCACTTGGAGTTCGTGCAGTCAGTATTATTAATAAATCTACATCTTCTCCAACAACGATAGTTATATTGTTGCTACTGAATCGATCTATTGCGGTTTCAATAATGAGGACATCAGCATCATTATTAGCTTGTTTCACAAGAATTTTGGCAGCTGCGAATTCTTCACACAACATCGAAATCAAGCGAGTTTTATTGTGAACATTAGCGAGAAATTGTTGTTGGTTTGTTGGAACAGTCATTGATCGATCAAAAACTATATCAGACGATGAAGATGTTTTTGTAGCTCGACGACGTTGTTCTGCAGCTTTGATATTTTTCATGCAATCAGTATAACCATCAAAAACTATGGTTACGTTGTGACCGAAGTGTCTACGAACATACTGAAGATATTTGTCCAAAATACCATTGAATGTGTCCTCTCGATCCCATACAACACGATGTAATAGATATCCTCCATCGATGATGTAGGTAGCATTTGTGCTCTCGACTTCAATATTCACACATTCAAAACAATCATAAATGGTAGACTTCTGTGTCTTACGCATTCCAATTGCATCAAAGAGCGATAATGGGTAAGGGGCTAATTCATACTCAAAGAATTTTTCAAGTTCATCTTCAAATGTCTTCGCAATACTCATGCGTTGAAATAATAATACGGGATCTATCGGTACCTTCTCATCGTGGATTTTCATGGTACTGTTCATGGTTAATAGAGGTAATACTTTATCAGCGCGTTTCAATCTAATATTATTAAATGTCTGGCTCGTCATTTTACTGATGGAAGCAATTCCCACTTCACGAGCATTATGACAATTAATTTTATCATTACCGACGACTCCACTGGCAATGGACATGATTTTGTTGAACTCAGGAAAAGGATCGTGCGATAAAAACCATTCACAAAGTTTCTTGATGTCTTCAATATCTCTCTTTTCGCGGGAATCACATGCATCTACATGCTGATCGGTTGTGTCCATTCTAACATTGGCGAGATCCTCCAATCTTTCACACACAGTATTCAATGCATGCATGCCATAAATCCATTTACTTATGACGCTCTCTTGCGTACTTCTCCCTCGTGCAATACCTCCATTTGTTTTCATTGACTTCATCATAGATTGCTCAATGACCATATCTGTTGAAGTACCACAATTTAATTTATCAGAACGTCTAATAGTGAAAAATCCTCGTATAAATCTTTCATAAACCTGAGGATCATCAATTAAATTTTCCAGTTGTAGCATATCTTGCAAATATAAATGAGCAGATTTAGCATAAAGAAAATGTCCTGAAGCGTGGAAGTAAGGAAGCATTTCTCGAACGCTATTCAAATGAGCTTGCCAATCCCCCATACGTTCAGCTCTTATAAACTCCTTAGCAATCGATACCATGTGAAAATATTGAATCCATAGTTTTGCAGTTGGTCCTCGTTCTTCATATTCCTTTAGTTATTGATTGAACTGATCGAGTAATGCTTCAGCCATCTCGTCACCACTTTCAATATCATTGTACGAAATTGAGTTATTTATTACAAGCTCGACGGTTTCCTTCAGATTAGCATCCATCTTATCATCAATGAGAAGTTCTTTTGATATTATTGTTGCTAAAGTGAGATGGAGTAATGTGTGAGCTCTAACCGCTCTCGAGTAAGCATGGCCATTCATATTTTTTTCTAATGAATTAGTGGCATAAATTAAAGAGAGTACCTCTTTTATGCCACTTCCCTGCATTATATGACCAATTGCTCCAAAAAAAGACATGAGTAAATGGAAACCTCCAAGTCTCACTACGATTTTCGATACCTCAGATCCTTCAGGTGCTGCTGATACGATTTCAACTTGCAGGTGTGCGCCGGTAGTAACAAGCAGACATTACTCAGGCCAACCGACTGATGAATTAGGGATGGACGTTGATTTACTCAGAATCGTGTATTTTCCACGTATGAGTCGCAAAAACCAATATTCCAATATTTTTTTCTTCAAATGGATGACCCGATGATGTATACTCACCACATACGTGCATATTCGTATTTTCTAGGTTTGAAATCGCGATAACACGAGAACGGTGTTTCGTAGAGAAAAAAGTATTGATATCATTTTTGTAGAGAATTTTACGATCTACAAACTTTTACTTAATATTTTTTCGATAGCTCTTATTGTTTCAGAGATATACGCAAAAAACAAAAAATTGTGACCTTTGATCTCGAAAAAAAAACCTTGCCAGAGCGGGATCGATGGGGACTTTTGACATAGCAGTCGTAATGACGTATTCAAGACTTATACAAAAATTCAGCTTTTGAAGAATTAATGTGAGGTCAGCACCTTTTTTCGTCTATTTTGACTGGAGTAATATTCTTTGAGGACGTTGTCGCTCCATCTTAACCTGTTGAGGGCCAGGCTTTTTTCCAGAACAACACGGAAATTTCACGATCTTCAATTGAATATTTTGTGGATTAAATTTAACCTATCGTATATTTTATTGACTGAAGCACATTCCTAGAACAATAAACTATTTACCAAAATAACATCACTTGCGTTATTTACGTAAATTGATAGGTTTTATGATGTTATTCGAGGTCACGCATCGGCATAATGTGAAGTTCAGCAGGGACTTTGGTGCGACTTTTTTTTGACACAGGTCATGCTCGGTCATTCTCTCCATGCATTTGCATTTTATTTTCCCTTTGTTATTATTGTAAATAATCAAATTATATTATTACTTTATTTTTTTCGTTATTTCTCGTATTCCAGGCTTCCTTCCTCAACCGGGCGCAGCTCTTAGTTTTCTTCTTATTTACTAACACTTTTATCTGTATATATTTTTCTCTATAGATTGTAGAAGAATTATTCCACGGGCTGCCACATTTATTATTATTTTGTATTATGTTAATGTAAGTACTTGCATACTACTTTCTAACCCCGTATGCATGGACAATGAAGGGTCTAGAGTCGTTCAAATAAATGTAGCTTCGTTCAATAAAATAGAGTCTTGACGTGTGCGGTGAAGGAGAAAACCATATGTTTCCTTATAACGCCGTTGGGAAAGTGGTGGGGTCCCCTGTCCCTTCCAATGTTTACCCCTCAGGCCTCGGGCCTATTGTGTAGGAAAGTCAAATATTACCACTTTGCAATAAAATCCAACAAATGGAATATTTCTGAACGTATTCGAAAATCAAAGGCTGTTTTTGAAAGATGATGAAATACGCATTCAAATTTTATTATCTATACTAATATTATAAATATGAAAGTGCGTGTGTTTTATTTGATTTGAAACCGATTTAACAAATTCTTTCACCAATAGAAAGCTACATTATCAGCGAGTAACACAGGCTGTGTATAATGGTAAGCTCTGGCGTTGTGAAATTTGTATAAATGAAAATGTGTGTATTTCATATATTTTAGCGGCAGGGAGGAAAGGCAGGGGGATCGTGGAGAGGGAAGGGACGAGGGAGGGGGAAGGTGGAAGGAAACAGGGACGCACGGGATTGGACACGCAGAGAGAATAAATTCATTTCTTTGTTTAATTATTTCATTATTAATCAAATTATTTATTTATTTGCAACGCATGCCTGGTACCAGCTAGTTAGAAATATTCACGTCTTTTTTTAAATATAAGAATTTTGGATGCAAACATAAAAACGTTTTAAAAATGACTCACCTTACGGTTTTTTGAACTGAAATTACCGATAAAGAAAAAAAACTTTCTTATTAGACAAATATATTTTTAAAATTTATTTATTTGTATAAAGTATGTGTACATTGGGTTTTTTGATGACCGTCTCACTGGGATATACCTGTGTCGAAACTCATTAATTATAAACGTTATTATAACCAAGTTTTTTCGTCGTGTTGTGTAAAACTTATTTAAAAAAAAAATCACAACGATTCATGATTATTTTTAGAATTGCGGTCGGAAATTTTGGTATTTTTTAACAAAAAACCAAAGTTTTTTTGTTTAAAAAACAAAAACAAATTAACCTGAGGTGTTGTCCCAGGAGTTATGGACCGCTGATGTGATGGATGACGTTTTTGGGGAATTTTATTAATATTTTCCATTATTTATTGTCATTGCTTTGTAATATTTTTATTGCATCATTGTTAAAAACCCTTGTAGGTGACCCAACAATTGATCCCCCAAAATAATATTTACTATAAAATTATATATTTGTGTGCATTATTTAAAAACTCAACTCAAAAGTCAACTTCAAAAATACCCTTAGTAATAAGAGGGTGTCAATATCTTCTTCTTCTTGGTGTGCCCTATCAGATCCCCCCGACGTTGGCGATCGTTGCAGGTTATCCACCACATACACGCCCCGGTAAAAGTAATATATGGTTACTCCTTCAGGGCTCTCACAAGGACTCTATTTTTTATAGAACGACTCTACATTTATAATTAATCAAAGCTAGACCACCATTGTCCCTGCATACGTTGTTAGCGAGCAGTATGCAAGTGCTTACTATGTACAGGTTTTAGTAAAACTTAAGAAATAAAAACATACCTTACCTCATATACTCAAAGTTATCTCCTGGACGCTCGCACGATATTACATGATTCTGGAAGTATTAGCAAAAAACCCAAAACAAACAGTACAAAATACAAATTCAAAGTTGATTTAGAAAAATCGCATCTCTTATGTATCAAATATAGAAAGATTTCGTAGCCAGGAAACTGGCTGTATCATTGTAGTTAATGGAACGCTCACATGATGAACTAGCTCTAGCCTGCTGGATTCGGGAGCACCTCCACAAGTAGCCTCGATAGTGTTGCAATAACAACATCAGAGCGGCCTGTTCAGAAGTCTCTCTCCACGCCAAGTTAATTCCAAGAAATTTGAAAAACAAAAGTTACAATGTGTATAGGAAAGCGGTTTGTTTCAGATGTATACCCAGCATCGGACCGATATACAGGAAATGAGTGGCGGGAATAGTGATATACGTGTTGAGAACATGCTGTGCTAGTTTTATAAACAAAACAAAACCAAATAATATAAAAGCAATAAAAGATAATGATTGTGAAAATCCCGCAACAAACTGATTTCATGGTAACAGAAAGGAAGTTAAAAGAAAGGATTACCAGTGACATCTAAGTTAAGATTTAAAGTCATGTTGCATTATTTAACAAGATCAACGGCTTGCGTTGGCGATCACTCTGGAAAATTTCTCTCTGTCTTGCGCTGCCGCCGCTGAATAGCTCCTCCACAATTTTAATGCCGGTCCACTCTCATACATTTCGCAGCCAAGACAAGTCTCCTACCAGGCCCTCGGCGACCATCCATCTTGCCTTTCAATATTAATTGTACTTCTCCCCTTGAAGTATGAGACCCACATATGAAATTTTCATGACTTTTATTAATGTGAGCAGTTCTCTATCTGCTCTAGCCCGCCTGAAAATTTCTGTGTTGGTGATCATGTCGGTCCATGGGACCTTGAGCATTCTCCGGTGAAGCCGCATTTTTTGTGAATTTGGTGTGAATATCAAACAAATTTATATACAGTGTTAAGTACTTATGCACTGATATTCACAGTACGAGAAACTGATCTTTCCTTGATGTATTTGAATGAAAATATGTTTTATACTTTTGTTATTCGGAGGTATATCCTCTCTGCACATCCCTTCGGGGCCACAAAGTTATATTTTGTGTAATTCGGTATACCGTATTGTCTCTAAGCCGATTACACATTATATATAAGTCCGCAGGGAGACCAATTGTCGGCGGATCAACTGCCAAGGAACCGTAGATAATATCCACAAATTGCTACGAAAACTGACTACAAATATCACAAAATGTCACATTGTAAACTGTTTTAGAAAAAATCTAGTTATCTTTAATCTCAATAAATATTTCCGATGACGCGAATAAAGTTACCACGGCCCTGAAAAACATTGATACTTCCTTTAATGCTCATGATATTAAAATATACAGGTTGGGAACAAAGAAAGTCACGAATAAATGTAGACCAATTAAGTTAGAATTCAAAGAGGAACATTTTGTTAGGACAATTTTGATCAATAACAAAAAATTCAAAGATGGTATCAAAGCCAGAAATGATCAGACCATTCAACAAAGAAAACACTTGATAATGCTTCGGGACGAGCTGGAGACTAGAAAAAAAATGGTGAATCAAATTTAACTGTAAAATATATAAATAACCTACCTAAACTTGTCAATATTTTGCCAAAAAACTCCAACTAAATAAATGTAACATCTACTATCAGAACGTCAGAGGCATCAGAACGAAACTAAAGGAATTCAGAATAAGTGCCCCGACTCTCTCACACGATGTCATCATGTTAACGGAAACCTGGTTAACACCATCAATTTTCTCAGCGGAGCTTGGATTGCACGATCACCACATCTACCGAGTAGACCGTAGTTCAAACACCAGCTCCAATACAAGAGGGGGTGGAGTCCTGATTGCTGTCCACAAACGTATTCCGTCAAAAGTGCTTAAAAACAAGAATAGTGAGGTTGAACAATTATTCGTGTTGCTCGAAAACAAAAATGCTGGCAAGTTAATAATTGGATGTTTATATTTACCGCCATCCTCCGATACACAGCTGTATACAAAACATATTGAGGACGTGGAATTTTTAAGGTTTAAATATCCCAGTGCCAAACTTGTCGTAGTAGGAGACTATAACTTACCAAATATATCCTGGAACCATGATGACCCTGAATTGTCTGGTATTAATATGTCAACTGCTAATCTTAGTGAAAGAGAGATTCTGGGTATGTCGAATTATTTATCAATCCCACAACTAAACACTGTCGCTAATATAAATAGTCGCATTCTTGATCTAGTTTTTTGCAGTGAGCCCACTGCTAACGTATGTAAATCTTTGGAAGAACTATTACCTGTAGACGTTTACCATCCCCCTCTGGACATAGTTATTCCCTTTGTTAACAACACTCATCTTAAAAATATCAAGTCATCTTATAACTTCCGTAAAGCAAATTTTCAAAAAATATCTGATTGCTTAAATACAACAGATTGGTCCTTTCTGGAAAACGCAGATATTAACGATAATGTAAATAAATTCTATGACATTCTAAATGATGCTATAGCAAATTTTGTGCCCCTTCGACATAATAGAATTTCTCATTTTCCAAACTGGTTTAGTCCCAATTTGATCACTTTAACATATAGTAAGAAAATAGCACATAAAAATTACAAGCGATCCAGACTGACGAGTGATTACAATAAATTTCAATTGTTAAGAAGGGAGTGTTGTAAAATCTCAAAATTGTGCTATAAAAATTACATTGACAAAATTGAAAGTGAAATTCGTGTAAATATAAAACAGTTTTGGAATTACACTAATTCTCAAAAAAATACTAACTTAGGTATTCCAACTTCTATGAATTTCAATGGAAAAATTGGGTGTAATGATAAAAACATTGTAAATCTTTTCGCCGATTATTTTAAATCTGTGTATGAAGAGGATATACCTAGCAACGAAATTCCAAATTTCTCATCGAATCTTAGTCTGGATATATCTGAAGTACGCATAGAAATTAAAGATATCAAAAACCATGTAAATTTGTTAGATGCTAGAAAAAATGCAGGACCTGATAATATTCCACCTGTGCTAATTAAAGAATGTTTAAACGGCTTAGTTGTTCCTCTTTTTCTAATTTTTAACCAGTCACTAGAGACAGGCAGTTTCCCTGATACATGGAAACACAGCTTTCTTACACCCATTTTTAAAAAAGGGGACAAAACGGACGTAACAAATTATAGACCAATATGTATCCAATCATCGATACCCAAGCTTTTTGAAAAAATTGTCCTCCATAAAATATCCACAAACATTAAAAAAATTATAACTCCCTACCAACATGGCTTTTGTTCAAATAAATCTACACTGACCAATTTACTAATATACGAAAACTTCATATCTAAATCTTTAGCCAACAGGTGCCAGGTTGACTCAATATACACTGATTTTAGCAAGGCCTTTGACAAGGTGTGTCACAAAATACTAATCAATAAATTGGCGAAACTTGGAGTTTATGGTAGTTTATTAAATTGGTTTGTTAGTTATTTGTCCAAAAGAATTCTTAGTGTGAAAATAAATGGCACACAGTCTTACAAATTTATAGCAACAAGTGGAGTGCCGCAAGGCTCCCATTTAGGGCCCATTTTGTTTATTATATTTATAAATGATATTGTTGATATATTTACTGACATAAATGTGCTACTGTTTGCCGATGACATGAAACTATATAAAGAGATTAACCACATTAATGATTGTATTATACTTCAAACTAACTTGATATATCTTTTTGAATGGTGCTCTATCAACAAACTAGCATTAAATATAAATAAATGTCAGTTCATTCATTTTTCAAAAATAAATTTTTTTTTTTTTTTTTTTTTGTTTTTTTTAAAAGAAAGACAAACATTCCCGGGTTACGAATAACCCAACAATGTTTGAAAATCTCCTACTACCACCACAGAAAGCCGAAAATGTTGCTTGTGTTGTGATGGAGGACTTAGCCAGCCGAGGAATCGAACACGCGACGCTCGGGTGGGACCCAAGCGCTATGCCCACTCAACCACCGACCAGTCGAATAATCCTATTATTTTTCAGTATTCTTTAAATGATGAAAATTTAAATTGTGTTAGTGAAATTATGGATCTAGGCATTATGTTCGACAGTAAACTCACCTTTGTATGTCATATTAATAATATTATCAACAAAGCCCTAAAGACTCTTGGTTTTGTTTTGAGAGCTGCAAAAGATTTCAATGATTTAGACACATTTATTATGTTATATAAAACCCTTGTCAGATGCCAACTTGAATATAACTCGACGTTATGGTCTCCCTTTTACAACATTCATTCAGACAACATTGAAAAGATTCAACGGAAGTTTCTAAGGTTTATAAACTATAAATTGCATATTCCCATACTAAACATTGATTACAATTTTCTCCTGGATAAAACATATCTATTGAAACTTTCAGAAAGAAGAATAAGCACAGATTTAATATTATTACATAAAATACTGCATTACAAAATTGACTGTTCTGAATTACTTCAATTTATCAATATCCATGTTCCCCAAAAATCTTGTCGACATTTATTACCCTTCTACTTCAATAACACCAGGACACTAGCCTATCAAAATTCTCCGTTTCCGAGACTTCACAGTCTCGGAAATAAATATTCTAATCTAGGTGATATATTTCATCTTAAAACTAATCAGTATAAACGTTGTATATTCTATCACTTTTATTCTTCTAGGCACAAATAGATTTACATAATTTCTTCAATTTTTGTTTATATTGAATATGAGCCATCTTATCATTTTTACATAATATGTATTTTTATTTTATTGTTTGTTTTGTTGTTACACTGTTTTGTGTATTTTCTTTTCTCATTGTATTATATTTTCTTCATTGTTTGTTACTCAACTTATAAATTATAATGTAAAAGCCCATCAGGGCGTGTAATAAATAAATAAATAAATAAATAAATAAATAAATAAATAAATAAATAAATAAATAAATAAATAAATAAATAAATAAATAAATAAATAAATAAATAAATAAATAAATAACAACATTGAAAACAGTGTTCTTGATACATTTACACCAGTAAAGAATTAGGCATCTCTTTTTAATTAAACTCTTTCATTATATATATCTTTAGTTATAACATAACCTGTAACTGTAGAGACCTATATCTTTAGTTATAACATAAGCTTTCGGAGTGTCGGGACCTAAAGCCTGGAATGGATTGCCACACGAGTTAAGAATGATCACAGATTCAGCGCAATTTAGAGCTAAACTTAAAACTCATCTTTTCAGACAGTCGTATCCATAAGTTAATCACCTTCGCCTTCACGGCTCGCAACATTGTAAAAAACTAAGTGTGTAAAAGCAAATTCTTAAAATTCTCCAGACTTTATTAAAAAAAAAATATTAACTCAACTTTGGCATTAATCTTCTGTTAAATATAAATATAAATGTAAAACTCATGCAATGTCCAGTGTTTCGAATATAATATCCTCCACGTGCATCGTGCAAAGTCGTATCTTCCCCATAGCATAAGCATAAACTTTCTAATAAAGTGTGTTTTGTCGGAAGTGTCCTGCAGGTAAGTATGATTCTGTATCTATTTGAAAATAATAAAATTAGATAGAGCCTAGGATTCATAATAAATTGTAAAGCGCCCTTGAGGTGATTTTTCACAAAAACGGCGCTATACAAATTATCCAATTATTATTATTATTATTATAACTAGAAACCTATGTCTTTAGTTATAACATAACCTATAACTGTAGAGAGGAATAACCAGACACTACCGGAAAAATATTATTTTTCAATCAAATTCTAGACATATCGACTCGTTTCCACAAAAACATATAAATTGACATAGAAAGGTTGTTATTTTATCTACTAAAAGTTTTTTTTTAATTTTTGAAAGATGTGTTTATTTTTATTATAATAAGGGTAGATACCTATACGTTGGTCGTTGGTAGATTTTCAAAATTTTCAAACAAAATGTTGTATTAAACAATTATAGCCAGCTCCACTACACTACAAGCCGTTATTAGAAGGCAACACGGTATCGTAAATAAGCCCACAGTTCACCACTAACAATTATACATCTGTCGGATCTGCCCTGATGACAGACACTGAAAGGCTATCCGAAACGTTGGCTAAAGAAGGAGGTAGCGCGACACGGCATAACACCCAAAAAATAAATAACGAAAATACTTTTGGCCGTGGAAATCTAAAAACATATATTTTAAATCATCATACAGTAAAATAAAACAATACATTTTCTAGGAAAGTTACTGTTCAGAATTTTAATTTTAGTTCAAATGAAATGATTAAAATATCCGCGCACGTGTTTGCGATAAAAATAATTCAGTTTGTCTGTTTATTTACGGTCTTACAAACTAATATATTTCAGATATACCCGTGTTAGAAGTAAGTAAGTCAGCAGAACTTGATTGTTAATAATTTTTTTTTGTAAACTAAATAATAATTTTATTATGAATATGAACCAAATTCATTTTTAGAAAATGAATTTTATAAAATATACTAGCTGGGTTACCCGGCTTCGCTCAGGACAACATTCGAGAGTTCTGAAATGTTCCACATTGATGTTCCCGATTCCCTATTCCCGAACTTTCCACAATTTTCCAGAATGTTCCGGGATGTTTTGGAACGTTGTGGAATGCTCTCAAATGCACTGACTGGGTGTCCGGCTTCGCTCAGGGAGTTGATGTGAGATTGAATTGACGTTCGAATCCACGACGGATCTTGCTTTACATACCCCATATGGGTAGCCCCATAAAAAAACTTCAAATGTTCCAGAAAAATGTTCCAGATCATTCCACAACATTCAGAAGTGTTCTGGAATATTCCACAATGATCTGGGATATTCCGGTATATTCCTAAATATATTCCAGAATGTTCCGGAGTGTGTTGGAATGCTCAAGAATACTCTGGAATGTTTTGAACTGTTAGAAATTTCAAGGGGGCGAGACCTCCAGCCCTTATATCTTTAAAAGCACACCCTTCAGGTAAAACCGATAACTTTTTTCATGGATGTGGGATAGAGGGCTATCACACAATATAACTCCCGTTAGCATACCGGGACTCGTCTTTGTTTTAACGGCATGCACATTGAACACTTTTTTAATTATGCATATTGAAGATAAAGATTATCCTAACTTCTAGAACTTTCCAGAACCTTCAAAACTCGACGAAACTTTCATTTCTGAAAGCTTCTAGAACTTTCTCCTTCCATAACATCCTAGAGCATTTGGGAGGCTTCCAGAACAATCTAGGACCTTCTAGACTCACCAACACACTCCATCGCTCCTTTCAGAACTTTCTACAGCTTTGTCGAACCTTGTAGAACTTTTCGGAACCTTCTAAACACACCGACATATTCCGCCACTCCTTCCAAAATTTTCTGTAGCTTTATCGATCTTTTTAGATCTTTTCGGAACAATCTATATTCACCGACATACTCCGCCACTCCTTTTAGAACTTTGTACAGCCCTATCGAACCTTCTAGGACTTCCTACAGCTTTATGGAACCTTCTAAATTTTTCTGGACCTTCTAGACACACCGACACACTCCTTCACTCCTATTAAAACTTTCTACAGCTTTACGGAACCATCTAGAGCTTTCTACAGTTTTATGGAACCTTCTAGAACTTTCCGGAAACTTCTAAAACCATTGACATATTCCAACATTCCTTTCGACCTTCGTACAATTTTATCGAACCTTTTAGAACTTTCCGGAACCTTCTAGACCTAGACTCACCGACTTACTCTGCCACTCCTTCCAGAACTTTGTACAGCCTTATTGAACCTTCTAGAATTTTTCGGGCCTTTCTAGACACACCGACACACTCCTCCACTCTTATCAGAACATTCTACAGCTTTACGGAACCTTCTAGAACTTCTACAGTTTTATCGAACTTTCTAGACCTTTCCGGAAACTTCTAAACCCATTGACATATTCCACCATTCCTTTCAGAACTTTGTACAACTTTATCAAACCTTCTAGAACTTTCCGGACCTTCTAGACTCACCGACTTACTTCGCCACTCCTTCCAGAACTTTGTACAACTTTATCGAACCTTCTAGAACTTTCTACAGTATTGTGGAATCTTCAAGAAACTTCTACATACACCAACACACTCCTCCCCCCCTTCTAGAACTTTCTATAGCTTTATCAAACCTTTTAGAACTTTCTACAGCTTTATAAAACCTTCTAGTACATTCCGGAACCTTCTAGACTCACCGACATACTCCGCCACACCTTCCAGAACTTTCTACAGCTTTATCGAACCTTCTAGACTCACCGACATACTCCGCCACTTCTTCCAGAACTTTGTACATTCCTATCGAACCGTCAAGAAATTCCTACAGTTTTATGGAACCTTTTAGAATTTTTCGGGACCTTCTAGACATACCGACACTCTCCTCCACTTCTATCAGAACTTTCTACAGCTTTACGTAACCTTCTAGATCTTTCTACAGCTTTATCAAACCTTCTAGAACTTTTCGGAACTATCTAGACTCACCGACATACTCCGCCACTACTTCCTGAACCTTGTACAGCCCTATAGAACCTTCTAGAATTTCCTCAGCTTTATGAAACCTTCTAAAATATTCTGGAACCTTCTAGACATACCGACACACTCCTCCTTTCCTTTCAGAACTTTGTATAGCTCTATCGAACCTTCTAGGACTTTCGGAATCTTCTAGACTCACCGTCAGTTATTTCTGAAAGCTTCTAGAACTTTCTCCATCCCCAATTTTCTAAGCATTTGCGAACTATCAGATCTTTCTAGACTCACTGACTTACTCCGCCACTCCTTCCAGAACTTTGTACGTCTTTATCGAACCTTCTAGAACCACCTACAGCTTTGTGGAATCTTCGAGAATTTTCCGGAACCTTCTAGACACACTGACACACTCCTCCACTCCTTTCAGAACTTTCTACAGCCTTATGGAACCTTCTAGAACTTTCTTCAACTTTATCGAACCTTCTAGAACATTCCGGAACCTTCTAGACCCACCGACATATTCCGCCACTACTTTCAGAACTTTGTACAGCCATATCGAACCTTCTAGGAATTCCTACAGCTTTATGGAATCTTCTAGAATTTTTCGGAGCCTTTTAGACACACCGACACACTCCTCCACTCCTTTCAGAACTTTCTACAGCTTTATCGAACCTTCTTGAATTCTCCTGAACCTTCTAGACTCGCTGACATACTTCTCCATTTCTTCCAGAACATTCCAGAGTCTTATCGAATTTTCTAGAAGTTTCCGGGATCTTCCAGACTCTTCTTGAAGTTTCTAGAGTCTTCTTAGAACTTTCAGCCCTTATATCTTCAAAAGCAAGCCCTTTAGGTAAAAACGAATACCCTTATTCCCTAGGGGGGATAGAGATCTACCATACCATATAACTCTCTTGATCGTGCCGGCACTCGTTTCTGAGTTTTTGCGTTCCGCACGTTTTTTTGGACTTTCTTTTATAATATATATTGATTATGATAAAACTATACTAACAGACAGAACAATTAGTCAATAGACCTGATATAGTTTTACATGACAAAATTTAAAAAATAACATATCATTGATGTAGCCATTCCAAATTCCTGTAATATTAAAAAATCTGTTTCTGTAAAAATAAGAAAATATACAGATTTAGGAAATGAGATTAAAAGAATTTGGCATTCTCAGACTATAAAAATATTACCATTTGTTATTTCAGCTACTGGCATTATACCTAGGTCTCTTATTCAAAATTTAGGCATATTAGATTTGTCAAAGAATTTATATATAAAAATTCTAAAATCAGTCATTTTAAATACATGTAGGATTACAAAAGATTTTTTAAATATTTATATTGAGGGATCAGTAGGATTTATAGGTCCAATCAGGAGTTCCACCACCGCACCGAGCCGAACCCTCTGATATGAAAATATCTGGAATCGGTGAATTATTTTCCCATTTGGTCTCTGGTAGGTTGACATGTTGATCTTGCAGGTATTATTTTATACTAGCTGACCCGGCCACGCGTTGCGGTGGCTTATAAAACACAACGTCATCTACTGGATGGTTATCCGACCTTTATAACCACCGCCGTCTTTGAATTTATCGCGAAGAAACAGACAGATGCCGCGGAGGACTTTAATTTATATTACGTAGAGATGGTGTGAAAGATTACAATGTGCAAGAAATGCTTGGGGTAACTAACGTATTTAAGTTAATAAGGATTAATACTGTATCCGTCTAAATAACTTTTCAATTACCGAAATGTACTTGACCATTTTTTTAGAAGATAGAATGGGTATAGTAAGCTATCCTTAAAAGATAGATATATGTCTTTGCGGACTTTTTTGTAGATCTATAAAAGAGGAATATCCCACCATGCATTGTTTTGTTATATTCCAAAAGGATTAGGCAGCGTTTTCGATGAAAGCTCCCAGGCGGCTTGACTTTTTCCGACACTTCTAACAATTATCGTTATGTTTCAACCAATTTACACAAATCCTTGATAAATTACATACTTAAACCTACCTCATAAAAAACTCTATCTATTGGTGAAAACCGCACGAAAATCCGTTCAGTAGTTTTCGAGTTTATCGCGAACAGACAGACGGCGCGGGGGACTTTAATTTATAATATGTAGAGATTTATTATTATATTTATTACACCTACATATATAGTGCAATTGCATAGCGTGGATTGACTAGATGATCATTCGTGGAAAATTGTGTGAAAGTGTTTAGTTTTTCCTGTGGGGAAAATTTAACCCGGACATAAAATCGAAAGATTAATAAAATAAATAAAAAAGTGTACGTCAAATTTAAATATATTAAACTAAAATATTTTCCTCATGATTCAACACTAATATCATAAATTTGTATATACTTGTAGATTACGAAGTATCGTCTTTGCGACCTTTGACACCTCATATCTCAGAACAAGGAAAAGTGAAGTTAGAACCCTGTACAATCAAAGTGACCAAATTGCAATACTTTAAATCATCGAAAAATGAGGATAATTAGCTGAATCTGAGAAATTTTTATTTATTTTTTAAATTACTAGCGAATTCCCGGCACGCGTTGCAAAGCCAGATAAATTATTTTTCTCTGCGTGTCCTTTCTCATGCTTCCCCGTTTCCACCCCCGTTATCATCCCGCGTTCCCCTTTCACCTTCCCCGACTTCCACCATCACGTGTCCTTGTAAACACTCTCTCCTGCATTCCCCCCCTCCCGGATTCCCGCATCTTCACCCCTTCCCGACCTAAATGAAATACCTACATAATGAATGTAAAATACTTAGGTCACATAATCACTGAATACCTCTCGTATGAGGTGATATTGAACGACAGAGGAGAAGTATCTGTGTCTTGTCCAATATGATTGCCCGAAGATTCTTCCAATGCATATGAATGATATGTAAAAAAAAACACGTATGAAACATGGTGTCACTACCGAACCACTTCGATGGAACGATTCCGGATCCAATATAATAATGTAAGCAAAATTATATTTGGATTCAGAAGATATAGCAGTGCCATCGACAATGTTTACGGAACTAGGATTGCACGGATTCGCCGGTCTGATGAGACTCCGGGTCACTGGTGTCAGTATGCGGCTAATGACCTCCGACAACACATTGGTGACCGCAGCCTTCCAGCACCAAGCTCCACTCCTGAGTGAGCGATGGGCCCGAGCGCACTCAAGACCACGCCCTGCTTAATAATGATTATCTATTTTTGTAATTATTCATTTTTTTTCTATTTATGTTCTTGTTTCTTTACGGTGTAAATATATAAATATGTATAACTATATATATATATATTTTAAATTTATTGAGTTAGTTTATACTACATGAATATAAAGTAATAAGCACAATGTAACATTTCATTTGATAAATTTAAATATTTTTACAGGAAGCATAACATTTCTTTTTAAATACATTCATTCATTCTTCATACTTTCAGGCATTTCATCATACATCTTTAGTCCTCTGTACATTAGGTTAGGCAGTTCTGTGATTTTGATTTCTTCATTTGTGGCAATCGAACTCTGTTTGTATTTCTTGTCTCTATTAAAAACAATTTCATCCTTAAAGTATTTTGGCATTTGGTTTTTCATAATTTTATGCACAAAAATTTACACGTTTAATAGTAGTCTCTTTTTTATTGGAATCCAATTTAGCTCCTCTCTCATTTGATTAATCCTTGCGTATTTGCCTTTCCCCAGTATACATCTCATAGCTTTGTTTTGTATAACTTCTAGTTTGTTCAAATTTCCTTCATTGGCCAAATATAACATCGTAGTCCAAATGTGGAGCAACGATAGTTTTATAAATAAGCTCCGTAGTGTTTCTATTTAATTTACGTCTTAGTCTTCTAAGAAAATTTACCTTTTTTGATACCTTTTTTAGCACATATTCAAAGTTTGCTGTGAAAGTCAGTTTTGAGTCGAGTATTACACCCAGGTATTTGATTTCATTTACTTTTCCAATTTTTTCACCATTAATTGTCAAATTTAACCCTGTGTTACGTGTTTTATTGCCTATTTCCATATATTTTGTTTTGTTTACATTCAGTTTCAACTTGTTTAATTTCAGCCATTTTGCTATATTTTATATGTCTTCGTTTATTTTGGGACGTGTGGGATTGCACTATCCTCCCCACATCCTGGAATAAAGAATTATTATTATTATTAAATACACACATTTTTCAAACCATCGCGCCGTCTAGAACAATTTTTTTGTGCAAATTGCATAACTCTAGAGATGTTCAGTGTGTATAGAAACCTTCGTGGGCGTGCGTACAATAACACGCCAAAGCTTCATCTCGTTCGGATGAATGGTTTATGAAATAATTTTATAACGCCAGAGCTCATTATTCTATAAGCGGGTTCTGTGTTCGACATATTGCAATCGGTTGAATGATTTAGGATCGCATAAGGGACAAACAAAGAAATAGTAATTTTATTATAATGTTGTATATATATGTCGTAGGCCGATCGTAGAATCAGGCAGATCATGATGCGCCTAGCCACATCGTGAAGAGCCTGGAGGCAGATCGTGTAGTGACTAAGGCGCATCATGATCTGCCTAATTTTACTATCAGCCTAGTCACATCATGAAGTACCTGGTCGCACATCGTGAAGTGCCTAAGGCGCATCATGATCTGACTAATTTTACGATCGACCTAGTCACATCGTGAAGTGCCTAAGACGCATCATGATCTGCCTAAGGCGCATCATGATCTACATAATTTTACGATCGGCCTAGCCACATCGTGAAGTGCCTAATGCGCATCATGGATACATACATCATTACAACAAAATATACATTTCAAATTATAGCAAAAATGCAAAATTATACAAAGTTTTTTTTTTTAATTTCTACTACTCCATTAGTAAAGCTCCAGTATAACTTGTGGTTATGGGAGAAGTATTTATATACGTATAAAGAAAATTACGTTTTAAAAGCAATATCTAAAGACTCATTAAATGAGAGCTTTTATTATTACCGAGACGATTCACGATTACGGTACCGTGACGGCATAAAAAGGCAATAAACATACGTTCATTATCGCAATAATGCTGCACCTCTTTCAAAAGATGAGATCACAATGTACGTAGGTCTGTTTCCTCCAAAGGAAAAAATAGTAATAATTTTCTTGCATCCAATTACCAACCAATCGACGTAATTATGCAAAAATGAATCCAAAATATCAGATTTTTTCAGTTGCTCTCGTGGAAAAATAAATATAATTTTTAATTGTATGAACGAGGAAAAAGTGAAGCGACAGTTTTATTCCAAATTCGTTAAATAAAAGGACTGTGTTTTTGAATTTTGTGTTTTTTTTATATTTTGATAAAAATATTTTTGGTACGCTTTTATTTAAATTCTTTTCCGTGTTTGAAGCTTAAAATGTAGCAATTCTTAAACACGAAAGTATGTTTCAGATACAAAAATCTAAAAAGTAATTTTATCTGGTTTCTATAAAGCGAGTAAGATTAAGAAAGGGACCCTCAGATGGCTTGGGCATGTAGAGCGAATGGACGTAGAAAGTAGTGTAAAAAGAATATTTGACGCAAATGTGAATGGGAGAAGAAGTCGGGGATGCCCGAGGAAGATATGGCACGATCAAGTGAATCAGATACTTGAGTCGGGCCATGTCAAAAATCAGAATAATCTATATGAGTATGTATGGAGACGATGTATTTATTTATTTTTATTTAATTTATTTAATTATTTTCATATTACATTTGGTTATAATAATGGCATATTGCCCATCTCACTAGGTGTGAAACGCCTGTGTTGAGATGGCAATTTACAGAGTGTTTATCTAAATTTTTGTTTAAGAAATATTAAGAAAAATATTATGAAAGTGACAGGTTGATATAAAATCTTTTTTTCTTTAAATACAAAATTCAAGTACTTATGTTACATATATGTATATATAGAAGATTGCAATAGGTACATGGTTACATGTATACACACAGTAGGTATAAAGGTAAGTATGTTATTAAATACTTGTGATGGAAATGTTTATTTGAGGTGATCAATGATTTTACTTTTAAATGCGTTTTAGATTGCGTGTTTCTAATTTCAGGAGGTAGAGAATAGGTAGAGTATGAATGTGAGTGTGGCAAAGAGTGTGTGCCGAGACCGAGTTGTTTGGCGGTCCGTCCCCTCTGCCTACCCCTGCGGGGAAATTTATTAATAAAACAAGCATATACAAAAGATAAACAACCCTCTCTGGCTGTGGCTGTAAAAGTTATACAGGGTGTAACAGGACGTACCCGAGGGATTTTTAACCATCGATTCCTGACGTTATTTGGAGTAAAAAATTTAAATGAAATTTTGGTCTCCGGTGATATTTTTGATGTTTTTTTTTATTTATTTTTTCTACAAAAACATTAAAAAACGATACGTGTTGGACAGTTGGAGGCGGGGTGAGGGGTTGGTCGGTTACTCGGCTGAGTGACCAATGACAACAAGCGGTAGAATTTTTTTTTGTTTGAATTTGAAGAAAAAAAAATTAAAAAAAAAGAAAAAATGTCACCATAAAAGTCACCAGATGGAGACCAAAATTTCATCAATATTTATAGCGCAAATGTTAGCGCTCTTCTCTAACATTCGTAATTTCGTATCCCATCTTCTTCTTTTCGAGCCTGGTTGCGGAACCTTATAGTCCAGTAAATGAATGCTCCAAAAGGAGGTGTAGAGTGCGTGAGCAGGGACCTAAGCGATTCCTTCAGAAACTTGTTTAGGGTGCTTAGGGTGTCAACATACTAAAAGTCCTGACTTCTAGGTGGTGTGCTGGGGGGGAGGGGGGGGGGGAAGGTCCCAATTTTCAGGTTTCCGCTTGTATCTCAAAAACGGTGCGTTGCAGAGGAAAATTTTTTGAGAATAAGTAAAAGCTTATAAAATTATCTACAACTTTTATTCTATATGTAATTTTCTAAATCCCAGCCGTTTTTGAATTACAGGCTCCAGAAATGTAGATATTTAAAAAAAAATGTACAATCATGTTGGGAAATCCTAAGATTTGCTAGAAAAACTTAATATTTACCAGTATACGGACTTTTACATAACATATAGGATGCGCATGACAAAATTGAATGAAATTTAATTTTTATTTATAAATATAATAATTTCCAAGAACGCGTGAAGGGAAGGGGACTTGGGAAAGGAAGGGGAGGCGGAAGGGGAACGGGTTGAATGGGAAAAGACACGCAGGGAGAAACAATTTATTTATTAGTGGCATGCGTTGCATTTTATCATTAATACTGCGGGAACTCGCTAGTATTAGAGACATACGTTCACCGTTTGTCTCATCTTCGACTATTGACATTTAGTGTGTAAGAAAGAGGGGCAGCATTATATGATTAAGAACAAAAGCATAACAATCAGTGCATTGTCATTTGACGTTTTTGAATTTTTGGAATTCACGCACAGTTAAATACAATATTGTAGTTATATTACAATATTGCTGCAGTTCTTTCAAAATATGAGAATTCGTTCCATAAAAAATGTATGAAAAAATGAATTTTCTTCATAACGTTCTTTTTCGTGAATTTTTGCGATGTTTTAATAGTTATTATGTTATCCGGAGCGGAGACAAATCCAACAAATCAAAGATCATCAAAATCGGTCCAGCCGATCTCGAGTTATAAATAGTGTAACTAACCCGACTATGTTTTATATATTAAGATTGTAAAATTAGTGAAACTTACTGAAAAAATAATTTTCCTTGGATAATGTTCCTACAAAGTGATTAATAAAGTCGAGTAATAATGACTGAAAAGTGCCTTTGATTATCAAATGGTTAGATTTTAGTTTAAAATTAATATATTTTAATTTAAATGTCTTGTTTTATTTTCATTTGGTAAGGTCAGTAAATAAATAAAAAAACATTTTAGTTACAATACTTGGTTAGGCATTACAATATGCTTATTTTGTTTGTTCGAAAATTTAAATAAATATATCTATATCACAAGAATGGTAGTTAGGCACTATTTGAATTTAAAAGAGACACCTGAAATGGATTGTTTTGAAAATAGAATCCGAACAAGTGAATAACTGTCATCTGTTGTTTTGGAAAATTTTGCTGTTTTATTTTTTCATTGTGAAAACTAACTAGTTATGTATGGTTGACAACTAACTATTAGTGCATATTTCGAAGTCACAAAAGCATTACTGATTTGGAATTTAAGTGGACAAATTTACGGAGGCCTCCCCAGCTACAAAGAAAACTGCATACAAGGTTGGTGAATCTGTTATTTTCCCTGGAGTTTTCGATTGCTATTCTTTGTGATATATATTTGTCCGCGCAAGTAGATTTCATAATCACATCTGTGGGTATTAAGCTCAGAGAGTCTGGGGTTATTTACACGCCTCAGGCTCGCATATTATAATACAATACTTACTTAACTATATAGATTCCGGCCCTTAAAGATAGCGGTCTGTGAGACCGTGCGTCCATACTAGTGTAACAAAAATATAACGTCTATAGTTAAAGGTTAAGTGACTTTCTCTTCCTCAAATAAGTACATTTTTTATTTTATTATAAACTATTAATTACAGTATTTTTAGATACGTTACTATTAACTACTAGTATAATAGTTTGCTGTTAGTAAAATTCTTATTATTATGCAACACCTAACTTTTACAACATACTCGTCTTATTTTCTACTTTCACTATGTAATTTACTTAACCCTACAGTGGTCACGCTCTTAAAAGTAACGCCAGTGGTTGCCTGGATTACACAGGTGGGCCATTTTTAAACTTTAAAAAAAGTGAAATCATCGAACAGTATTAATAGGGTAGCGTCTGCGTGGTTGATTTTCAGTACCCGACTTCGAGTGCATGTTTTATGCCACGCTATACGCGCCGCGCCACAAATACCATCTGTGTACGTGGAATTTCAAACAAAACTACCTTTGTAATTCGGTTTCGAATTCAAGAATTCGTCAATAGATGGCGCTACTTCCGTTAGGAGGTCGCATGTCCCCCACCTACATAAGTCTAAATACTGCGAATTAGTGAATTTGTGGTATCTCTCCAGATATGTAAAGATTGACGGTAGTACTTAGTTGTATCTATCACTCGGCTATATATTACATATGACATCATTGCCCGTCCCCAAGGACGTAGCCAGGGGGGGATCAAGGGGGATTGATTCCCCCCCGAAATCTAATAAAGCACACTGAAAATATGATGGTAAACGGTATCGACGCCCGACTGTACAAAATGACCTTATTGCAATTTGTCGTGAAATTGTCCAGAAAAAAACTGGTGCAAAGATTGAATTCTGCAAAATGTTTTTCAGTCCTTGTTTGACGAAACTACTGATGTTTCATCTTCTGTGTGAGATTTGCAGAGCTAAAAGATAACCAGCCTTACTAAAAAAACCACGTAAAAATTTTATTCAATTGATAAACGAGCGTGTATGTGAAAACATTACTAATTAGTAATTATATACATTGTTTGCCTGTTTACGACTGTTTCGTTAAAATTTTGTGAACGCCTTTTGGAATTTTTCCAAAGTATTTTGAATGTTCTATATATTTATTATTTTTGAAAATGTCGTAAAAGCAAATACCATTTTTAAAAGCCAGATAAAGTTACCTTTTAGATTTATGTATTTGAAATAAGCTTAAGTATTAAAAAAATTGCCATATTTTAAGCTTTAAACACGGAAAAAAAATTCTTACCAAAACATTTTTGATCAAAATGTAGAGAAATTTAATTAAATCAAAATTTAAAAAACACAGTCCTTTTACTTCAATCCAAGATGGCGGCTCGTGCTCGACCCCCCAAGGTCAAATTTTTTTTTCGTTAGAGTCCCAATCTAAACAACATACAGGGTGTCCGGGGGTAAAGTGCATTAACTTCGGGAGGTGAAAAAGATAAATACCTACAAGTAAAAAAGATAAGTAACTTTTTTCAAAATTCCAACTTTTAGGGGTAGTTTCGAGGTAAAAAGATTAAATTAGTCCGGCGTGTGCGGCCAGATTTATTATTTTCCGCTGTACGATATGGGCCAATCACAATCAAGTCGGGCGCCCGGCAGGCTCTCAGCAAGTAAGGGAACGTACCCACACTACGTGATCTGTTCGGGGGGGGGGGGCTTCAAAGTACCACGCTTGGTACAAATGAGCGGCGGCGTCCTTGATCACCGAGGGGGGGGGGGGGGTTAAAATTGCAAAAAGTTGGTCACGTAGTATGGGTACGCTCCTTTAGATCATACCTCACACTAAGGATTTTTAGAAGGTACGTCCTTTTGTACGTCAAAAAAAATGTTGGAATTTCGGAAAAAGTTGTTAATCTTTTTTACTCCTACCATCATGTAGAATCACCTCCCGAATATCATAATCATTACCTGTATATCATAATCGCTACTACATGACCTTTTGCACGGTTAATGCCTTTTTTATCCCCCACCGACTGGACTATAAACACTGTTCCACCAAACAAAGCTCTCCCCGAAATTTTTCTCTGGCTACGGCCTTGCCCGTCCCGGTTACCTTGTTTAGAATTATTGTGTACTTATATTTTAATCTTGTAATCTAAGCATTGTTTATTAGTAATAAGCAACATAAATTAAACATAACTTGTATTTTTCTGAATTAACCAAAACATAAATGACCTCTTTTTTAAAATTAAAAATTACAACTTTCCCTTTTATTCATATAAAAAAATAAATAATTAAAATAATATAAACTAAGTTAATTGATGATTCCTGGGCAGGATAAACACATAAAATTATAGAATGATCAGGAAAAATAAATAATTAAAATAATATAAACTAAGTTAATTGATGATTCCTGGGCAGGATAAACACATAAAATTATAGAATGATCAGGAAAAATAAATAATTAAAATAATATAAACTAAGTTAATTGATGATTCCTGGGCAGGATAAACACATAAAATTATAGAATGATCAGGAAAAATAAATAATTAAAATAATATAAACTAAGTTAATTGATGATTCCTGGGCAGGATAAACACATAAAATTATAGAATGATAGGAAAAATAAATAATTAAAATAATATAAACTAAGTTAATTGATGATTCCTGGGCAGGATAAACACATAAAATTATAGAATGATAGGAAAAATAAATAATTAAAATAATATAAACTAAGTTAATTGATGATTCCTGGGCAGGATAAACACATAAAATTATAGAATGATCAGGAAAAATGATTTCTTTTTGCATTTTGCATAATTGGTCGTGCGGATAACAGGTGTAGACCATGGACTTTGCGGTGCTCGTACACGACCAATGCGTGCTTGACACCAGCGCTGAGCTGAACGCGACCATGAGTTATCCAACTTTAAAGTACACGGAAAATAAAAGTATTCGCGCCACCCCTTTTTGAGGAATCTTTAATTTTACATGAGTGGATTACATAATATGTAATCCACGCGACCACTCCAGGGTTAATATAGCATATACGTACTCTGTGATACGTGTATGTAACCATGGTGTTATTAATAGGCCACTTGCATGGATTTCATAACGACTTGGAAAAAATCATGTGGATAGATCTTTTTACTAAGATTAAGAAAATGTTAGTAATATTGTTTAGAAATGTACAGTTGTTTTTATTTTTAAATAAATAAATCCATTATTTGGGCTCATGACGTCACTACATGAAAATGTCCCGTCTCCGAAAATGTACCTATTAATTTTAAAAAATTCCACACTGATTTATTTTTTTTATATGGCATCACTTTGATTTCAGGCGAATTTTTGAATTCGTTCACTAGATTTATTGTTTGTTCTCTGCGAACTTATCATTTGATTTCACTTTTTGACAGATGTTCTGAAGAGAACCCCGTACATTTTAGATGTACGGGGTTTCAGAACGTGAAGAAGATGTTGGTACGTGTTTTAGAGGTATAATGATTATGGCGCTGATTTTAACAAAATAAAATTTTATAATATTCTTATTATTATTATAATTTACAAGCACAAGTATATTACATTGAATTTAGTAATATATACGCTGTACAATACAATGATTTATGATCAACAAGATGGATCAAGGAAAAAAATATTTATGAGATGTAATATTTTTGGTATGCCTCGTTATTCTCCTGTGCCATTCGTGTGGAAAACGTTCTTTTTTTTTAAATGATTTTCGGCTATGTAATTATCGTTTTTTCACACCTATAAAATTATGTCCCGTATTTCCGGTTTACAAAAAATGGTCTGATTTTTCGGATTGAAATTTGTGATCTCTGAATGTCTTAGAATATTTGTCTAAACCGGAAATTTTTTTTAAAAAATGTGATGCAAGTGGCCTATTACTATTAAATCTATATAAATAAAAATGAATCGCCGAAATGTATGTACGCGCATAACTTCCAAACGACTGCATTGGATGCACTAAATTGGATATATTTTTTGTTTTTCTTTTCGTTATTGTAATCACAAGGTTTGTATAAAACTACTGGTGAGCTCTGGCATTATGAAATTTGTATAACATATTGCGATAGGTGGCACGCAAGCTGTTTGAAAACTGAATGTACCTACCTGGACTAAATGTATAGAATGCGGGAGGGGGAAGTAGAACCCGGGAAGGGGAGGGCAATCTGGGAGGGGGGAGGGGAACGCGGGAGGGGGGTTCGTTGGACGGGGGAAGGGGGGGAGTGGAATGGGGAGAGGGAATGTGGAGGAATCTGAGTGGGAACGCGAGAGGTGAAGGGGACGCAGGAGAGGAAGGGGAGGTGGTAGGAAAACAGGAAGAATGGGAAAGGACACGCAGGGAGAAACAATTTCTTTATTAAATGGCAAAGCAACGCATGCCGGGAACCAGCTAGTATCTATAATAAAATACTGTACACTCCCCTTCCAGCCACAAGCTAATGCTTTCATAAAAGAGTTGTATTAATATATTTGAACATATTTCAATTTGGGAGGCGGGTATGGGTACAGCTGCTTTACCGGGAATCATATATTGGGTAACCAACATCTCTGCCATCGGTCACCCCAAGTGGCTTGCTAAGTTTGGTGACTAGCCCAGGTTCAAGGGGTGAGATTTGTCCGAATCTTGGCGGCGGATGCGTCTGCTCACCAACTGCGTGGTAGGCTCGATCGGAAGAGACCGGTTGAGGGAGATCTTTTAACTTCTTCAGCAGGACTCTCTCGGAACATTGCCTTGTACTGCAATGAGAGGGATAGATTCATATGTCCGTCACTCTTGGACACAACTTTTTCCTTCGCAGAACTTCCTCTCCTTGCAAAAACCTTGCATCCCTAGGCTTGCCTACCACTCGGATAAAACTTTGTAAAAGGTAACAAGTCGATGAAATCTTGGCTACTTTTGTATTCTCGCGTTTTCCAAAAATCAAACCAACTCAAGGCTTCAGTTTCAAAATTATCAATGTGGCATACCTGATTAATAGTAGACATTATATCCTTAAAATGTTGACGATTCAGTTTGCAGAATTTCGAAGGATGTAGCAACGCTAAGTTAAATTGTGCCCTGTTGGCTTCACAAAATCGACTCTCCATTGAGTTAATTAGAGAATCTAAGTATGGAATGTAAACTGTTTGTCTGAAATATACTTCAACACGTATGGTTCCCGGATTAGTTGGATGCTTTTGTCTTCCACACTGTCTTGGGATAATCAGTTCAATATTCACTTTCTGTGCGAGTTGTACTATTTTCTCAAAAATATCACTGAAATAATTATCGTAATGACCTCAGTGAAGTTTTTTTTTGTGAATGTTGGCCAGCCTGGAGCATGTGTATGAGGGATAGAGGGCTACATATAACTCCCTTGATCGGACCGGTTTTAGCGGGACACACACTTTTGTACACTTTCTTTTATAATAAAACTAGCAGACCCAGCCACACGTTGCTGTGGCTAACGAAACACAACGCCATTACCCAACCTTTATAAAATCCATGCCACCCGCTTGCCAGCTGCCCGCTGCCTGAATTGAATATTTGAATTTCTCGGCTTTTCTCTTCTTTAATAAGCATGTATTATAATATAAACCTTCCTCTTGAATCACTCTATCTATTGGTGAAAACCGCATGAAAATGCGTTGCGTAGTTTAAAAGATCTACGCGCACATACATTTTGAGCGACTTCATTTTATACTATGTAATGATTATTATTATTACTTATAAACAAGTTCTGCTACATAATAATTATTACGCGAGACAGCTGTTTCGCCATCTGAAGGCATTATCAAACAGACCACTTGCAGACAATGTATTTATATTGCAGAGGGTGTATTTATATGGAACCTATCCAAGGTTCATGCACCACATTGACTTGCTTGAGGAAACCGATTCTGTGAGCCTAGAAACTAGGCGGAGAGCAAGTCTTGCTATTCTGTCTTTCAAAATTTGGAACAATTTCATCGATAGCCATTTCTTTGATTGCTTTGATTTATATGTACCAGACCACTACAGCCGAAGTCGACATCATGATTTATTTAAAGTACCGAACGGCAGAACAGAAGTATTGGCAAAGCATAGCATGACGAAGGGGGTGGTGCTGTGCAAACCATTTGGATGTAAGTGACTCTTCTTTATATGCCTTAAAACTATTATTGTAGAGTCACCTGCCTAAATGCTGATATGGTAACCAAATTGTACCGTTATTGGAATAATTCTGTTGTACAATAATAATTAAATAAAAATTAAAAAATAAATAAAAATATAATAGAATAAATTATTTCTAGATAATATGTGCTTTCGATGAAAAACTTATTGCTTTTATTTTTATTTATTTCCTTAATAATTTCTAAATAAAAAGTTGTAAATTATTAATTAATTTATTTATTTGAACGCATTAAATGGCTTTTACAATCGGGTGATACATAATACACAGTGGTACACAGGAGGGTAATTATAATAATAACAAAATAAGAATGTACATTAAACAAAGTACATAATATGTACGATAAAAACTACAACTAGTATTTAGTTATAGGATACAATTATGGGTTCAGGGGGTGGGGTAGCTTGGTACAAATGAGCGGCGGGTTGCTTACCGGTTGGTCATCGGGGGGGGGGGGGGGGGGGGGGGTGTAGAAAATTGCAAAAAGTTGGTCACGTAGTATGGGTATGGGCGTTCTCTTATCTCTTTTTGGTGTCACTTTTTCGTTTCATCCAGTTTCAAATCACAACGGTGCTAAAGAAGTTTTCACTTCAAAGTAATTATAACATTATTTTTTTCGTGGTTTGCTTATTGTTTTTCTTTAGTGTCGCTTTAATGTTTCATCTAGTTTCAAATCACAACGGTGCTAAAGAAGTTTTTCACTTCAAAATAGTTATAAAATTTTTTCCATCGGACGAATCCGCTATAGACGATTCTCGACAGTAATTTTTAAATCGCAGTATTTGTTACTTTTTTTGATATCAGCAAAGAAGAAGGTCAATATTTAATAATAAAAAGAAATTGGATTTTACTTCATATTGAAATTTTTTGGCGCGCTTGGAAACATTATCATTCGAAGAATCGGTATATAAACTGTAAAAACACACCATGCAACACTGGCGCGAAACAGCTGTTACCGATAGTTTGAAGTTATACTTTAATGCTAAAAGTGTAGTGACAATATTAATTTATTCTTATGTGCCGAAAGATGTAAGAACTTATTGTTATTTTGAAGCATCATAGACTACAAGAAGTCACTGTTAGCTTGTTGCACCCGCGATACTAAAGATATAAAAGTTTGTGTTTTCCACAGAAGTAAAGTGCTAACGTTTTGAATCTTTGTAAAAGTAAGAAGAAATCACAAGCAAACTTGAATAAAACGCTTTTACGAGTATAATATAACCTGAATTGAAATAAACGTTGACTCAAATTGGTTGCACCCGCGATTGTGTTGTTAGAATCGCGGGTGCAACTCTTTGACAACTACCCTTATTGTGTGATTCATCATATATTTTATTGTTTTTTATGCCTTCAACAGTAATATATGCTGTGTATTACTAGTGATTTATATTTAGTAGGTGTGTTTATATTATATTCAGCTTTTTTATAGAAATTCTATGATTTGGCACGCAGTCTCTTTGAAATACCTTCTTTATATTAAAAAAAAAATCATTAAAAAAAAGATGGTCACATTGGATAATAAATGGGAAGGGCTGAAAAATAAATCAGGCATTCAATCAAAATATTTCTTTCAATCTGAAGACAATTTTAGTATTTCCGTGGCGCGAACCTCACTGTCTCGTCTCAAATACATTGGTTTTGAAATCTCCGAAAATCACCACTGAAACAGAAAGTGATTGGGATGATAACAATTTGGAACCTCTTACAAATTACAAAATATAAAAAGAAATTCTACAAAATAAGAAAAAAAAAACAATTTTTTTTTTGAAAAGGATGTTGGATGTAACATGTTCATAGAATTTTCGGCGAATTTTAACGTAACCGAAAATAAATAATCAACATAAATGACCAAGAAGTATACTGATTAGTAATAAGCATTGTTGGATTTCTTATTTCGTTCCTCTATCAGGGTTTATTGATGTTTATATGCACTTAAACTAGACGAATTGCACCCGCGATAATTTGATGTTGCACCCGCGATTGCTTGAAAAGCTAATAATTCATTGCTTGTTTTTGTTTTCTGTATATTTGTTTATTTTTCAATTAATTAGTTTAACTCCTTACGAAATATCAAGGCATAACATAATACATGTATCACAATTAACGGACTTTTGTGTTTTTGTCTTATGATCTGGAAAGGGTGGGCCAAATTGGTTGCACCCGCGATCGCACTTTGAACCTCCCTCCCGACCATTTAAATAGTTCAATAAAATTCTTAAAACTAATAAAAAGTAAACATGTTAACATGGTAGCTCTTCCAATAATAATTTCTTTAAAAATGTTTTTTTTTTGTTTTGTTATTAAGAAGCTTTATATGCGTCTAAATGTTGCACCCGCGATAATGGAATCACCCCCATGTTAATTAATAGTTGGCGTTGCCTTAACCGGGGTGGAATTGACTGGGGTCGCATTAACATGGTGACGCTTCTAATAGTCTCTTTTAGCCAGTCCCTCACTTTGAAGATATGTGTGAAAGCCGTGTAGGTGTCGGCTCGGCAGGAAGTTCTGTCATCATTGGCGGGCCCGATGCTCACCACCCCGCGGAGATACCACCGGGTGTTGCCCTCCGTGTCCTGGGCAGGGAAGACCAAACCTCCACCGGTGTCTCCCTGGCAAAGAGCTCTACCTGGGGAAAAATAAACAGCAAAAAATAATAATTATTAATTTAACAAAGCTATTTTTTATATGAATACTATAACAAGAGTGTTAACTACCAGGACTCCTGGTCCAGGATCACACTGAAATCGACAGGTACTGTCAGGTAACTTCCAATCCCGAGCAAGGTTCACTGTTGACAGCCGAACTGATATTGACAGGGATTAAATGAGAAATCGACATACGCTAGCAACACTGTATGTATCTTCTTCTATCTTCTATCTTCTTCTATATAAATAAAAATCAATCGCCTAAATGTATGTACGCGCATAACTTCGGAACGACTTTACCTATTTCATTCAAACTTTGGGGATTTGATGTGTCCATGCCTGCAAAGGTTTCTTTATTTTTTTTTTTTTTTTTTTTTTTTTACAGTTAATACCGCACAAGAATCTCAACTGCTCCCGTCTGGAGCCAGTGAGACTATGGCATCCCCAATTGGGGTATGTTGTGAGGCTGAAGGTAGTGTGGGAGGGGCAGGAGGTGGGGAAGAGGAAGGTTGGGAAGTACCTGGCTATTCAGATCTGGTCACTAAACACGGCTAAAGCCATTTTCAAGCAACGTTTCAATTCTGAATGGTGGTCTTACACCAGGGCGATACTGATAGTATCTTCCACTCTGGAACATGCCGCAAATATACTATATATTATTTTAAATTAATTAATTGTGAAATAACACAAATTAATCAAATAAAAATTATTTGCGCATGCCGGGTTCGAACCCGCGACCTCCGGAATGTGAGTCAAGAGTCTTAGCCACTGGACTACGGCGAGCTTACTTTAACTTTATATACTGGTGAGCCCTGCTCGCATTATGAAATTTGTATAAAATTTGCAATAGGTGGCATGCGAGCTGTTTGAAAACCGAACGTACCGGGACTGAATGAATGGAATGCAGGAAGGGGGTGGGGAACCTGGAAGATGGGGAGGGGAACTCGGGAGGGGGGTTCGCGGAACGGGGGGAGCGGGTGAGGGAAGTGGGCAGAGGAAAGGCGGAGTAGGAACGCGAGGGGAAGGGGACGCGGGAGAGTAAGGGAAGGTGGAAGGGACGAATGGGAAAGGACACGCAGAGAGAAACAATTTATTTATTAAGTGGCATAGCAACGCATACCGGGAACTCGCGATAATAATATAAATGGAGTGACCGATCGATTTGATTTTTATGCAAATTAGCAGATGGCAGTGTGAGTTAAAAGGTTGGGTACCCATCCAGTAGTTGGCGTTGTGTTTCGTAAGCACAGCAACGCGTGGCCGGGTCAGCTAGTTTGCAATTAATTACATTCCGAAACGTCAAACACAAAAATAAAAATGTAAAAAAAGTAAATAGATTGAAAATGTTTGCACTTTTGGCTTTTTGCGGATGACAAAGGGATGCTAAAAATATCAAAAATTATCATGACCGCCTTCTTTTCCGATCAGATATTGACTCATTCAATGATTGGTGTAAAATTAATTGCTTGGAACTAAATTTCGATATGTGCAAAAAATCTGATCTCTTTTGTTTCTTCAAAATTATGATCTGTATTATTTATTCATCTACATTACTAAAACTCATCCCATTCAGTATAACTTCTCAGAGACTCAAAAATAAAGAACTGCTCTTCCTCAATCAACACTCGACTTATTAAAGTTATAATTCACCACTCTCCAGAATGTGTAGAATGGTCAATTTACGTCAAGACATTAATTTTTTTGGTATAAGCCTAAATGTTTTTTGACGCTTACTAAACAATTGAAGATATTTTATATTTAGCAAAGTCTTGTCACTTCTATTGTCATTTGTGTTTTCTTATGTTTATTTCTGTTTTGTCTTTGCTTTCATATACCTACCATCCTTTTTCCATACAATGTACATTTTCCCAAATTTCGTGTTGTTTTATTGTAAGTAAATTAGCCGTAATAAATGTTGAATTGAAATTATAACCTATCCTTAACTTAAACCGGAATTAATTAGTTAATGAGGTCTTTATTCACATTTCAACGATTTTCGTTTTTCAAAGATCGAATTGATCGCGCATTATTTCTATCGCATCTAAGACTTCTTTCACTTCTAAGAGCTTCGTTAGTCCCACTCCGTTCTTTAATAAGCCACTAATTTTTCATAACTAACAAAATTATAAATAAAATATATATTCTATCTAAAATACTTGTAATGTTATATGTTAAAATAAATAAATCGTTGGAGTGGGGGTAAGCGAGCGGGCGAAGAGAGCGTGCGGCCGGCTTTCGTTCATGGCAACGAGTAGTTTTCTAGCAACACTTGCCTCGGCAGCAACACTTCTCAGCTTGCCCGTCCATCCCGTGCATCCATCGCTTCACCCTGGACCACGGATACCATGCATTCTCTGGAACAGACCCGGCTATGTCATAAGGAAAGAGCCACTGGATCTGCTCAGAAAAGCTCTAAAGTAGGGATGTCGAAAGTGAAAAAAAATATCGATATTTCGATATATCGATATTTATTAAAATATCAATATCGACGTCGATATATCGAGGAAAAAATATCGATATATCGAGGAAAAAATATCGATATATCGGTCAAATTTTTAAAGATTTTGCGTTTTTAAAATAATACTGTATTCTGCTCAATATTATCAATGGTAATTTTTATACACAATGTGTATTATTTAAATGTACAAAGATCTCAATAAAAATTATGGTATTTTTAACAGTATTTATTTTTATTAAACAATAATTACAAAAATATAAAAAACTAAAAAGCTATCTTCTAACTAATATGTTTAAACCTTTTTATTGTATCAGGCAAACCAGTATTTATCTAATCTTAAGTATTCCAGAAATCTTCGTATTTTTTTTAAATTCACGAGATGTTTTTTTTTTAAATATCCCAAATTTGTCGCATTAGTAAATGAAAAAATAAACTTAAAATCTTTAATACACACCTAAAGGTATTGGATCCACGTTGAAAAAAGTTTGCCAGCAAACGGTGTAAAAAGTTATCAGTCCCTAAATGTTATATAAAACACGTTGTACTTTCACACGAACGTCCTGACTGCTCGGGAACTCAATCTTTGCTAACGTGTTACGCAGCGACGAAACGTTTTGCTGAGTTCGGTAATAGGGGGAAAGATGCGCTGGTATGTGATGTCAAGATATAGAAACAAAATTTAATGGTCCCTGCAATTTGAAATTTCGATTTGTTTTCGACGCTCTCATATTAGTAAAACCATTGTGCGGCGGCCTGAAGTGACGCGGGACTAGGTCGCTCCACGGTGTGCGTGTGGGAGGCGCTATGGGAATGACTTAGTCGAAATGGCCGAAAATATCATACATTTCTATACCTACACATATGAGATAGTATTGTAAGCTATTAATAGTTAAAATTTCAACCGCTAGATGTTACCAACCCGATACAGTTACTTTTTCCGTTCGTTCCTATACGGTTTTGGATTCTAGTGACTTTCGTTACATAAATATACAAAAATATCGTTTTTGATACAATTTTCGATAGTGGATATTTAATATCGATATATCGGATCAAAATATATCGGCTAAAAATATCGATATTTTGAATTAAAAATATCGATATATCGATATTTTTTCAACAAGCCTACTCTAAAGCGGGCAACCGAGACGACGCGACGCGACGTTCTCCTGACATTTGGCGCCTGCGTGAATTGAGACCTCCAGCCTTTTACTGTTCTTGTGTGTCTCACCCTGACTGGCACATTTGACAGTTAACCGAAACTTATCCGATACTAAAGAGGCTGGGCTAAAACTTATCAATCGTCGGTCGAAAAATCTCTTACCAATTGTTGACCGTGATCGCAAATATTGATAATTGACCATAGATTAGTTTGACCATAGATGGGTTTTGACAGTATTGCTGCCGAATACTTTAAAGGGAGTAAGCCATATTATTCTCACATGGTTGTGTAGACTTTTCAACCAATGTTTAGAGGAGGGTTACAAGCCATTAGATTGGAGAAGGGCAGTAATCATGCCATTATACAAAGGTAAAGGGTCATGTATGGATTGTGGGAATCATAGGACTATTAGCCTGCTTAATTCAGTCGGCAAGCTGTATGGCAGAATATTGATTGAAAGGGTACGCATGGAAACAAAGGATAAAATATGGGATGTGCAAGGAGCTTTTATGAGTGGAAGGGGGTGCATGGACCAGATCTTCTCATTGCGTATGCTTACCGAGAAGTTTCTTGCAAAAAACCAGAAACTTTTCTGTGCCTTTATAGATCTACAAAAAGCATACGACCGAGTTGACAGGAAAAAGCTATGGAAGGTGTTGTCTAAGTATGGAGTGAGTACGAATCTCATAAAGGCAATTGCGTCTCTGTATGAGGGAAGCGTTGTATGTATTAGAGTGAACGGCGATTTTACGGGATGGTTTGACATGTCCCAAAAATGAAAATGTTTTAATATATACTTAAACGACATAGGCTCATGTTTCCAATACTCTAAATTTTTATTGTTTGCAGATGATATGAAAATTTACAAAACGGTTCGCTCTCTATCGGACTGTAAAGAGCTACAAAGTGACTTAGATAGGCTCTGCAACTATTGCACAGCTAATTATTTAGACCTCAATGTTTCTAAATGCCACACTATGTCCTTTACTAGAAACAAGCATCAAATTAACTTTTCATATTCACTCTGCGATGAACCCGTGATCTCAAAAAATGAATGTAAGGACCTTGGAGTCTATTTAGATAGTAAACTTATATTTAAAACGCACATCGATTCAATCACTGATAGATCCTACAAAATGTTGGGTTTTATACTACGTCTGAGTAAATTATTTAGAAATCCACATACTCTAGTAATGCTTTACTCCTCACTAGTCAGAAGTACACTGGAATTTGCATCGCCTGTCTGGAATCCCAAATACACCCAATACGTCAATAATATAGAACGCATACAAAATAAATTTATTAAGTATCTCTGTTATAAATACAACAATAATTACATCTGCACTCTCCAATCCCTGAAATCCAGGCGAACGGTAGCTGACATGACATTTCTCCACAAAATTATACATAACGAAATAGACTGCCCAGAACTTCTATCCCAAATAAATTTTAACATCCCATCTAAAAGAACCCGCCACACCAACCTTTTTTACACAACCAGTAACAATACGAACGCTGCAGCCAACTCCCCCATTTCCCGCATCCTTCAAAGTTTCAACTCTATTCAACAAACCACAAATACCGATATATTTTTTGATTCCCTCCCTCTATTTAAGAAAAACATTTTTAGCACACTGAATTCGCACACATAACACTCACATCCACACACCCTCACACACCCTCATTTACACACATACAAACACTCTCCCACACCCCTCTCCTTCAATAAGTTACTAAAAAAAAATAATTTAGGTATAATGTATTACTTATCACACAAAAATATAAGATAACAGCGACATGTCATTGGTACCAATCATTGTATTAACTCTATAACTTTGTAAATATTTCCCATTATGTAATAATGTACTGTTTGTTTCTGCAAAATAAATAAAAATAAAATAAAATAAATAAAAAAATTCTATATTGAAGTTTGTACTACATTCCTGATTTCCCCGTGTGACCCATGATAAAAATCGCATCCCACTCAAAAGTACCTACACACTTTTCTCAATTAATGACATGTTCGACATGGTTTTTTGAAACAGCCATGGAGGTGACCATAGATGGCACCAAATCATGAAAGGATCCAAAATCCATGAAAACATGGCAAAAACCAAGCACATGGCAATGTTGAGTTTCACTGACCTTCTCTATGTTCGGTCTGATACGTTGACATACAAACATTCTTGTTGGAACGCCTGCGCCCATAAATGAACTAATACCTAGATCGATATCTTCGGGATTTTTGTATCGAACAGGTGTCGACACCATTTAAATATAAAAAATGAAAATTCATAACTCTGACGTCACATACTATCGACAAGGATAGAGGAAAGTAAAAAAAAGGTACTACCATAGACAACATAAATCCCTACCCAATTTATCAGCCTAAAAATTATTTTAAAAATAAAATATCTAAGATGTTAAAAGTATTTATTTATTTACGTATCTACATATGTATAAATTCACAAAATAATATGCAATCATATTTTAAAGGGGTTGAAAGATATTCATTACAAAGCAGTCTTGGGATAATTTTATAGGATTGCTGATTTAAAAAAAAAACGAAGTTCATTGTAATGTCTAATAAATAATAAAAAAAGAACAAGACAAGTAAGATAAATGAGGACAACAATTTCATCCTATATTGAGCATACTTTAAATATATGCATTCAGAGAGAGCCGGAAAGAAAATCTTCAATACTCATAGCGATGCGTTCCGTTGCATTATTTCGTTGGACGTATCTCAATTAACGCCTGGTCCCCGCCATTTGCAACTGCATTCTCCTCTTTCTGGGTGTTAGTTGAGACTTCCTCTTACCTAAAAAAACTCAATTTTTCAAACAAATTACCACATTATTCAAAACAAAAACCTATAATTGCACCGTGTATAAAGGTAGTCTAGTTAAATGAACAACTAACCATCATGCTGTTTCCGCAGGAGTAGGAGTAGTAGGAGGACGGACCACCAAACAACTCAATCTTGGCACACACTCCTTGCCTCGTTCACATTCATACATGGTCTCATACATGCTATTCTATTATTCTGACTCTTGACATGGCCCGACTCAAGTATCTGATTTATCAATTTGGGAGGCGGGAATGGGTACCGCCGCCCCGGGAACCTTTATTGGATAACCAACACCTCTGCCATAGGTCACCCCAAGTGGTTCGCTACGTTTGGTGATTTAGCAGGGGTGCCCGGGTTCATGGGGCGAGGTATGTCTAGATCTTGGAGGCGGATGACCAAGACACACTGAACCCCAGATTCCTACCCACCCCTTAAACCCTTTTCCTTCCCAGAACTCTCATCTCCTTCCTTTCCTTAAAAAAACCCTCCACACAGCATCCTCAAAGATGACATAGGCCCTGAGGGAAATTATTTTCCTCAGGGTCTCCTGTGTGGAGCTAATGTAAAAAAAATAAATCTGATTCACTTGGTCATGCCATGTCTTCCTCGGCTTCTTTTACCATTCACATTTGGAACGTGTACACTATTTTCCTTGTTCATTCGCTCTACATGGCCAAACCATCTGAGCGTCCCTTTCTTAATCTTACTCAGTATGCTTACATCAGCCTTGCATTCTTTGCGGATCTCCACGTTTCTCGCAGGATCGTGGATGGTTTTACTACACACATGCCTCAGGGATCTCATTTCTACAGCATTCAATCTACGTTCTTCCTTCCTCTGCCAGTTCCATGCCTCACTGCCATACATCAGAGCAGGTGCCAGCAGTCCTTTACAGACGAGGTGATTTTTCACAAAAACGGTGCTATACAAATCATCCAAATATTAATAATAAACTTACCCAATTTCTGATTTCATCATCTGCCTCTTCTTTGAAGTCGTTGATTTTGTCCTCGTCAAAGGTAAAGCTCTTGTGGAAGTCCTCATTGTATCACTGATATTACATTTTAATATTGATTATCAATTCTTTTACATAGAAAAACACAATATTGCAGGTCAATTATCACATTATTCTAAACAAAAGATACCAGACGCCGATTACCAAACGAACACTTACCCGGGATGCTTTTACTGATCGAATTGCTGCTGCCGGGCTACGGGACACTCCTTAAGTGGGTCGGTAACTAATGCCGAATTGAATATCTTCACAGCCTTCGACACCGCAATGATATCAAGGAATCATTTTCACAAATATTTACGTCGGCGTTCGGAGGTTAGGAATATCCGGTTTCGACAATGTGCTATTTGACATATAATACCATAGATATCCTACTCAGTTCTCAACTGTTTTTCTATGAAAATTGTAAGATTCCTATTGGTTCAAATTGGAAGTCATTACATAGTCATTACCAGAGGCGGCCCGTGACAAAATTTGCCAGCAGTGCATTTCACAAAAAATGGTAGCATTAAAACGGGAAAACATAATTAATTGATTCATAGATTCGCGAAAACCAACATCAAGTTGTAATCGTATACCTATAAACTCGATCCAACAAACTAAATTGCAATACGCTATGTATATGTACTGGGAGTATGAATGTTCATTAACTTTTCTGTAAAATAAAGGCTATCGTTTACACAACTTTCACTTCACAGTTTATCACCAACCACGAAAAAAAATGTGTTCAAGCGATCACACTCACAAAGCCAAGATGCTTTCGAATATTTAATACTTTTTTAAACTTTGCAAATAAACTTTGTGGTATCATTTTTCATATAATGAATAAAAAATCACTTTGTTTAAACCACTATTTTTAAAACAATATAATAGTAACATATCCTGATGAAGACAACATTGTTGTCGAAACATGTTGATATTGTTTTAAAAATAGTGGTTTAAACACAGTGATTTTTTTATTCATTATATTTAATACTTTGTTTTAAAAACTCTATTCATAGTTTTTTTCCCTTAACCTTACTTGTATTATATTTAGCAAAGATTTTGGAGAGCCATTATTTTTCAAAAACAATTTATTTGAAATGAAATTCGGTTGCTTTTGAAAAAAATCGACGTTAATCGCAATGTTTTCATTACAACTCATTTTTAAATAAGTTTTTTACAGAGCAAAACTAGCGAAAACCATTAAAAATGTGTCAATAGTGGATCAGTGATCTGCCAAATGCTTGATTTCGCCGCCTCGGTGCGATGGTAGAGCTAATACATAACATTGTCAATTAGTTGAAAATTCGTTATTCCTGACTAAGTCATTCCAAACGTTCGGTAACATGTAACGCATGTTAAAGGTTTTGTCATAAACCAGAATGCTTCTGCGCATGTGCGCCGCTAGTGCACGAGCGTGTCATATATCTTCCCTTATGTTTTACCCATTTCACGGTTCCAGCCTCTGTAGACTGTCCTAGTAGAAATATCACTTCACGTGACGTCACGTCTCGGCACAACGGAAGATGCACGCATTGCTTTTTCGTAAGCGCCGATGCGAGTTTAGTACGGAGTCTAGTACGAAAGTTAATTGGTAAGGATATTATAACGAATTGGCGGGAATTCTTCGTGAATGAATGTTACAAATTTACACTTTTACACGTTTGTCGATGTTTGTACGAATTTACACTTTTAACTTTGGCAGTGCATTGCACAAATGCACTAAGGCAGGGGCCGCCACTGGTCATTACTCTGACGTCACAAACCACGTGATATTCATAAAAAAGGTCGGAGTTATACCCCCTGCCTGTGCCAGTCGGCCGCCCATGCGAAGACCAATCAGAAAACCGAAATACGCTTTGTTTTTGTTCGTACACAAAGTGACCAAAAAGACGCTGAGGTCAGCGTCTATACTGCCATCTATCATTTTCGAGTGAAACCGCAATACTTGCTAAAGCAGTTGCAATGTGGCGAAAATTTCAAAGCCTCTTCCGATTTAGAATAAAGTTACCCTCCAGGGCTAAAGTTACCCGCCTCATTATTATTTTGGTTGATGGAAGATTATTGCTTTAGTTATACGTGGACCCAGAAGAACACAATAAAACCATAAGATTTTTTGTACATGCCGGTAACAAACCCGTGAGTTCCATTGCCGACTTAATCATTTGGCCGTGGAAGATATAATGGCATTATTGATGTACAATCTTATCTGATTTTCGACCGTCATATCCCCTTGCTATATACGGGCTATATTATCAAACTACAAGGATTAATAATATGTTTAGGGAACGTACCCATACTACGTGACCAACTTTTTGCAATTTTAACCCCCCCCCCCCCTGTGACCAAAAACCTAAGCAACTCGCCGCTCATTTGTACCAAGCGTAGTATTTTGAAGAACCCCCCCCCCGAACAGGTCACGTAGTATGGGTACGTTCCCATGGGTACGAGTATCATGTATGTACAATGCTATTTACCATCGAGATGTCCAGCGCACATCTTATCCGTGGTGAGGTACCTGTTGAAGTTGTACTTGGACATCTCTATGCGGCACTCCCCTAAGCCAATGACTGGTAGATCCAGGGTCTTCAGTTCCTCTGATGGCTCTCCGGTCTCTGTCCTTCCCCAGCCAGCTACCTGTCAGGAATATAATTACGTTAATATCACTTTCCCGGTTTGGTGTACATAAATGAAAATAAAATAAACGCCCGGGTTACCGGCACTGAAACTGAACGCAAAAGCTATAAACTTTTTTTTATTAAAGCTTAATATTTCGAATATCTCGATGGCTTTTCTAAAAATCTTGGTATTTTAATACAATTACAAATAAATGTTATGTTGGTGAACAACCAAAGAAGAAGGAATAAGATTAGGAAAACCAAGGAAGATTCAAATTGGTTGTTTGCCTCAGTAAAAATAATCAGAGAAAAGACACGATTATTACGAATACATTCATAATTAAGAAGATTAAGATCTTCCAGCATTTTTAACAAACCACCAATGCGTTTGATATGACTTTTTTTCAGAATTCCTCTAGTTGAAGCAAAGTTCTTGACTTACGCTAGCATTCTCCATTTTTATTTATGGATAATATTTATTTTATTATAATGGTGGTCGCAAAATGGTGCCCTGGGGCACTCCTGATGAAATATAATAATAACGATTTTATCGCGGAACCTTGATCTTGGGGTGATGAATTTATCAAGACTACCGATAATTAATAACTAACCCCTGGAGCTTTTTTGCTTTACTTCACACAGGTGACCCTGAGTAAAATAGATTCCTTTAAGGCATATGTCATCTTGAGAATGTTTGGTTGAGGGTCTTTTAAAGGAAAGGATGGAGAGGCAGTTCTGAAAAGGAAAAGGATACGGGTAAGTGGGTGGTTAGGAATCTGGGGATCAGAAGGTCCTAGAGCGACGGAAGAATGAATTCATTCCTCTCACTGCGGTGTAAGGTTATGGATGTAGAGAGTTCTGCTGGAGAGGCTAAATGGTATCCCTCAACTAGACTCTCTCGATCAGGCCCATCATGTAGTCAGTTAACAGACGCATCCACCGCCTAGACCTGAACTAACCTTACCCCATGAACCCAGACACCCCTGCTAAATCATCAATAGCGAACCACTTGAGGTGGCCTATGGCAAAGGTTATCCAATAAATCGGATGTGGAAGATCAAGTGTAATTTTATACCCAAGATGAATACTACACCACTTAAGTATTTATTTCAAAAGAAGATTTTCATAAATCTTGGGAATACAAAACACAACACACGCATTAATTGTTTACTTAAAAAAAATTACCTTGCCGATTTTTCCAGGTTCTGTTTGAAGAGCGTCAAACCTCTCATTGATAATGTCGTAGCAAACAGCCCGAACAGAGTTTGTCAGCTTAAAGGGGGTCGCCAATTGCAGCAGGGCTATGTCGTGTTGCTGGTTTAGCGCATCTCCACCATAGCTCGGGGGCAGATAAATTCTTTTCACCTACACATTATGAATAATATCAATGGAATTTCATATTTGACAATTTTTAAAAGTATTTTTCTGCTAGTTTTCGAAAAGCAGTTCTTTATCTCTGAGTATCTCAATAAAATTGATTTCTGTTTTCTCAATTACTCTCTGTTTTCAATGTGACCCGACAGGGGCTGGCGTTACATTGAGAACAAAGAGTAATACTTCGTTTCATACAGCTAGATGGAAAAAACTCACTTTGATTCTTGAAAAATAACATCATGGGGGTATTAACAGGTAGTTAGTATGAAAAAATACATTGTTAATTAGGATAATTAATGCACGGGTTGACTCATACCTCTCACGGTAACGCCATTGTTTGTCCATCGTTTTTATTTTAACATTTCATAGACAATGTTGCCAATCATAGAAAAAATATTTTTGCGTAAAACAAAGTGAATGCATGTTTGTACCTGTATTTACAACAGTAGAACGTGGAAAGAAATGTATTATAATAATTACACAAACCCGCTACACAAACCCTGCTTTGCCAAACAAACCATTCAAAACTGGGGATGTTTTTTAAAATTATGATGAAATGCCAGTTTATTTTAGAGAATTTATTTTATAAGATTGGTACTTCTGACAAATGTCATATTTGATTGTCTATTAGTTTAAAAAGGAATATTCCATATTATCCGTGCATCAAACTTCGACAACACGAAAGTTCCGTATTATCCGTGAGGTGGACTAACTGCATACTTACCATTGTTTTATTTTCTGACTGTAGTTTCTACAATTAATGCTTGTTTTTATTAACTTTTGTTGCTAAATATGAATAAAATAGTTTTACTAGTTAAGTAATAATGGTTATGTTTATTTTTGACAATTACGAGTTTTTCGTGATTCGTATTATATTTTCTGACTGTGCTTTTACCTACTTATCATCTTCATTTGTTTTACTGTTAAAGTTGTTTTTATTATAAACCTTTAAATCCCCTATTAATATTGCAATTTTTTTTTCAATTTTTATTATCTTTTTGAAAAAAAAAATTATATTAATCACTTTCAACCAAACTTTCAATACATACGGATTAAATAGTCCCCACAAGAGGGTTCTAAATACATACTTTATTATTATCAAAGAGTTTTTTCCGTCTAGCTTGTATGAAACGAAACACCGCTGGCCATTGGGAAAGAGGCCGGAGGAATCCAATGTTCTCAGTGTATTTAAATATTTCAAAGCGGAATCCATAATTTAATCTTTTCTCACTTCCCATCCTAAATTCTAATTGAGAAATTAAGTTTACCAACATCTGATTTCTGGATGAGTTTTGTGTTTTCAGGCAAATCGTTGTCCCAGGACCTGAGGAACTTCCCGGCGGCCACCTTGTAATACCTGGCGTCTCTCTGTGTCCGGTTATCCGGATCAAAGAAGCAATGCGCGACTGAAAAGATGAACATTTTCTGATTTTAACAGCATTGAGAACATTAATTTTTTTTTGATAATAATTATAAAACGTCATCGTCATTAGCAACTAGACTGATGTGGAAAAAGAAAAAGTTTAAAGGACTGGATTTGGCGGGAAATCGGCAAAGCAAAGTTGAAATGAAATATAAATATTATTGAATAACACTTACCACTGATAACAAGATTAGCACTTATAATAGAACCTCCGCAAATATTATATTGGATGGAATTTGTTGTTTCGTCCTTTTGGAAGATCCCAACGTGCCAAGGGAAGGTGTCTTTTTTACCTCTGAGACCATTTACAATTAGTTCTACACCGAAAGGTTTTTCTAAACCGCAATCTGCAAAAAACTGTTTTGTTAAAGTCCCCAATTGTTTTTTGTTACATACAGTTTTTATCATGTGGATATTTTAAATGTTTACATAGGTGCATTAAAAAAAATCGTTACACATATTTTAAAATCAAGCGTATTGTATGTAATACGGGTTTTAAGATTTTCACGGCTAAAAGTATTTTGATTATTTTTTTTTAGGTGTTATGCCGTGTTATCTACCTCCTTCTTTAGCTAACGTTTCGGACAGCGTTGCAGTGTCCATCATCAGCCCTTATTACTTATCTACTGTGTCTTCTTCCCAAACAGGTGCTTGTAGGATACGCTGGATACAATCACCCAGCGCTTGCCACCTGTCCCATTGTCTTGTCTATACTTTGTCATACTAACACATATCATGTATTTATATTTTACACATACATATCTGTATTTCCCCGCTAAGCACTTGCATACTGCTTGCTAACAACGTATGCAAGGACATTGGAGGTCTAGTTTCATTTTCAAATGTAGAGTCGTTTTTACCAAAAAAAATTAGAGTCCTTGCAAGAGCCTTGAAGGGGTAACCATCTGTTACCTATACCAGGGCGGGTAAGTGATGGGTCCTCCAATGTCCATCATCAGGGCAGATCCGGTAGATGTGTGACACATTAGTTCCTCTTACAAATAGTCTTCTCCAGTCTTACTTTAAAGGACCCATTCTATAGCACAGTTCACATGATGTACACTTTAACATTTATTTATTTATTTATTTATTTTATTTATTTATTATAGATACAAAAGAAAGTACAAATTATAATTTGAAAAGCTTTGCCTGTCCAACTAGGAAAGTTTCCCGTTCCAGGACAGACAAATTGACATGTTTAGTTCATATTAATATTATTCCTGAAATGTAGATACATAATTACATAACAATTTATTTCTAATGTTTCGTTTTGCATTGAAGTGAAAATATTTTTAGGATTTTTTAAAAGGAAGATGTATTTTTAAAAAATACTATACCTGTTGTACAATCTGGAATGGGCTTATCCCAATCCCCACCTTGGCTGCAAGTCAGATTTTCAAGATCATCACTGGGATTCTGGTGCCCAGATTTACAAGTGGGAGTAATCACGGACCCATAAGGCAGAAACTGGGGACAGTCCATCTCGATTCCTGATTTATAGCACCTGAAGTCGACAGTGCGGGATCGGACCATACGACATGTTTCTGAAATAAAAAAGATTTTTTAACCAATCAAGTAAGGGTTTTATGTTTCAACTCTCGACAGGCCAAGATGCCAAACATAACGTTCGTAACCATGTGGGTCGGCCGACGACCCCATGCGATTTTTTCTTTATGGGCGTTTAAACCTAGGAGTTTTTTTAAAATTTTTTTTGTTCATTTTATTGGGGGCAGGTAAGGGTGCATATATATTAACCCGTCTGCTTGTTTAGGAATAAATACATCCCAAAACATGTAATCGTATTATACTTTCATAAGACCAAAAACGTTCCGAGCGACCTTACATTTTAAAAGCTGTATATCTCTCTTCCTCTCATGCAAATATATGTACTTTTCTTTTAACCAGAAAGAGAACAAAATAATTCTTCTTATTTTCTTTGAAATGTGAAATCTATCTTGCATAGATATTTTACAATCTCGATCCAAAGAGACGGTTTCAGAATTTTTTTCAGAATCCGAGGCTTCCGGATTGTGAGGTGCGAATATATTGAACCAAGCAGACGGGTTAATAAGGTGAGCAGTTTTTCTTAAAATCTAAACCCACCCCCACTTGGTGAGATAAATTTGGGCCACTTCGTATATTCTTTTCAAGTAACGTGAGATTTTGTAGAACCCCTCCCCCCTTTTGAGCTAACGTAATTAATGTATGCCCCCTAATAATAAACGGCACATTATGTATTAAGAGGGAATAACCAGACAAAACCGGAAATGTCATTTTTAAATCAAATTTAAAGACGTTTTGACTCTTTTTCACAAAAAACTGTAAATTCTTAACTAGTAAAGCTTTGTTTTAAAATTTGAGAAAACATGTTTGTTTTTAGTGCAATTTTTTTATTTTTTTTTTTATTCGTTTATTCCAGATCTCGGGGAGGGTGGTGCAGTCCCACGAGTTCCATATTATACATATAATAATACATTAAATTTAAATATTTAGATAAAAGAAAATAATAATAATACAAAAATAAAAATAAAATTTGAAAAAGTTAACTTTTTGTTATCTAGGCCATCAGGAAGTGGAAATGGAAGTGGCAATAAGGTTTTACCGTAGGTTTTTGGCAGATTTGTTAAATTTTCAAGCCAAATTTTGAATTATAAAACACACATTTCAAATCATATAATCACGCAATAAAATAAATCAATAAATTACATGGGAAAGCAATGTTTCAGAATTTCAATTTTAGTTCAAATAAAATCATTTAAAAAAAGATCCGCACACTTGTTTTGTGACGAAAATACTTCAGATTGTCTAATTATTTACGGTCTTACAACTAATATATTTAAGTTTTTTTTTATATTTGCTTAAACATTATTGCAAAATTATAAATACTTATGATCAAAAAATATTTACAAAAAGTACATTATTTTATTAGTTTTATCATCACGCCTTTCAGCATTTTTTAAAGTAAAGCAAATTTTGAATGAAATAAAATAGATATTGGGCTATTATTTAAAAAAAGCTGGTACGGAGAATAATTGATCTTTCTCGTTGGAACCGCCCTGTACTATCGTAAGAACGTCTTTCGACGAAACAAGAATTCTCGGCCGCTGGTTGGTTAGTGGCCCTTAATCATTAAGAGATAAACGAATAAAACATGGCTAATAACTTCAATAAATATTTTATTTAAAGTATCACTCAAATTACACAAATTAATACCCATTGCTGTTAACCTCATACGTTAACGATAATATCGACTCAAACAAAAAAAAATATTTATTTAACATTTTAAACAAAATAAAATCAAAGAATAGATAAGATCAGTGGGGGGGAGGGGGGGAGCGACTTTTAAGGGGGGCGGCAAATTTTCACAATAAATAATATTATCTTGTAAAAATTTAAACCATTTAATTTCATATTTTTGTCGCACCCACGATTCGGACAGATTTTAATTATTTATTACTACGAGTAGGTATAACGATCAGTTTCATTATGATACGGACAATTTTATTACGTTTTTTTTTAAGAAAAGTAATCTGTATTTAAAATTTTAAGTTTATTCTATTTTAAGTACTTTAATTCGAATATTCGCAGGTAATGTATTTTTGAGCAAATTTACATTTCCAATTCAAAATTTTAATATTAAGAAACAATAATGTTCTATTAAGTATGTCGGAAAAAATATTTTATCTAGATATTTCATATTAATTTTTTATAGATTTTAGAACAATATGGTTTTTTGCAAGAGGGTAAGAAAATAACTAGGTAACAAAAATGAACATTTAAAATGCATGGGAAGAACCGGGAATTTTGTGCGCAAACCTTGACAGGCAAAAGCTTAAAGACCTTTTTTCTTATTATTTGAAGAGTTAAACTAGTTTTTTTATTGTAAAATTATAATTGTAGATTAATCTGCTGACACAAGTCAAATGAAGACATTATCTTATTCGAAGGCTTTTAATTCGCCGCATACAGACTTTATTGAAACCAATTTTGTGTTGAAATTGTAAATTTCCATTTGCGGTTTCATCTGCTGACACATTTCGAAGGAAAACATTCTCTTATTCGAAGTGCAGTTATGAAATTCCAGTTGAAGACTATGTATGTGTTGCCAGAATCAAAGAGAAGCCATTTTCATGTTCTGAGTGTAGTTTTAATTTGCCGCATACAGATATAATTTAAACCATTTTTGAGTCCAGAATGTAAAATTTCTATTGTGGTTTCATCTGCTGACACATTTCAAAGGAAAAAATTCTCTTATTCGAAGTGCAAGAATTAAAGAAAACCCATTATCATGTTCTGAGTGTAGTTTTAATTTGTCAAGTACAGATTTAATTTAAACCAGCTTTGTGTTCAGAATGTAAAATTCCAGTTATATTCATCTTCTGACACATTTCGTAGGAAAACATTCTCTTGTTTGATGTGCAGTTATAAAATTCTAGTTGCACACTATTTATTAATGTCATAATCAAAGAAAAACCATTTTCATATTCAGAGTGTAGTTTTAATTCACCGCATAAAAACTGGTTTTGTGTTCATAATACAATGATAAATTAAATAACTAGTGCAGATTTATGGTGTACCGAGTGAAGCTTTACATTTGAGCTGCATACCAAATTCCAAATGCTGCAAAATTCTGAAAAATTGATTGTTTCGTGTGCAACTATTATTTGGGGACTCACAACGCAGAATAAATCATAAGTTAAAACCTGCCAGCGTTTTAAACACGCTATAAAAGTTCAAGGTGCGAAATCCTTTTACATGGATAGCATTCACGATTTTTGACAGCAGTTATATACTTTTTAGTAGAATTTATAAACTTGATTTTCGTTAGAAGAATACTCGTCAAATGTGATTATTAAAAAATTCGGATATAAATAGGTCGTAATAAAAAATAGGACTTCCATAAACACCCCCCTCCCCCCACGGGTGCTTGAAATACCCAAATAAGGGGGGGGTGGCGAAATTTTCCTCCGCTCCGGGCGGCCGACACCCACGCTACGCCACTGGTTCAGATGAATTAACTATTAGTATAATAAGAGATGCTTTTATTAATAGTAATTGGATCTACTCTATTAAATATTTTTAATGAGACGATTGAAGAAGGAAAATTTCCACAGTCATGGAAAGTATCTACTATTATACCAGTTCCAAAGGTTAAAAATACCAGAAAATGTGAAGAATTTCCACCAATACCTTACCAAAATATGAACAGATTATGTATGTATGATAATAAAATAAATAACAAATCTTGCAAGATAAACACAATATTTTATACCAAGAGCAATCAGGATTCAGATCTAATAACTCATGTGAAACAGCATTAAACGTAATTATCGAAGAAAGGAAGGAAGGAATGAATAGTAATCAATATATATATTAGCAATATTTTTTGATTTTCAAAGGGCATTCAAAACTATAGATCGAGAAATACTGATAAAAAAGCTAAAAGAAATTGGTTTCTCATTTGTAGCCATTAAATTAATAGAAGAGTATTTGAAAGATAGAAAACAGGTAACCAAAATTAATAATCAATTTTCAAAACCATTGGAAAAAAATTAGGAGTACCGGAAGGATCGGTCCTTGGACCTCTATTGTTCATACTCCATATTGTGGTGAAAATATTTATATCGTGGTGAAAAGTTGAAAACATTATCCAGATAATAAAAGATCCAGAAATCAGGTAATTATATGACATTAACATTCAGCTTAATTTATCTGTAAATCAATTTGAGGTTAAATGACATTTGTATTTGTATTGTACGTTTATAAAATATGCTTTCAATTTTACTTGAGTCACGTACTCCTCGTAGATCATACATATGTCTAATAATGTTATATTATCGTCATAACAAGCTTATGGGTCAGAGTCTTTAATGTTTTGCAAATTTTGTTTCAGAAAATGTTCCAGACTTAAAATTTTGAAGCTTTATATTACGAACACCTTATAATATTGTTTGGCAGACTATAACATTGAATGGCAGGTAAAATTATTAACGCTATAACTAACAAATTGTCACGCTGTTTTCCCGCAGGGAATTCAGAGAGGACGAACCGCCAAACAACTCTAGCGTCACTTACTTAGTGATGTCGAAAGTGAAAAAAAATATCGATATATCGATGTATCGATATTTATTAAAATATCAATATCGTCGTCGATATATCGAGGAAAAAATATCGATATATCAGTCAAATTTTCAATAGATTTTGCGTTTTTAAAATAATAGTGTATTCACAATATTATCAATTGTAATTTTTGTACACAATGTGCTTTTTTAATGTACAAAAATCTCAATGAAAATGAAGGTATTTTTATCACTCTTCATTTTTATTACGTAATAATTACAAAAATATCAAAAACGAAAAAGCTGTCTTCTAACTTATATGTAAGCTGAGACGCATACAAAGTTTGTGTGCGTCTCAGTAACATTCTATTGGCGTATTAATCTGTCAAAAAGGACTTCGTGTTTGGAACAAGGTATAGTAAATAATCATAGATAATTGGGAACCAACACATAGAAGTGGCTTAGAAAAAAATGGCAAAAATAGCATACATTTCTATGTAAGTACCTACACACATGAGATAGTATTGGTGAGCACAAATACTAATGCAAAGACAATAGATTTGTAAGCTATTAATAATTAAAATTTCAACCGCCAGATGTCATGACCCATTGCAGTTACTTTTTTCCGTTCGTTCCTATACGGTTTTGGATTCTAGTGACTTTAAATACAAAAATTTAAAAAAATATCGTTTTTGATACAATTTTCGATATAGGATATTTTGTATCGATATATCGGATCAAAATACATCGGCTAAAAAAATCGATATATCGATACTTTTTTAACAAGCCTACCCTGACTTCACTACCACTTACATCTGCGCCATATATTCTTGCTCCATTCATTGTTCATTCGCTTTACATCCCAATCCATCTGAGGGTCCCCTTCTTAATCTTACTCATCACGCTTACATCAGCCTTGCATTTTTTGCGGATCTCCAATGATCATACATGGTTTTTTCGTTCTTTATAAGTATGAACAGAAGGGAGATTATTTTTCCCTTCTGATGAACAAAGTATGTCATTACAAGGGAAAAGTATTGTACATTCTGTTCACAAACTTTGTTTATTGTTATATATTTATTTCAGAACGCATGATGCGGTTTTTACTGAGGGATGGCTGAAATAGGTCCTCGATGAAGGTATACTCTGTTTTATTTCAACCGAAAGAAAATAGTGTTTATATATTTAGAATATGTAGATTTTTTTATTTCATTCTACAAGAACTAAGATAAATGTTTTTGTATATGGTGACTGCTGGAAAGGAAAAATGGCTAATGCGCCATAATATAGCTGTGACATTAAAGACGAACCTACACAATAAGCTATATTGTTTGTTTACGTACGTTCATCTTTAATGTCACAGCTGTATGACGCCTTAGCCATGTTTCCTTTCCAGAGACGATATTCTTTTTCAAACCCCTTTTCAATTATTCATCGAATTCACCGAACCAGTGTTTTTATGTGCTATTATCGATTGTCTTTCGGAAAATAAAAAAAAAGTATTTAAATATGTACCCCGAGTTTTCATTTTTCAAGTAGAAAAATGTAAATTCGTTGTAGAAAACCATAATCATTATTTGAAAATGTTTTGCTTTTATGAGGAATTAATATTTCTAGTATCTTAGGTTTCTTTTACCAATGCTTGATTTTTCATTTGAAAACAATTAATAAAACTAGGAAAACAAGATTCTGGCTGACAAGCTGACCCTGCTGAGAAAATGAGCTGTAAAAAATGATGTAAAGCTCATTCTCTCAGGCTTTGTCAAATGGAACGTTGTTGTCTTGGGGAAACGTAAAACATTTTTCTGCTTTCGTGCATTTTTATTTTTAAATAATTTATTTGGCTAATGAATAATGAAGTAGGTCGCGAGCAATTATATTTCTATGGTGACAAATGGCCTTGAACTTCCTCTATCTTTGAATTTTGTTATTGTCTTTGCGGACCATTTCATTTTTCCGTGTTAAATTTGATGATACAGTTTCTCCATAGAAAAGACTTGAAGATATCGATCTAGTTTATTTATGCTCTGTAGCGCTCAGCCTGGAAGGACATTTGTCCTCATAAGTATTATTATAATTACAAAATGAAAATAAACAGTCTCTGTGTTGTTAAGAACCTAAGTCTTTCAATCAAACATCCTATAGTTTATAAGGATAATAAATACTGGAGAATACAGGTTCCAGTTCTTTCCGGTTGAAGGTATTCTCTGAAGAAAATGTAAAGACATTAAGAAAAAATTTAAAAAAAATTGTTGACAAATAGTCTTACAAATAATTTATTAAAAATATAAATAAAAGTCTCTTAAGTTTTTCGAATACAGTTGGTTGATCATTTTCATTTACAAAATTTATAAAACGGAGATGAAAAAAACTTACTCCTACAAACTGGCGGTGGACTGTCCCATTTGCCTTCATTGCAAACAGCACGGACATTCTGTATGGAAGGGTCATAATTGTTGTCACAATAGTAGGTGATTAAGGTGAACTCATCCACCGTGGCCCCAGGCAACAAGTTCCTGTTAGGGCCCGACACATTGAACTTGCCGTGGGCTGGGTAACTTGGCAAGATGCAGTTAGAGCTGGAAATAATGAAAACACACATTTTCAAAGAAACCTAAATTTTATATTTGGCGTCATCATTACATTTCTGTTACTGGTGATAAAATGAATCTCGTTATTAATGGCTTTATAAACAATCATTAAGTATTAAATACTAGAGTTTGGATGCTTTGTATAAATTTGTGTTGGCCACTTGTGCCTTTCTGCAAATACAGAGTGTCCGGGGGTAAAGTGCATAACTTCGGGAGGTTATGCTACATGATGGTGGGAGTAAAAAAGGTTTACAACTTTTTTTCGAAATTCTAACATTTTTTTCCCATACAAAAAGACGTACCTACTAAAAATCCTTAGTGTGAGGTACAATATTACTTGCTGAGAGCCTTCCGGGCACGATTGTGGCAACATTGCATGGTTGCAATTAGTCCGCATCGTAACAGTGGAAAATAATAAAGCTGGCTGTAGACGCCGGTCTTTTTTTTTTTTTTTTAACAATACCTCCCTTTTTACCACAAAACTACCCCTAAAAGTTGGAATTTTGAAAAAAGTTATTTATATTTTTTACTTTTAATATAATATCGTATCATCACTCGAAGTTAATGCACTTTACCCCCGGATACCCTGTATACGCCTGCGACAGTCGCTTCTCGAGACTTCGACTTTCGCCCAAGTTTGCTTTTGTCTGGCTTGTGTTTTATATGGCTAGATATCTGCCACCCAGACCGGCCATTGCGAAGGCGCCTGCGCCACTAACTGCATTTTTCAAGGCACGAAGAAGAAGGACGACCTCACCCCATCATGAACAAAAAAAAACACCGGCCAATTCCCATCCAGAAGAAGAATTTTAGGACGCCTGTTGTGCGGATATTCTCCGCCCGGATGGATGCTGCCAACCCGGAAGAATCTCCGATAGTAAATACCCGGGCGCCCGCCAATACAGACGCCAGACTAAGACCGGGACCATCTTAGTCAAAATCCCCGCCTCCCAGCCACAAACAAAACCCGAGCCTGAGCCATCCCGTGTACTTGGCCTACTTCAACAAAGAGGTCAGCTGAGGGCAGCCTGTAGTATCTCTGCCATTTCAGGATCTGCCTACAGAAGCATCGGAGCAATCATCTCGTTTATATTTTACGAGGGCTTGATGTAAATAAAGCTAGTGGGCCTGACGGAATACCTGCCCTGGTATTGCAGAGGTGCGTTGCAGAAATAACTCCAATTTTGACGAAAGCTTTTTAAAATGTCCCTGAAGTCTGGCTCTGTGCCATCTGGTTGGAAAAAAGGGTATCCATCCTATCCCGAAGAAGGGTGGCTGCTCCAACCCGGCAACCACCGTCCCATAGCAATCACAACAGTTCTGTCTAAGGTGTTCAGATGAGTTCTGTCTTAGGTGATGGAACGTGTGATCAACGACAAACTGCTCACAAACCTCGCGAAGAATAAAATTATTAACGACCGTCAATACGGATTCCGGCGGAACCGACGTGCGGTGTTCTTTTCGCATATGTTTAACATGTTTAGGGACGGTGCCTGGAAGGTTTCGGTAAAACCCAAACGGTTGCACTGGATATTTCCAAGGCCTTTGACCGGATTCGGCATCGAGGACTTGTCAATAAACTGCCTTCTTACGGACTTCACGCATCCCTGTGTACGTGGATTGCCTACTTTTTGAGGGCGAGGTCGATTCAGACGGTAGCTGATGGTTTCACCTCTTCCACACACTCGATAAATGCTGGCGTCCCACAGGGATCGGTTCTGTTTTTGTTTTTGTTGAAAATCATGTGCACCAATTCATTGTTACGCGGATGGCAGTATAGTCCACGATAGCTTTTTGTTTGAGAAGCCCCCAAAGGGCTCACAAACTCCAACGGCTCGGAGGGTTTTGAAGCAATTAATGGACGTTTACCTCGAGGGTGTTTTTTCTTGGGGTAAAAATAATTTAATGTTTCAAAGACCCAATCATGTCTGATTACGTCTAAAAGGGATCGAAATGAAAACTTAGTCTCCTTCAAAGGAAGCAATCTTCCGAACAGGCCCTCCATTGATATGCTTGGTGTAAATCTAAGTGACCAATTTAATAGTACACAACTGCTAAACCTGTACAAATCACAAGTGCGTCCCGCCATTCGGCAGCCACCTCTGGTCTAGAGTTCCAAAATACCTGAAAAATTCCCTCGACTGTGCAATTTGTTTGATAGATTCTCCCATCTTAACAGATGGATTGCAAACTTTAGAGCACAGGCATCGGGTGGGAAAACTATCATTGTTCTACCGGTATTACAATGGAAAATGCCCCGAAGAACTAGCGTCATTGATCCCTTCGGCACCGGTGCATAGTCGGGAAACACGCCCAACATATCGTCTCCTTAGTTCGTATTTGTCCAACAGACCATTAGAAAATTTTACAGGAGGAGAAGGTTTTCTTCCATTATTTCAATGAAATATTATGGTATGTGTGAAGACAAAGCTTTTTCCATAAAGGTAAAGATCACATTAGTTTAAATAAGTCTTAGTTAAGTGATTAACTATCATTTTTTATACATTATTTTAAATTTTAAAGTGGAGCTTGAACAAAAACTAAAATGGTCTGTTGGACAAATAAGAACTGAGGCGACAATATGTACATGGTTTACATTTGTCATATGGAGGATGGAGGGAGGGGGGGGGGGATGGGGGGAGTGGAGTAGGGAGACGGAAGGTGGAGGAGGCGGAGTGGGAATAACCCTAATACCATGTGAGCGAAGCCGCGGGAAAAAGCTATTGTTTTATGGGCAGTCAAGATGCGGAAGTTGAAAGGCGCTGTGCTCATAATCCAACAGAGAAACGAACCTGTCCAAGAACTGCAAACGTTTCTTCATCAGAACAATGATTTAGTAAATATGTTTAAAATGGCATTAGATTGTACACCATCGGACAGACATAATATTAAACGAAACACGGATCTATGTGTGTTTGTTACTCTTTCACGCAAAAACTACTGAATGGAATTTAATGAAAATTAAAAATAATATAGCTCATATGTCAGAATAACATGTACGAGCTCTGGCATCATGATATTTGTATAAAAAAAATGCATTAGGTGGCACGCGAGCTGATTGAAAACTGAATGTATCGGGAATGAATGTATGGAATGCAGGAGGGGGGAGGGGAACCCGGGAGGGCTCGGAACTCAGGAGGGGGGAGGGGAACTCGGAAGGGGGGTTCGCGGGACAGAGTAAGGGGGGGAGTAGAGTGAGAAGAGGAAAGGTGGAGGAGGAGGAGTGGGAATGCGAGAGGGGAAGGGGACGCGGGGGAGGAAGGGGAGGAGGAAGGTCAACGGGACGAATGTGAAAGGACGCGCAGGGAGAAACAATTTCTTTATTAAATGGCATAGCAACGCATGCCGGTTACCAGCTAGTATATTATATATTTCAACCAATTTACACAAAACCTTGACAAATTATATGCCTAAACTTTCCTCATGAATCACTCTATCTAATATTGACAACCGGATGAAAATCAGTTCAGTCGTTTTTGAGTTTATCAGGAACAGACAGACAGACAGACGCGTCGGAGGACTTTAATTTATAATATGTGGAGAATATATGAAGAGATAAATACGGATGTTGCGGAGTGTTGATTTATAAAGCTAATTATACTATTTTTGTCAGCAATTTTAACTTGTTGGTGGGCTGTTATATAGATTTTTATATTTATTTATAGTAGATATCATACTTATTAATTTTCCATCCCTTCTACTAAAAGTGTCACCGACCGCCACTGCTAATTTAGTTTTTTTTTTTATAAAAGATTTTATTAAAAGTGTCACTTTTTCTATTTTTTTTATCTATTCATAGATCAACTACATAATTCACCATGGGTGATAATGTTTTTTTAATTGTTTTTGTTTTCCCCTATTGAGTCATTTTAATAAATGATTTGTAATTATATTTTAAATTCACTGGTCAAGACAATAGGAAATGATAAAATGAATTATTATAATTTATCAATGTAAGTATAAATTAGTACTTTTCAGCATCTTAAGGCAACACTTTTTTGTTATTTCTAAGCGTGGAACAATAATTATTTTTCTACCAATCTGACAGATTTTATTGATATTATTGTTAACTTATTCATTTGACTAATGCCATTAGTTCCCACCCAGTCATCGCCCGTCGATAACTAACACAACGCTTGAGCCAAAGTGGAGCTTTATAATAAAGCCAAAATCGAGTGGTAATTTTGACACACGAGAAGAAAGATATTTAAAGATCTGTGTTTTATTTTCTGTTCAATCTACACAACATAAAATGATATCATGAAATCGTCTGTCGTTTTGTTTTTTCGGAATTCTATTCTGATTTTTTAAAAATAATAATTATAGTGGAGTATTAGCGGCTCTGAACGCAAATTATTATGTTTAAAAAAAGAGAAATCACGTAAAATTATACACCAATACATTCTATCAATTCTACTATCTCCACACTTAGCTAAGCGCTTGTGTAGTGAAGAATAGGAACAAACCTGCGAACGTGGGTAGTATTCTAACCAGAGGTCTTCTGTTCAGGAAGCGAGCATTATGCCAAGCATCACCAAGACAGACAAGCATATTAATATATGTCAAATTGTTTTACGTCAAAAAATTAGCCTTTGTGTTGAACGCGTCTTTAAAACGACAATGTACCGTTACGTACATACGAAACACTAATACGAAATACTACATTAAACTGTCGGTGTCCCAAATAATAAAAATAAAATAAAATAAACGAAACGGCTAATCGAGACCAAATCAAAAGCATCGTAATATAAACGTATTGCATACGGGAGCATAGGGAGTTCTTTAATTGTCCGTAATGAACGGACGCCTTTCTAAAAATGGAGTGAAGTGTGATATACGTACGGTATACGCGGTTACCAAAACGGCGGCAATATAAAAGGAAGTCCAAAAGACTCTAAGGTATACGTACCTAGCAAAAATCTGAATAACCTCAAAACACATTTCTGGCTAATTCTTTTACTATCACTCTGTAACGATAATCTTACCTAATATCTAACTTTACTAATCACCGCCATCCAATTGCTCTAAATATTTCTCTCGTATTCAAATAAATAAGTGCAGACATGTGGGTAGATCAGTGTAAGAAAAGACGTATTGTTCAAGTAACAAAGATGCAACATTTATTTATTAATTTCGAACAATTATGGGTAAAGCATGATTAATTGAATTTTAAATCTACAGGGGTGGTTGATTACCATAGGTATGTCAAATTAATGTGAAACTATAATCTCGGAACATGTGGGTCTCAATAAATGGAAGCATATCATTAGTTAATCCTGAAGGGCGCCTGTACCGATAACTGTACATATTTAGAAGGATTAAAATTAAATGCTAAGGATATATTAAACCAAAGTTAACTATACTATCTCGTGATGATCCATTACAAATTTTATTTCGCTCACTTATTACGGCTTGTAGTTCAGCTTCAGCTGTTACACCATGTACTCCTCGGAACCAACTAACTAACGTATCGAAACTTCTCCTCAATTCGCCCTCTACCGGCGCCTGTACAATAACGGCCGGCTTTCAATTTCTTCAGGTACCCGCGTGGCTAGAAACTCTGTCTAAAATTAGGTAAGTACTGGCCCCAAACTGCTGCAACTCTTTTCTAAAACTAAAAACATGTGAACATTCACAGCAATTTTATTAACAAACCTACCGGAAGCAGTGGTTGTTAAAAGGATGCGAAGTGAAAGTTTGCCAAATCAATATACAGGGTGTCCGGGGGTAAAGTGCATTTACTTCGGGAGGTGATTCTACATGATATTATAAGTAAAATAGATAAATAAATTTTTCAAAATTCCAACTTTTAGGGGTTGTTTTGTGGTAAAAACATAAAAATAGACCAGCGTGTGCCGCCAGCTATATTATTTTCCGCTGTTACGATACGGGCCAATCATAACCATGCAATGCTGCCACAATCGTGCCCGGCGGGCGCTCAGCAATTAAGATCGTACCTCACGCTAAGGATTTTTAGTAGGTACGTCTTTTTGTATGGGAAAAAAAATGTTGGAATTTCGGAAAAAGTTGTTAATCTTTTTTACTCCTACCATCACGTAGAATCACCTCCCAAAGTTCACCCCCGGACACCCTGTATACACATGGAAATAAAAATATACACATTGTTTTCAAAGAAAGATTCGCTTTTAACATCTGTGCAACAATCGCTTATAAATATTTGTTTTTCATTATGTTATTTCTCACTTATATTTTTGTATACCATAACTAGCATATATTTTTTAATTTTCTCTATTATTGAAAATGGTATGAACTAATGACATAATGAATAATAATATTTTGTTTGATTTCTCAACACTTTGTTGTTAATTCATATATTATTTTTTCTACAAATTTTCTCATTTATCATTGTTATTTTCAAATTTTATTATTTGGCTTTTACTTAAGGGCCCGCAAACCGAATTTCTACCGATTTCTTACATATCTCCCATAAACACGGTAAGTTTTAAAGCTCTTAAAAAATAAATGTTATTCTTGAAGATTATATCTAGACATTGCCCGCGCCAAAACGCAAATTATATAAAATTCCCCCGATAGAAAAAAAACGCAAAGTATGCTCCAAAAATTATTATTAACAACAGTTATTTTACAAGTCATATGTATGAAAAAATTTACAGTATTTCATTAAATGCTGTTTAAGACAATGCCCGCGAGATTTTGCTCTATTTTAAACGACTCGTGGTTTATTAAACATTTTCGCAATTTTCGCATCGATTTTGTAAATGTAAATGTAAATGTAAGCGCCCTCCTCTAACATTCGTAATTTCGTATCACTCCATCATCTTCTTTTCGAGCCCGGTTGCAGAGCCTTAATTGTTTGGCAATGACTGATATTGATGTGTGTGTTACTTTTATTAAATTGTGAAATTATCAACCCTGATACATGCAAATCTTGTATTTCAATAGTCTTGGGCGAACCATAGTGGAGTAATAATTACATGCTAAACGATGTGTTTTAATTGTGAAGAAGCAATAAAAAAAAACATAAATATATATCAGGGGCATGATCATTATATATAAATAAGCCGTATATATTTTTTGTTATATAGTTACATTATATAATTTCGTAAGAAATGTCTATTTGAACGTCTATAACACATTTTTAAAAAGTAAGCTGCCGTAACGTAAATAACGTGTGTTTTTGTGTTTTATTTTGTTCTTATTCTTACCTTTTTTCTGTTTTTGGAGGCGCCAGTGGTTCGGGAACTGCAAAGAAACAATATTCATAACTGAATCATTTATTAACATCAAAATCAATAAACTTGGAGTATCGTTTATATACATTAGAATAAGCAGCAAAAAGAATAAGAAAAAAGACTGAAAGTGGAAGGTTAAATATATTTATATATTTTAGGTATATACTGTATATATATATGTTAGGTATATACTGTAATTTATAGATCGCCAAACACATCAAGTGCGACTTTTTAACATATTTTTAAAGATGGCGCATGGAAAATTTACAAGATGTAAATATAAACATTATAGCTGGAGATTTTAATATAAATGTTAAAGAAAATGCAGACATATACACAAAAAAACTGAAATCTATTATTCAAGCTGCAAGGATGAAACAATTAGTCAAAGATTTTACACGAATTACTAATATCTCAAAAACGACGATTGATCTGGTAATCTCAAATAAATTTAACTTAAATATTAATGTACTAGATAATCCTAAAATTACCGACGATAACATCATTCAAATTCTAATAAATGACAGAGAAAAATGCTCTCCAGTAAAGAAACACAAATAACAACATTTAAAAATCACAAAAAAATACAATAAGGAAATTTTCATTCAGTCCTTAGAGACTATTAATTGGAATGGAATAAATCAAATGGAATATAACCAAAAAGCTGACCAGATGATATTAAACTTAAAAGAATCTATTGACAAAGTTGTTCCAGAACAGAAGATACATAAAAGAAACAATAATAAATGGTACACAAGCGAACTACGTACAAGTTTTATGGACATCATTTCAAAAATACTCCTCTAAACCGAAATTCTGAAAATCTAGAAAAAGTAGACATTGATTATGAAACTCTAAACTCTTTACTTCGGTCAGAAAACTGGGAAAATGTGATTTCAATAGAAAATCCACATCTCGCACTAGAGAATTTCTATAAAACTCTGAGAGATCATACTCTAAAAAGTGAAAGTAAAATAGTTGTCACTAACAATAAATATAAAAAAATTAAGCCTTGGATAACAGTTGGATTAATTATATCAATTAAACAAAGAGATAAATTATATAGAGAAATGTTTAAATATCAAGTAGATTGCCAAAAGAATAATCTCAGAACAATGCCTTATCTGAAAACAAAATATCTAATGTATCGTAATTTACTCAATAGGCTGATACGAAACTGCAAAAAGAAATACTATAGTATACAAATTGAAAATGCTAAAAATAATACTAAAAAAACTTGGAATATTATAAATGAAATTGCCAACAAAAAAAGTATGTCTTCAAATATTGTAAATGAGGTTATAATAAATAATGAAATAATAACTAACAAATCGACCATTGCAGAAAGCTTTAATAACTATTTTACAAATGTAGTAGACGTAGTACTTGAATCATCCGGCATTAATGATAATGATGCGTATATGGAGACATCTCCTCAATTAGATTCAAATAACGATTCAATTAACTCTGTACAATATTTTTCTCCTGTTACATTTAATGAAATTGAAAAATATATTGATAACCTAAAACCATCCAACTCTAAGGGAAATGATGGATTATCTTGTGACACGTTAAAAAAACAACGAACATATATCGACCCAAACAAAGAATCATTGGTCTTCAAAAAAATAAATGCAAAATATTTATTTAACATTTTAAACAAAATAAAATCAAAGAATAGTTCAGATGGATTAACTATTAGTAAAATAAGAGATGCTTTTTCAGTAATTGGATCTACTCTATTAAACATTATCAATGAGACGATTGAAGAAGGAAAATTTACACAGTCATGGAAACTATCTACTATTATACCGGTTCCAAAGGTTAAAAATACCAGAAAATGTGAAAAATTTCGACCAATCAACACTTTACCAAAATATGAATAGATTCTTGAAGTAATAATAAAAGAACAAATCTTGCAATACCTAGATAAACACAATATTTTATACCAGGAACAATCAGGATTCAGATCTAATAACTCATGTGAAACAGCATTAAACGTAATTGTCGAAGAATGGAAGGAAGGAATGAATAGTAATAAATTATATAGTAATAATCTTAGCAATATTTTTGGATTTTCAAAGGGCGTTCGAAACTATAGATCGAGAAATACTGATAAAAAAGCTTAAAGAAATTGGTTTTTCATCTGTTGCCATTAAATTAATAGAAGAGTCATAAGATTAATAGAAAGACAGAAAACAGATAACAAAAATTAATAATCAGTTGTCAAAACCAATGGACAATAAATTAGGAGTACCGCAAGGGTCGGTCCTTGGACCTCTATTGTTCATACTCTATATTAATGACATGGTGAAAATATTTTCAAAATGCAAAGTACGACTATTTGCCGATGATACACTAATATACTTAATTGGTGATAACTATGAAGAACTAATAAATATTTTAAATATTGAGCTAAACAATGTATCAAGATGGCTAAAAATTAATAAGCTTAAATTAAATACAAAAAAAAAACAAAAAGTATGGTGATCGGATACAAGAAGACATCCAGTGAAAGCAAAATTAAAATTGATGGTGAAATTATTGAAAATGTTACTGAAATGAAATATTTAGGAGTTATATTAGACTCCAAACTAACATTCAACAAGCATGCTGAATATACACAAAAGAAAATTGGGAAAAAAATATCTTTTTTGGGAAGAATTCGGCCAAAACTATCTAGTAAAACTGCAATCACTATCTACAATTCGATTATTACTCCACATTTTAACTATTGCTCAACTATCCTTTTCCTATGTAACGAACGAGAAAAAAATAAATTTCAAATTCTCCAAAACAGGGCAATGAGAATAATATTACGGCGGAAAAACAGTTTGCTGTACAAGGGGATGAAGTTGTATAACAAGCTACCAGAGACTTTGAAGTCCACACCAATTGGAAAGTTCAAGACGTATTGTAGGAGCTACATAAAATTACATAAAATTTAGTTTGCAATATGAAATATTATATTTAATTAGAAATTTGTAAACTTAAATGTACAAATTACTAAAATAAAATTAATAAATAAATAATAATAAAATATTTACCTTAAAACCTTAAATTTCGAACATCAGGGTGAAATTACTCGCACATACATATCCCAAAATTCACGTACCAAAATTACGGATAAAAGAAATTATACAATAGCTTGTGTCGCTCTCCATAGAGAGAACAAAATGCCTTATTTTTAAACGACCGGGGTCTTAAAAGTTGCGTATGATCTGTAGCTATTCGAAAATGTAATAATAAATTATATTATTGTTGAAAAATGAAATAATTTAACTTTGTATAAACCACTTATTTGATGCGCAAATCCGACCGGTTTCGGAACAAACGTTCCTTCGTCAGGGAAAGCTTATACTAGTATAAGTATAAGCTTTCCCTGATGAAGGAACGTTTGTTCCGAAACCGGTCGGATTTGCGCATCAAATAAGTGGTTTATACAAAGTTAAATTATTTCATTTTTCTATAATGGATAACCACAAAGTAATAGCTACATTCAAAAAGATATTATTGTTTACTGTCAGCTCGCTAAAACGGCCGGAAGTTTTGGCAAAAAATATATTTTGTGATTTGGGAAAAATAAAACAAAAGGTTTTTATTTTATATTTTGTAGGAAACTTAATTTTTATTCCATAACTGCAGCACAACGAACGCTTTTTTGCGAAGAAAAGGAAAAAAAAACAAAGATAATTTTTTTTGTAACTTATGTGATGTGTTTGTTAAAAATATGTATAAAAGGGGAAAAAAACAGATTTTCTGGATAAAATCAGTATTCTTCTAGACTTACTTGTATTCATAAATTTGATTTTTTTTTTAATTTTTGTCAGCTATACGCAGATTTTAATAACAAATGAACGTTAAAAGGTTAATTATGGTTAAAAAATATATTAATTACCATAATTTAAAAATACATGTTTTAGGTGTGATTTTGCATGTTTTTAATTTTTTCTGATTTTCAATGCATTTTAGCGAGCTAATAATAATTTTAAAAAATAAATGCAGTTCACATATTCATTGTAAGGCGCTACTTTTGAGATATCAGGCGTTTCAATTCAAAAGTTGAAATAATTGTTACACCCTATTATACAACTCAAATTTACCTCGAAATTAGGTGTCATTTTCAAAACTGGTAATAATTGAAGTGTGAATACATTCGTACAATCGATAAATTAGGTATATCCCCTAATTAAAAACGCACTAGACATAAAAAAATATGTATCCAAAGCATTTCAATAAACAGATTTAAAACACAAGCACTTTCTGCGTTGCAACGCACGCCTGGGACTCGCTAATTGATGAATAAATACAGATTCGTGTAAATTGGTTTACTCAAATTCCGAAAGCTAGTAAAAAGACTAATAATACCTTTGTAAATCTCACGTTGCGCCAAGATTTCATTTATCTGTGGATTGATCCAGTCCCTCAGAGCAAATACCCTCGTGAAGGCTGTGTAGGTATCATTCCTGCAGGTGAACCCATTCCTTGGCCCAATACTTAAGATACCTCTCAGCCACCAACGAACCTCTCCTCCTTGGGGTTGCGGGAATACTAAGCCAGCTCCACTATCGCCATTGCATCCTGTTGAGCCTAGAATTTAAAGTTAGCATGTGATTATTAATACTTAACCTTTGACTGGTGACATGGTTTTTGTGTAACGTAACTGGTGACGAGTATCTGGTCTATAGCATAGAAATTAGGTATTGTAGCTTACAGCAGTCGGTAAAAACAATAAAGTTTAATAACATATAAAACGATAAAGTAAAGCTAATCAATAAACTCTAAATGTAATTTTTAATGAAGAACTTGTTATTAAAATGTATGTAGTAACTAAAATAAAAATAAAAAACTAGAGATGAGATCAGTACTCACAAAAAAAAATTAAATCAACATATTATAACAAAAATACTAATTTTTCTTATAGTTAATATACCAATCAATGAATAAAAAAAATAATTCTCAAATTACTGGTATCATTTTACAAAACTAGCGACGGTCAATTTTTGTTTATTTTTATTGGCAGTCAGGGCATAATTGTTTGCCACATTGCAAGCGTTTGGCACATTGCAACATGTTTTTTACACAAATTACATTGGTAATTAGATTTGCGATTTAACGTAGGTGGACAACCAGCCTGTTTTTGACCTGTCATTGAAGTTTTGTGGTTCAGGTGGCAATTCAGAACCCAAAATATGCGCTAAGTTGGTTCGTGTATCGTTTGGAATGTGAGTATTATAAACTCTGCGTTGCATGTTTTGTAATACCGCGTTTCTGGACATTTTTTTTATGAATTTTCCTTTATCAATAGCATTTGCACACTTTTTTGGAGGTGCGGAATGAATAATGAATAATCATTGCAAGTAATAAATGTAAAAGTACGGAAAAAACCATAATCAAAATTACTTTAAAAAGTTACGTAAGTGGTGACATAGGGTCTGAGAGACCGCTGCCGAACTTTACATCGATGTAACTTACCGATTTGGGACTGTACGATGCAACTATCCTTCTCTACGGCCTGTACGCAACTAAAGTCGAAGCTACTCAGGTGTAAGAACAAAGCAAGCGCGGGGAAGGGAGTAAAATGATGTTTCACTGACGCTGCTCGGCCTGTGTGACCGCTTGTCACCAGTTAAAGGTTAAGTAAAGAAAGCAAAATATTGTATTTCTTTTAACTTAATAATAATAAAACGTATTATTATTGAAGAAGAAGATAACAATAAAAACCTAAAAGAAAATATGAAAGAGAACAAGACACAGAAAAACAAAAAAAGCAATGGTCGCAACTGGGATACGAACCCAGACCTCTAGTCTAACCGGGACGTGCGCATTAAGGCGCCGCTACCCGAATTTCTACCCATTTCTTACATATCTCCCTTAAACATTTGAAGTTTTTAAGCTCTTAAAAAATATATATGTTGTTCTTTAAGATAGTAGTTACCTTGAAAATACTTTACCTTGATTTACTCATGAACTTATTGAACAATTAAAAATATTTGAACGAACCATTAGTGTAGCCAGCGCAGATCTTATCAGCCGTGATGTATCTCTGGGATTTGTATTTCACGAACTCGTCGATGCATTCTCTCTGGCCGATAAAGGGGACGTTCAGCACACGTAGTTCTTGGGAGGATTCCTGCTCTTCCGTCCCTCCCCAGCCGGCAAACTTAGGCAAATAAATATAGTCATTATTTAAAAATAGGTATGTGGATAAAATAAACAATAATACCTCAATAAAGCAACAATAATATCTTAAAGTGACAGGTCTATGTTTTTGTTTTGCTCCCGCAAAATTAATAAAATAAGTGTTAAAAGTGAGAGAAATCTTCGGAAAAGTGCTCAAATTGAACCATATTGCTAGTATTTTAGTCAAGTCACCGAAAAAGTGGTATTTATTACAACTAAAAGTGACAGCAATCTGTTTGTTTTTTTGGCTCCAGTAAAATTAAAAAATAAACCATTAAAAGTGACAAATCATTGGGAAAATACACAAGTGCTATCTGAGTCGCTACTAGCTACTGGAATTATATACAAACTTATGTTCGCAACGAGATCTGCAGCAGAACATAAAAAAAATCACGGATTCGCCCACGGACTACCTTGATCGTAAACTGAGTGAGTTAAAAACACAATTGTTTACAAAATTAGAGACAGAAATAGCCGATCTGAAAAAATCAATCCAATTTGTAAGCGATCGATATGATGACATAAATGATAAATTAAATTAAATTTTGGATTTACCAAAATAACAATAAAAAATTATAGAGGAGATGGAAATACAAGAAAAAAAGAATTGTTGCTCTGGAAGCAAAAATAACCGAATCCGAGAAAAAAGAATTGAAAAACAGTGTAGAGGTAAATGGATTTAAAGCATCGCTGAATGAACCGCCCCATGAAATAGACACCAGAATTAGTTCAGCCTTCGGATTAAATCTGGAACCAAAGGACAAATACAAGTTTATAAAATTTAGTGATATAAAACCTTCAGGCCTTATATTAACGTTCAAAGATGAAACTAAAAAAATTAAAATGATGAATTTCAAAAAAAATTATAATGTCTCCCAATTAGCGGATGTTAATAAAAAAATGTATGTGAATGAAGCCCTTACGCCATACTATAAAAATCTTTTATGGTACCCGAAAATAAGGGCAAAAGAAAAAAAATTCAAATTCATCTGGTTCAGAAATGGAAAATTGCTGGCAAGAAAATCTGAATACTCTCTAATAACTGAAATAAAAAATCATCACGCCTTGAAAGTGAAATCATATAAGGAAGCCGTGTAATCTATAACTATCCGCAATTTAATTAACACTTATACCATAAATGGATCCATTAACTCATATTGAATATGATAACCCTTCTCCAGAAACCATTACAACTTCAACAATTCGAGGAATTAATGATTATATAAAAAACAATAAAGCAAAAACATTAAAAATACTCCACCAGAATATGCTACAGCAATCTGACGAGGGTATCGATATCATCATACTCACAGCGTGCCGTATAAAAAAAGAAACATATTCACTAAAACACCTAGACAAATGTAAGGTATATAACGCCACACAACATAAAAATCAGAATGACGGAGTGATAATTTATATTTAAAATGTGATCCAAGAAATTGTAAAAGAAATTCAACTCAGAGATGTTAACTATCTACTCATAAACATTAATAATGATATCTCAGTATTCGGAGTATGCAGATCACCTTCAACAAGAGACATATCTCCCTTTCTTCACTCCCTGGATGATGAGCTAACCCAACTACGAGATGTTCGGAACGTGTACCTAATTGGAGACATCAATATTAACATGATAAATACTGGACAGAAACACACGCAATGTGATGACTACCAACTACTCTTACTGCACCATGAACTGATTAGTGCAGTTAATATACCAACAAGATTAGGATATAACGAAAATGCTCAAAATGTATCTGCCTCCTGTATTGACCACATCATAATAAAAACAAACAAAGCGTACGATACCGCCGTTCACCATTCCAATATTACTGACCACTTTTCATTGCTACTTACCATTCAACTTCAAAATACACATACATATATTAAAAACACAATAATCAATGATATTAACAGTTTAAAGGATTTATTAAAATTGGAAGATTGAGGCGAACTACTTAAAATTAATGACTTACAAGATTGCTGGCACTCATTTACAAGCATTGTTTAAAAAAATATTAATAAATATTCAGAATCATTCACCATACAAACTCCACACAAATGTATAATAAAAAACAATTGGTTTACTCAAGGACTTCTAAAAAGTATGAGTTAGAGACAAATTATGCTTGAAAACTAAAAAAAATCCACTTGATCTTTCGTTGCTAAATCTTTACAAACATTATAGAAACATGTGTTTCCAACTTCTAAAATTTGCCAGAGGTAACTATTACAAACGTCAGATTCGAAACCATAATAATGACCGTAAACTTGTCTGGAAAATTATTAAGGAGATGACATTTACTATCAACAATAAAAGCAGTGATATTACCGAACTTGATACACCAAATCAAAAATTAAATATGAAAGAAAATCCAAAAGAAATAGTTCAATTTGTGAATGAATATTTCTCCAACGTGGGTTCTTCTTTAGCTAAAAAAATCGTTAATACTGATAATGAGATTAACAACACACTTAATAATAATGTCACCTTTAAATTAAATACAGTTACGGCAGATGACATTAAAAGCATTATAGATTCAATGAAACCAACACTCACTTCAGGATCAGATGGCATCTCAATGAGAATAATTAAATCAACTAGAGATGAAATAATTCAACCACTCCTCCACCTTGTGAACAGATGTATCATGGACGGTATCTTTCTTGCAATGCTTAAAATGGGGTCTGTTATACCAATCTTTAAAACCGGCAATAAAGCGGATATATATAATTATAGACCGATAACAATATTGAATAATCTTTCAAAAATAGTAGAGAAAGTTTTAAAGAAGCAGCTCACTCAATATCTTGAAACAAACCTCATACTATCTGAAAATCAATACGGATTTAGAAAAAATATAGGAACCATTAATGCCATCGCCTCTATTGTAAAAAGTATAAAACATAGTCTCGAAATTTTTTTAGATCTAAGTAAAGCCTTCGATACAATTGATCACACATCAAGGGCGGATCCAGCTTTGGCGCCAGGGGGGGTCACATAGCGTCAGGGAGGGGGGGGGGGTCACATAGTCGTGGTCAAGTCACAAGAAGTTATTATTTAATTTTGATAATAATAGATACAAGTAAAAAGTAGGTCCACCTAGGTCCTGGACACCCAGCCCAGGTGGGGTCATGACCCCCATGACACCCCCCCCTTGGATCCGCCCTTGTCACACATATCTTCTAGAAAAACTCAAAAAGATTGGAATCTCAGGTCGTAACCTCGTTAAAAGGTACATGTCAAAAAGGTCACAGTTAGTCAGGATTCAAAATGAATCATATCAACCAATACAAATCCAATATGGAGTCCCGCAAGGCAGTGTCTTAGGCCCGTTTTTATTCCTGATATATATAAATGATTTATGTGATCTAAACTGTTACGGCTCAGTCATTAGTTTTGCAGATGACACAATCCTTCTCTTCCATGGAAAGTCGTGGGAGACTGTATTTGAAAAAGCGGAAAAAGGGATGAATCGGGTAAAACAATGGCGTGATTACAAAAACTAAATACATTAAATTCAAAATCCACAACAAACAGACGGATAACCTCAATACAAACCTAAGCATAAAAATTCATAAAGACTGTTTAAACGTGAACCGAGAAATTCCTTGCAACTTTCCAAAATTGAATGAATTACAAACAATAAAATACCTTGGAATAATTATTGACCAAAACTTAAATTGGAACTCCCAAGTGGAAAATGTGACCAACAAATTAAAAAAACTAACCTATTTTTTCAAAACAATAAGGAAAATTTTAGATAAAGAAAAGCTAATTAAAATCTGTTTTGCATTAGCCCAATCTCATCTACAATATGGTCTTATCGGATGGGTAAGCTCATGCGATTCCACTATAAAACCAGTCCTCATAGCACAAAGGGCAATTCTGAAAATTATGAGTCCCCATCAGAACCCCTACAGACTACGTTTTTAAAGCGTTGAATATAATGTCACTAAAACAATTATATAAAAAGATATTCTAATGTATGAATTCAAAAATCAGGATAACTTTACACAGACATACTCGAGCCGATTCACACGATCTACCACATACATTTCACCAACCTACAACTAAAACGACTTTTGGCAAAGAAATATGCAATACTTCTCTATAAAATTATCTAATTTACTCCCTCTTGCAACAAAAACCATTAGAAAAATAACCGACTTCAAAGAAGCATAAAAATATGGATTATGGACATGGGAAAGAAGAATATAGATACAATTTTGCAACCTAACAAAGATTAATTCTAGTATTGTACTTTCTTTTAGATTTAATTTTATAATTTTCCTCTTGTATTTTTAACTTCATAATTCCACCAACTTCATTGAAGAACAAGTAGAGGAAAACAAACAAATGGCTGATACAAGTGCTAAAGCAGAAGATATTGCCCTGAAACAAGCGACAAACTGTATCCTTATACACAACGGCGTAAATACAACTACACACGAAACAGCACATAAATCACATACTTACACAAATTCTCACCAATATAGCTGATTACATGGAATATAAAGACACGGACGACCAACACTATTGTGCAAGTACAAATGATTTTAACCTTTGGACCAATATCACAAAAGAAAAATACCAAAACATTGGATCGTAAATTTCTTTTTTTTTTAAATTTATGATATACCATTAACAGTTTGATAATTGACGTCATTGTGCTGATAGAATGCTGGTTGAATGACAAATATGTAACAAAAACAATCAAACACTCTAACACACAAAGAAACAAAAAAACCAAAATGATCGTAAAGGTATTGTGGGAATGATTAGTCTCTTGTTTGTTTTCCCAAATACATAAGCGAGACAGAAGATAACCCACGATGAAAACGCTTGTAGTAGACTTGATTTCGCAGCTGCTAGCTCTCAGATAGAAAAAGAGCTATTTTGAATGCATTGGAAGATGATAGTTTTTCATTTTGATAAATTTGTGTATACCCAAAAAGATAACTGATGTAAAATCAGAGGATTTAATTTCTAAACTCAATGATTATTGTAGCATGTCTAAATGTTTTTGGAAGAGAGATCTCAATTTTATTCGGCGAAACAATTTGGTAACGAATCAATCAAGGATTTCGCAGTTCGTTTAAGAGCTTTAGCGATTAATTGTAAATTTGGAAATAATTTATCCGAAAAAATTAAGAAATGTTTTTGTTCTGGGTTGTAAACCGGGAAAGATAGCAGAGTGCATTGAACTCGTAGTTTTGAATCAAGTTCAAGGCCGCGAGTATATTAGCAAATATCAAGGTCAACAGTGCGCGAGCGTCGCATATTACACATTGGGAAAGACAAGGATGGTGAAATTGGTGGTGAAACAAATTCTGAATATAATTAATGTATAATGTCTGTTCTTATAAATAATAATAATAAGCCTATTTATTTCTTGTTTTACAATAGTTGGTAGTTAAAATATTATAATAAACTCAAATTTCATTTGTATTTTTTTTATTTATTTTTTTATAGAAATAATAAAATAATAAATAGTTGGTAGTTAAAATATTATAATAAACTCAAATTTGATTTGTATTTTTTTTTAAATTTTTTTTTTATTGAAACATATACAAGGTGTTAAGGGACGTACTTGACTTACTTTAACCAGTGATTTCTGACATTATTTGGAGTAAAAAATGTAAATGAAATTTTGGTCTCCGGTGACATTTTTGAAGTTTTTTTTTTTTTTTTTCTACAAAAACATAAAAAAATGGTAGTTGTTGAACAGTTGGAGGCGGGGTAAGGGGTTGGTCGGACACCCGGCTGAGTGACAATGTGATGATATGCGGAAGAATTTTTTTTTTGTTTGATTTTGAAGAAAAAAATTAAAAAAAAAAGTCGTCAAAAAAAGTCACCGGAGACCAAAATTTCATTTACATTTTTTACTCCAAATAATGTCAGGAATCACTGGTTAAAGTAAGTCAAGTACGTCCCTTAACACCCTGTATAAGTTAAAATGTTACAACATAATATAACATCAATATTTCAATCAATCTCCTAATAAAGCAGCTGCTTGTGTTTAGGAGAGGAAGTAAGTTAGCTTAGATTACGTTAGTAAAATAAGTACATATATATTTTTAAAATATTTATGAGTTAACAGGAACCCCGGTTTGGGTAAAGGCCTCCTCCAAAGATGCCCATTTTTGTTGGTCTTGTGCTATGGAGTACCAGTTTATGCCAGTTGATCCTTTCAGATCATCTTCCCAGCGGGCTAAGGGTCAGATCACCTTCCCTTCCCCCTCTTGCCTGGTGGTCCTTTCCACTGGGTAACTCGTGTGGTCCATCTTCTGTCAGACATTCTCGCTACATGGCCAGCCCAATGCCATTTCAGTTTTTGAGCAAAGGTTAAAGCATTTGTAACTTTAGTGATGTCTCTTATCTTTGTGCGTCTTATTTTGTCCATTTTCTTTATGTTTAACATGCTTTGTTTTAAACCTCTTTGACATACATCGATTTTATTTTTAACTTGTCTAGTGAATTTCAAGGTCTGGCTTCCATAAGTTAAGCTTGGTAGTAGATATGAGTTCATCACTTTAGCTTTGAGAGTTATTGGTAAGTTACTTTTAAATATTTCTTCTTGGCTCCAATACTTATTCCAGGTTTGTTAGACCCTTCTCTCTATTTCTATAATGTTGCTGTTTTTCTCGAAACTTATTCTTTTTCCCATGTAGATATAGTTTTCTACGTATTCTAAACGGTTAACGTTGATAGTTATAGGTCTCATTTGTGTATTAGTCATTATCTTAGTCTTTGTTAAATTCATTTAGTCCAACTTTCGCACTCGCTTGTTGTAGAGCTTCTATCATGGATTGCATCTCGTTGACTGTCTCTGACAGAAGTATCAGGTCATCGGCGAACCTCAGATGACTTAGGTAGACGCCTTTTATGTAGAGTCCTGTTTTACTCCAATCCAACTTGTTTATAATGTTTTCGAGAATGGATATAAAAATAGTGGGTGAGGGCGGGTCCCCTTGTCTTACCCCTCTTTCTATATGGAAGGCGGGGCCTAAGGCTTCGAGCTTTATTCTTCCTTTGTTGTTATTGTATATACTTTTAATCACATTTATGTAGTTATCTGGAACCTTTTGTTATTTGAAACTCTCCCATCTTATCGTCTGTTCTTATAAACTATTAAATTTAATCACGGGGTCAAGCAATCGGCATACGACAAAAAACAAGCCTTGACCCCCCATTCCTATTTGTACATACCTACACATCACTTTTATATTTTGATTTGCATAAAAGGGTGTTCAGACATCTAATATAACCGCGAGCAGGTATCTGTTGAACCGCGAGCGCTTATGTTTCGTGCCGTTCACACGGCGCAGATAAAATATTTCTTCCTATGATAGGAGAGGGGGTCAGTTGAATCAGCGAGCGGCCACGGAGTGCGCATTTTTTGTACTGAATCTATGAACTTGACATCTGTCACCCACCGGTCTTGGCAGCTCCGTAATTAAAATGACCCTCTCTCCTGTTTTCGTCGGAGTGGGGGGCGCTTAACTGTTGGCATATCGCCTCAGGAGCGGTTACGGCGTAAGATGTGCATTGTCTATGGTTGATGTGCGCATAAAGCGATCAGGTGTGAACGGTCTGAAGGGATTGTATGTAGAACGATATGTGGCATGCTATGATCTTTTATATTTATATGCTCAATGTGAACGAGCTCTAAAAATAAACTGATCCGCGAGTCAAGCAGTCAATATTGACAAAAACAAAGCTTGACCCCACCCGCTATTATATGTGAACATACCTACACACCATGAAGGTTATTTTTGTTGTTTATAAAACGGTTTTTGCACAAATCTAAAATCTGTGCAAACTCATTTCGCTATATACCCAATTTGTGCAATACTGTTCATTTTTAATTTGCACAAATTGGCTCTGTGTAACCATTCTCAAATATGTTCTTAAATCATTCTTAAACTGCGCAAACTCACAAAATAAACGAAGTATCGGGGAAGCACGGAGAGTAATAAAGGCAAAAATGATACGGTCGGCGACTCGGGTTCGTTGCACAACAGCGAACGAACGCCGTCCTGTTTGAAGTCTCTAGCAGTCCAAATTCTAAGAATTTATCTCAGTTCTAAGAATTGACAGACAAGTATCCATTGCCGAGAATTGAGGAACTTTTAACGAAAGTTAGTGACGGAAAGTTAGTGCGAAAATTGACTTCAACAAGCATACAACCAGTTAATATTGAAAGAAGGGTGAAGGACTTTCACCACTTAGGGTTATTTCAAAATAAAAGGATAGTTTAGGGGCTGGCATCGTCGCCGGCAATTTTTGCGAAGGCAGACAGTTGTGTGACAGGGATAAAGAAAATGGCATTTTATCTCGACGATATTATTATAGTCGGTAAAAATGAGAACGATTTAGAAAAGAACATTTGTGTTATTTTAGAAAGGTTAAGAAGCTATGATTTAACGGTAAATAGTGAAAAGTGTGAATCCAATTTAAAGGTTATTGAGTTTGTAAATTTTAAAATCAGTGAAGAAGGAATTTAACCGGGTAACCGTAATAAAAAAAAAAAACTATTTTAAATGCATCTCCACCTAGTGATTTAAATCAGTTGAAAAGTTTATTAGGTATGATTAGTTATTGTCGTTATTTTATTCCTAACATGGCAAATTTATTATTATCATTTTACGAGTTATTTAAAAAAGATGTTAAGTTTAAATGGGATTAAAAGAGGAGTAAGAAAGTTTTGCGGCAATTAAAAAATATTATCATCGGATAGGATTTTACTCATTCTGATGAAAATATTCCTTTGTTATTATTGGGAAGGAAAATTAGAACAATGTTTGACTATTTGAATCCAAGAAAAGTTGGAGAAAAAAATAATAATTTAGGTTCTCCTCGACAAAAGAAAATAGTACAAAATGTTAATGTCAAGTCAATTAAAAAAAGCAATATAAGGGTAGGAATAAATCAGGTTTTATATAGGTCAGAAGATAATGACCAGAGATATTAGATCTCAGGGATATAGATTATGAGTTCCTGGTAGTTGTTGATAAAAAAGGTATTAAAATATTTTTCATAAAAATTCGAAATAACCTAGTTTAGTAACCCAATAACCTAATTTCTTATTCAATGGTTATCCGACAAAGCACTAGTTAAGGATTTTATTACTGACTTTGTGGTTTCAATATAACGTTTTTTTATAAAAAGAGGTTCCCTCCGTCCAAAAGATTTATGATTCAAACTTCAACAGTGTACCTAATATGAGGTCCCGTTTAGAAAATCATTTTACAGGTAATAGGTACTTAGAAAAATATAGACTGACTGATACAGATCAAATATTGAACGGTTTTGACGTACTATATGGACATACACCAATTATACGTTTAAACACTACTAAACAACATTTTTGAACTAAAAAAACAAATTTCAACAAAAACAAAATATCACTAACAGACCAGTTAGACAAGCGTACAAAGACAACATGAATTCTTCGACGGTAAACTCAAGCTTTGGACAAAGACACCATGCAATAAAAGCATTCAACAGTCTTTTACTTGAAACAAAATCGAGGAAAAAAAAACAAACAAAAACAATATTACCAAAATTATTTTACGAAAGTAATTTTGCAAAGATTGAAGAAGTAATTTTTTAGTTTACAAAAAAACTTGGTTAAGACGCATAATACTTTTTCCTTTTCTTCAATTAATAATTATTGCAAATTCACTTTACGGCATAATTTTAATTCTGTTTCATTATTGTTTTGTTGTTGTTATTTTAATTTAAAAAAATATGAACATGTTTCGGAATCGGAGACTTAATTTAAATAATTTTTATTTAACCCAATTCATTGGTTTCATTGACTTAAAAAAATACTTACCAAAACTACATATATGTACATGACGCGAATATGAAAGAAGAGGTCGGGGTACGTCCGAGGAAGACATGGCACGATCAAGTGAATCAAATATTTTAGTTAGGCCATGTCAAGAGTTTGTGATAGGTTTGAGTTGTTTGGCGGCACTTTCAGCTGCTTATCCTTGTCATAACACCTTTCAAATGATATTTTCCCAAAATATTATTTTACTGTAATCAATTGAAAATTACCTTGGCTGTGATCGTGGGGCTTGGTGAAAGCTGGTAGTCATCGAATCTCTGGTTCACGAAGTCGTAACAAATGGCGCCGACGGTGTTTGAGAATTCGAAGGGAGTCTTCAGAACTAGCAGAGCCACGTCATTCTGGTGGTGGTGTAAATCTCCCGTGTACCACTGATGCAGGCGAATTTCAGCGATCTAAGACATGGAAACAAATACGCAATGTGATCTCCATTTACATAGTTTTGCAGCCCTCACAAGAAGCAAAAGGTAGCAATATTAAGGGTGTAACAATATAAAGTGTGTTAAACTGTTTATTTTGCCTATGTTAGAAGTCAACTTGAGTACAATTCTCCCGTCTGGAACCTATATTATAATATGCATGTATGAGCTGTTGAAAGAATTTAAATCAAATTCTTACGTTTCTTGATTTTAAAATGGGTAGGTATTCTAGCAATTATGTTGAACTACAACACTATTTTAAATGATATGAGTAATGAGTATGCTCAAATTGCCAGACAGAAGAATTTTCACTGACTCGGTATTTCTGTTTAAAATTCTAAATGATTTAGTTGACAGTCCGGTATTGCTCGAATTGATAAGCTTCCGGATTCCACTACGTAATACTAAGTCAGGATTTATTTCAGTGCAATAATTCTGGAACTAACCTCTATGTATTCCTCTTTGCCCAGAATACTAATGGAGGGAAACAATTATATAAAGTCAGTGGACATCTTCAATTTATCTTTAAACAAATACAAAATATTGTTACGGAGGCAGTTCAGTTATGTACAGTAAATACGTACGGAGCGATGAGTTCGCTAGCCGCGCTCAGCTATCTTACGTTTATAGTATCACTTGAGGCATCCGAACGATGAACGAGATCGAGCGTAAATATGCAAGATCTCAATTTTTTTGCTAATATCCTGGAATATCTACAGCTTCCTGTGTGCAAATGCATATAGTCCGATATTTAATTATTACACAAACGGAGAAATACTACGCTGGTCTTGTCGGACATGAAAATTCCACAATTAATTCTCTCACTAAATAGAGTGAGAACGATAAATTTAATAAAAAAAAACTGAAGTAATCCTCCGGAAGGAGTGAAATCCTCTCACAAGTCGCAGAACATAGTCTCCCTTCCCAATATATTCAAAACTAACATCTAAGTTATTCGAATAGACGATTAGAGTCTATAAACTAATTGTTTTAGGAACATCCCCTCCGACTAGAAAAATCAGATCAATCAATCAGACATGTTTATACTGTAAAAGCCGGAAGTCAAATTGGCAGAAGGCCATATGGCAACCTTGAAGGTATGTTAGTGTAAATAAATTTTGATTCACCCTGACATCCATAGTCTGGAAGCGTGCAGACTGTCTCTGGGCCATGACTTTCATAGGTCACCTCAAGTGATTCGCCAAATTTGGTGATTTAGCAGGGGTGCCCGGATTCATGGGGTGAGGTTTGTCCAAATCTTGGCGGTGGATGCATGTGCCCACCAACTGCTTGGCAGGTCGGTTCGAGAGAGACTGGTTGGGGGAGAACTTTTAGCCTTTCCAGGATGACTTTTTTTTAACATCGCCTTGACCGCTGTGGGAGGGAAAGATTTCTACCTTTCCTTTCCAGAACTTACTATCCTTCATTTCCTCAAAAGACCCTCCACACAGCGTCCCCAAAGTTAGCCCTGGAGGGTAACTATTTTTCTCAGAGCCTCCTGTGTGGAGCTAATGTTAAAAAAACTACCACTGACTATCATAGCCACGGCGTCAAAGAAAGACATGCATTTATTTGGTAACAGATGATTACTCCTTCAAGGCTCCCGCAAGATTATAATTTTTTGTTAAGCGAAGCTACTTTTACTTCTTCAAACTTCGCAAATTTATTTTGTCGCATCATTTTTCATATAATGAATAACTTATTACTTTGTATAAAACCACTATTTTTAAAATAATATCAACATGTCGAAATTTTTCATTGTTGTTGTCATTTCGACAACATTGTTGTCGAAACATGTTGATATTGTTTTAAAAATAGTGGTTTTATACAAAGTAATAAGTTATTCATTATATGAAGCTACTTTTATTTATTTTGAACGATTCTAGACCTGCAGAGTCCCTGCATACGTTGTCATAGGTAAAACGTAGGTAAAACAAAGGTAGGGCGCGCGCCGCTACACATATAGGTACACATGCGAGCAGCAGTGCTATTAGCAAACGCCCATATCCGTGTTTCAATTATCGATGATTTTGAGTTTTTTTAAAACTCCAAACATGGGTTAGCAAAAATTCGTTTAATAGCATAATAAAGTAAATTACTTACTTAAAAATAGACATTTTTTTAATCCTGTAAAGTTGCCAAAATCCACTAAATTAGCAGGCAATTTACTAACAGGTGGTTATACAGGTTGTCCGGGGGTAAAGTGCATTAACTTCGGGAGGTGATTCTACATGATAGTACAAGTAAAAAAGATAAATAACTTTTTTAGAAATTCCAACTTTTAGGGGTGTTATGAGGTAAAAAGATAAATTTAGTCCGGCGCGTGCGGCCAGATTTATTATTTTCCGCTGTTACGATACGGGCCAATCACCATCGAGTCGGGCGCCCGACAGGCTCTCAGCAAGTAAGATCGTACCTCACACTAAGGTTTTTTAGTAGGTATGTCTTTTTGTATGGGAAAAAAAATGTTGGAATTTCGGAAAAAGTTGTTAATCTTTTTTACTCCTACCATCATGTAGAATCACCTCCCGAAGTTAATGCACTTTACCCCCGGACACCCTGTATAATAAATTTTGAAGAGATCGCACATATCGTAGAAGAGGGTCATAAGTCAAAAGAGTTAATTTTACAGGAGAGTGAAAACAAATTAATGATGAACAAGCGGTTCCGTCGAAAAGAGATACTAGCGACATCTTGTGGAGATGGAGTGATCTAACTTAAATACGGTTTTAGTCGGGCATAGATAATCACAATCACTTTAATTTTCAGAGATAAAGCGTAAAATAGAAAATTTTGACTTATGACACTTTTCTATGTGATATGCGATTTGTAGTTTTTAGTTTATAATAACTTTGCCTTACCTCCGACTTAGGGACGTTCGTCTCGTTTGGGTGGTCCCACGACTGAAAATGTTTGTGGGCGGCCACGAGGAATTGCTCTGCAGGCTCTGCTCGTTTTAGATCCGTACCGTAGAAACAGTGCGCCGCTACAAATATAACATCGAAAGTCATCAAAAGTAGTAATCTCTTATTGTGATTGTTATTTTATATAAATACCTTGAATATGTATGTTTATATACACATGGATAGCGAATTATTTATTATATATAATTGTATATACTCGTAAATAGATCTTTGAAGATGCTGTGCGGAGAGTCTTTTTGGAGAGAGAAAGGAGGGAGCATGGGTCTTAAAGGAACCCATGTTGTAGGAGAGAGGAAAGTCAGAGGTAGGCAAATCATTCCACAGCCAAGCAGTTAAACTCAAGAACAAGTCATAGAAACGACCCGTTCTCATGGGACAAAACGTCAAATGGGTACGTATCTTGGGCACGTATATGACGTGTTTTCTGACTATGCACCATTTTTTTGGAGGTTATCTACCACTTACCCGCTCTGGTATAAGTAACAAATGGTTACTCCTTCAAGGCTCTTGCAAGGACTCTAATTTTTTTGAATGAACGAATCTACTTTTAATTTTGAACAAATCTAGACTTCCAGTGTCCCTGCATACATATTGTTAGTAAGCAGTATGCAAGTATGACTATAGAAAAGACAATGGGACAGGCTGGTGACAGTCCATGAGGAGGCAAGCGCTGGGTGATTGTATCCAGCGTATCCTGCAAGCACCTTAAGACATGGTACATAAATAATCAGGGTATAGCGCTGGAAAACGGGTGGGATTCCTCTCCAATCGATTGGCATTCCCAGCAAGAATGCGCATGACGTTCGATCTAGCCGTAAACCACACTCAGCTTCCGCGCCCCTTAGCCGGTTTCTCGGTGGTGCCTTAAAGAAAAGTAAATGGGAGATTGGGGGGAAATGCCCGACGACCCTAAGAAATTCAGCGTCGAGAAGCCGGAGGCAGGGCGTAGGAGAGCCGAGGTCGCCCGACTAAACTTCAAGCCTGTACATGTTGCTGGGGGTGGCACAAATGATTTTAGAGAGCACCGTGCCGTCGTCGTCCGACTCCTGACGATGCAAGGACGAGGTCAAGCGCACAAATGGGGGAAAAGAAATTACAAAACAAAAAGGTAGAGTTCAGTTCAGCCTTCTGAACAAAGCCATGCGACAATGCACCAGTACTGAGGGTATCAATGAAGGGGAGGGGGAGGGGGGAAATATAATAAATAATGAAAAGATAATTAAAATTAAACCAAATAAATCAAAATCAAATTAAAGCAAAGCAAATAATATTACGATTCTGAATAAATATAAATATAATCACAACCACAAGAAGATATTCCTTTCATTAAAATTTTTATCAATTAAAACATTATGTCTCATGACTATAAAATATTTTTTTCAATCTTACCACTGATAACGATTTTGGTGCTGAGAATGGTTCCTCCGCATATAAAAGTGATTTCAGGTTGTCTTTCATACACCGCCACCTGCCACGGTAAGGTGTCCAGCTTGGCGACAGGTGCGTTGAAGATGAATGTAGCGCCGTCGGCAACCTCAAGCCCGCAGTCTTTAAGACAGATAATTTTACAATTAACACACTAATTAAATTTAATATATTTTCGACAATTGTAGATTTCGAGAGAGCGGGAGAGTGGTAAATGTAAAGGTAAATACTCGCTTCACAAATTTTACTGTCCGCCATAGTATAAGGCCTAGTGCATACATACAAATTTTGCTTCGACTAAACTGTTGTGTCGAGTTTTGTACTTCTCGTAATTTCCACACAACTAAACCGTTTAGTTGATGGAGGTGCGCATACAATTGATGCAGTCGATCAGTAATATCTCCTTTGAATCGACTAATTCAGCAACGCTCAAGTCAAGGTGTTACGAACAATGTCAATTAACAAGAAAGTTCTAGTTTGTGCTTTACTTTATAGATATTTTAAAAGACATAAAAAAGAAGATACTGTGTACATTTTGTACTCAGTGACAGATTATCTAGTGGGATCATAGACATATGAATATTAGTTGACCAGAACATAAAGGTGAGGGTTAGACAACAACGACAGCGGGCGCAGAGCGGGAAGGTGACTTTGGAGATTATGTGACTCGTCGATAACTCAATATGACAGATAGGCATTTCGCATTATAATATCACCATTTAGTTCTTAAAAGTAAACTCTGCTTTTGAATGAATTAACAATAGACCTTTTTTACATGGGAGTGCGAATTGCTCGCCGCGTATTGAACAAATTTGTGCAAAGTAAAGTTCGCTTATTTTCAGACTCCAATATTTTATTGCCGTATTTAGTTTGGACACTTTTACAAATGTTTCATAATTTACTTACCCCGTAAACATCGACGAGCACACGCCAGGTATCTCGAATGATAGTATATATTTACACTTTTCAAAACACAAACCATGTTTTTTGCGGTGATATTTCGTAAAATGCATCGATGAGCACTCGACGCTGGCTCGCAGAAGAACGATGACGTCATATTTTTTAGATTCACGTGGAGCCATACTCAATCCCAGCCGGTTCCAAGGAACCGGTATGGGGAGGGGGAAATAATATGCTTTTATCACTTAGGGCAGGTCTACTAATATTTATATGTTTATGAGTGGGATATTTCATGCGTTACATTCTAAGCTGAAAGAGCACCCAGATAAGTTTTTTTAAATATTATAGAATGAGTGAAGAAACGTTTAATGTAATAATATCATTCGTGGGTCCTTATATATAACGTCATGGTACAAGACGGAGATGCGCTATATCAGTAGAAGTCGATGAGTCGATGGTACGAGTATGTGCACATCAATACAATGCAATACAAATTGATCGTTTGATCGATAGTTGTCCAACTTTTTAATCAAAAGCAGATCGATACAGCTTTTAAACTTTTTGTCGAACAACTATCGAATTGACAGTGTGTGCACTTAAATACATTCCTATAAACATATGATACACAACAAAATAGTTATTCAACGAAAAGTTGTATGTATGTACTAGCTCTTAGTCTTCCCGCATTTGCGCAGTGATCATACTGAGAAATGCCTACAATAAAACATGAACTTTATTACTAAGGGCCCTCTTTTTCAACGCTTGCTAGAGAAAAGTAGAACAAAAAGCGGTTACTAAATTTAAATTTCACCAAAATGTGTTTTTCGATCAATTTGACTGCTTGTTTTACGTTACTTTTAATTTTTGTTTTTACTTTCCGAAAACCGATAGTTACTCTAGAGCAGGGGTTCCCAACGTTTTTGTACTCTAGAGCACATTCTAAAATATCGGTAGGGTGGCGGGCGCCACCTCTTTTTAACCGACAAACTTCTTCCATAACTGATATTATTAACGTTTCAGACAGCGTTACAGTGTCCATCGTCAGGGCAGATGACTAAAAAAAAAAAAAAATAAAAAAAAAAAAAAAAAAAAAAAAAAAAAAAAAAAAAAAAAAACAACAACAACATTCTAATTGCATACTCACAGAGTTACAAAACGTAAACGTCGTAAAACATAGTAAACAAAAAACACAAATACAAAGAAAATTTTTTATAAAAAAATATACTATCAATATGTCAATGTGATCTTTGGCATTGCATATCATTGGCCAGTGCCTCGTAATTAGGAGAGTATGTCGATATTCCTATTAGCAAACAATCATAAAGATGCTCATCGGTGAGTCGAGATCTATATTTTGATTTTATGAAGTTCATGTTTGAAAACAATGATTCGCAGAAATATGTCGAACCGAAAAATGATTTAATTTTATAAGCCGCTTTTTTCAAAAATGGGAACTTTTCTCTATCCACTGTATTCCAAAAGTCCTCTGATATTAAGGATTTTAGCAAAATATCATTCTTAAGGTCCAAAATTTCTAACTCTAGTTCTTCTGTCTTAGCTTGAACAAAATCTGCAATACGTGCGGCCATTTCCATTACATTTATTTGGCAAGTAAAAGGATTATAAATATGTAAAAGGATATTACGAATATTTTGCTGATATAAAATAAACGCTTTATTCAATTCTAATTCTCCACAAAAAACTTTCACTCCAAAATCTAGCTAGAATGGCAGATAACAACAAACAATAATGGCGTCGATGTAGTGTCCATAGATATACGGCGTTTGACACAAAGTTTGACCTATCTATAATTCAGCTTTATCTATAAGAATTTGGTCCGGTTTTGGCAGTTTCAAGGTCAAGTCACAAGATATACGCCCCCGGTAGTGCCTACTTTCTCCACGAAAACCCTATCTATAATTCAGCTGTATCTATAAGAATTTGGTCCGGTGTTGACAGTTTCAAGGTCAAGTGACAAAATATACGCCCCCGGTAGTGTCTACTTTCTCCACGAAAACCCGAAGTAAGCCGATGATCGCCGAAGCAATCGGGACGGTACGAGCACTACGAGCACGTGACTATTGTTAGTTTGGCTGTCGGCCGCGGCGCCCGCGGGCTCATTGCTTTCACTGAGTCGCGTGCCGTGTGTTTTGTTTGGCGCCTCGGAGTTCAAAAACTCTGTCTCTGTCGAACAGTGGCGGGCAGTGGGAACCCATGCTCTAGAGTTACTCCGCAATATTGGCATATTTGATAGTTCTGTTCGAGGTAAACTACGAAATTGCGTGTTTCAACATTGATTACTAATATACTAATTAGTAACCTAACCTAAACCTAACCTAACCTAACCTAACTTAACCTAACCTAACTTAACCTAACCTAACCACGAGGGCGCCAAACAATTCGGTTTAAAAACGCACTCCTTGCCTCATTCATATTCATACGTCGCGTCGCGTCATCTCATATTCTTCTGTTATTGACACATCTTCCTCGGGAGTCCCCAATTTCTTCTACCATTCACATTCACCTCATAATATTCTCCTTACACACTTTCTTCGTGCATTCAGAGTTAAAGATACTCTCAGTATCGCTCTGGTGTAAAATCATCATTCAGAATTGAAACATTAAAAAAATAAGCTCTATATGTCCAAACCATGCGTCCCTATTATGATCCTCATTACGTTCAGCCTTGCATTCTTTGCGAATATCCATCATTTATCCGTACACGGTTTAACCGTGTATGCGCATCAGAATGATTTCTATAGCATGCAGTAAGAATACTTTCATCCCTTCTCTGCCAGTTCTATGCCTTACTGCTATCGTTTATTAGATAACCAACTTCTCTGCCACAGGTCATCCCAAGTACTTCACTACTTTGGAGGTTATCCACCACTTACCCGCCCTGGTATAAGTAACAGATGGTTACTCCTTCAAGGCTCTCGCAAGATTCCAATTTTTTTGTTAAACGAAGCTACATTTATTTATTTTTAACGATTCTAAGAGTCCCCGAATACGTTGTTAGTAAGCAGTATGCAAGTGTTTAACAGGAAAAACAAAATGCAAATAATAGGTTAGTAAACACAAATATGAATTAAATAAGGCAAAAAAAAACTCATTCCCGAGGCTCCATGATTTCTTTTAACCGTTCACTATTGGTTGAAGGAGACTTTTTGACCTCTCCAGACGGCCTCTCACACACCATCACCTTGCATTGCAGTGGGAGGAATAGATTCATACGGCCGTCACTCTTGGACACTCTGACCCCCAGATTCCTACCCACCCCACATATCTTTTTCCTGCCCAGAACTTCCTCTTCTTCGTTTTAAAAAAAAACCCTCCACACAGCGTTCCAAAGTAGAGTAGCTACGGGCTCGATATCGGGACCTACGTGTTATATAATGCAAGTAAACAGTTTACCAAACGTAATAAAACGTTGTAAATGCTACATGTTTGCAGACGATACTTGCATTATATGCGCTGACAAAAATCCACAAAAAATTGAGGAAATTTTACAAGAAGACCTAAACAACATAATTAAATGGTCACACGATAATGGCATTATAATAAACGCAAAAAAAGCCAAATATATGCTTATTCACTCACCATATACAAATTGTCAGGATAAGGAATTGCATATAAAAAGTCATTCATATGATTGTTTACACACAAAAAACCAATCCCTGCAGTGTAATTGCCCAAATATTGAAAAAGTGTACCAATATACATACCTTGGTCTTACAATAGATGTCAATTTTAACTGGTCAAATCATATTGAAAATGTATGTAATAGATTAAGATCCATATTAAGGAAATTTTATCACCTAAAAAACTTTGTTGATAAAAATATATTATACTATATATACAACGCATTAGCAGAATCAATTATAGGATACGGAATAAATAGTTACGGATTAACGTACAAAACGTACTTAAATAAAATAGAACAATTACAAATCCGTTTCCTAAAATTGATATCAGGCAAAAAAAAAGTTCAATTATGTGAAGGCGATTATAAAAAAATTTTCTCCTTGTGTAATGTCCTCTCTATACACAGTAAGGTAGATTATCAATTAACGCTAGATGAATTCTGGAATACAGAATTCAAAAAACCTGTAAACCACAACTACCCTACTAGGCATAGAGAAGCACAAATGCTTATTATTAATAAATCTCAAAATGTATACGGTGATAGAACAAAGAGGCATAGAATTCCGAAAATATTTAACGCATTACCTGAAAATATTAAAAATGAGACATCTTATTCAAATATCAAAAAAAATGTTAAATCATTCTATCTCCGTAGAACATGAAAGCAAATAATATTGTATACAAATACCCAAATCGAATATTGATCAAATACCTGGAAATTACTATCACCCACTGTATTCGTAATTAGTAGTTTATAATAATTAGTATTGTAAATTTTACACAGTTATTACAATGTAAAACATAAAAGTACAATAGTATTAATTAAATAGGAAAAATGAGAGATTTCTTACAATCAAACTGATTGATCAGTTTTGTAAGATTTTTAAGATAAATATTGTAAAATTAAAAAAACTGAATAAACATACTTAAAAAAAAAAAAAAAAGATGTCATAGGCCCGAGGGAAATTGTTTTCATCGAGGCCTTCCGTGTGAGCTAATATAATAAAAATGGTAAAAAGTGGTGTTCAAATTAAGTCATTTATTTATGTAATTAAATAATGAAGACAATATTAGCGAAACTCTATCGAAAATCTGGAAACAGAAAAATCAAAAAATGATATTGGCACCTCTGGGACTCGATTCGGTGTCAATATCCGATTCGGTCATTTTTAACTGTATCATACTTCGACTAAGAACCACCAATGCTTGGTGAAAAGGCAGTTATTTAGTTATGTGTTTGACCTGCTTTGCATTCAGGCAATGAAATGCTCCAGAAACCATGGTTACATCTCATCTCGTCCAGGGTCTGCGTCCCGGAGAGGGTGTGACCGGTTTTACACTCGAACAGGACATACGATCCATGTGGCATGGAGGGCTGACAGGGCATAACCAGGTTTTCAGGACTGTAACAGGTGTAGTCTACAGTGTACGAGGTAAACAGCTTGCACGGTTCTGCAAAAAATACCGTTCATGTGTTATATTATATTCTACAATAAATCCTTCCTCTCTTTCCTTTCCTAAAATTAATAATGGAATTATTGTCCTCAGGGTCTCCTGTGTGAAGCTAATGCAAAAAAAAAAGAACACTTGATTTTATGAATTTCTGCCAACGCGATACACATTGAGCCACCCCATTAAAGCCAAAATAATTGGTTGTGAAATTTCTCTAAGACATTGTCAATAGTATTTTTGTGTGTTTTTTTAATTTTTTTTTATTTATTTCTTGCTTTAATGTGAATACCAAGAGTCCCATATGCTACCAACCGTCTGGAGCCAGTGAGACTATGGCATCCCCAATTGTTTAACTTACTTGTGCAAGTCGGTATTGGTGTCCAGACGTCATTTCCTTGGCACACGGACAGCTCGTAATTGAGGATGAAGTCAGGACTGCAGGAGTAGTGGAGCACAGTAGGCTTGCTCACCTCATCTCCTGGTACGAGATCATTCCCCTGGAGACTGTACCTTCCATTTGCTGGGAAAGCGGGCAGGATACAGCTGCGAACAACACATTTCATAGCACATAACAATAGGATGAAAACTTTAGAATTTTTGCTGAAAACCATTATTTTGTTTAGTTCTCTGCCTGACATAAAAGTTGTATTTGCCTAATTCGTTCTTGGAGGCAATATATTAACAATTTTCAAAGAAAAACGTGAAAAAGTAAAGAAGTAAAAGATTTTGGCGCACCTGGGATTTGACTCTAGGACCTCTACCCATTTCCGACTACTGAGCTAATTCGACCACAACAACTTCCATAATATTATATTTAACTGTGTCCTACTTTAACTAGCAAGATTCTAACCAAATTAAACATTTGAAAACATTTGACGTTTCTTTGAACTGGAGTGACGTTTGAAAAGCTATGTCAAAATGAGCGTTCAAGTCAAAGTAGGGCTCGTTTGAAAATACATATATGAATATATACATTAAAGTGGATGCAGCAGATTTTATAAAGGGGTCATGATCCTCAGCAATGAGGAACCGACTTGAGAAAAGGAGCAGCAGATTTTATAAAAGGGTCACGCGATCCTTAGCAATGAGGAGCCGACTTGAGAAAAAGAAGCAACAGATTTTATGATCGTCAACAATGAGGAACCGAATCTAGAAAAAGAAGAAGTAGATTTTAAGGGGTCACGATCCTCAACAATGAGGAACCGACTTGAGAAAAAGAAGCTGCATATTTTAGAAATGTACGTACACACAAATTTATAGACAGATGAATTGCCAAACGATCTAGTTACAACAGAACATCGCTAACTAAGTCTATAAGATTTACTGCAGCAAAAATTCTCTGTAGCTTTATTATTTATAGCGAATACCCGGCATGTGTTGCAATGCCTGAAAAATAATTTAATATCTGAAAAATACCCTCGACTATGTGCAGAAACGGGCGGTCCGTTTGGTAGATTCTCACATCTTAACAGACGGACTGCAATATTTAGAGCACAGGCGTCGGATGGGAATGCTATCCTTGTTCTACCGGTATTACAATTATACATTTGGAAGATGCTCCGAGGAGCTAGCATCATTGATCCCTTCGACACCGGTGCATAGTCGGGAAATATTTGTACACGGTTGACATTTGTCACATGAGAATGGGTCGTTTCTTCAACTCGATCTTGTGTTCAACAGCTCGGCTGTGGAAAGATTTGCCGGCCTCTGTGTTTCCTCCTTCCTACAACATGGGTCTCTTCAAGACCAATGTTCATTCCTTCCTTCCTCAAAAAGATCCTCTACACAGCATCCCAGATGACATAGGCCCTGAGGGAAATTATTTTGCCTCAGGGCCTCCTGTGTGGAGATGTAAAAAAAATGCCATTTGAAGAAATTGTTCCTCCCCGTGTCCCCTTCCCCACCCACGGTCCACTCACGCGTTCACCTTCCACCTTCCCCGTCGTTCTTTCATCCCGTGTATTTCCCAATGCGTCCCCCTTCCCTTTCCGCGTCTTCTTCCCCTCCTCCGTTCCCCTCCTTTCGATTTCCCACTCTGCCACTAAATTATACGAAATATATATATTTTCCGAAAAATTCACGTGTTACCTATTGTAAAAACTTTTATAGAAATGTCATAACGCTAGAATTCACCATTGTCAATTTTGGAGGCGGGTATGGATACCGCCACGACGCTGCACCGGGAACCATTTATTGGATGACTAACACCTCTGCCATAGGTCACCCCAAGTGGTTAGCCACATTTGGTGACTTAGCAGGGGGGCCCGGATTCATGGGGTTTATTCAGATCCCGGTGGTTGATGCGTCTGCCCACCAGCCGTGTGATGGGCAAGATCGAGAGAGACTGGTTAAGGGATGTCTTTTATCCTTTGCAGCTGGAATCTCTCGACCCGTCGCCGTGCACCGCGGTGACAGGGATGGACTCATACGTTCGTAACTCTTTGACACACTGACCCCCAGATTCCTACTCACACCTCATACCTATTTCCTTCCCAGAACTTCCTTTCCTTAAAAAGACCCTCCAAACAAAATCCCCAACGATGACATAGACCCTGAGGTAAATTATTTTCCTCAGGGCCTCCTGTGTGGAGCAAATGTAAAAAAAAATAATACGTATATATTTAGAAACCTTCGCGGGCGTGCGCACACCAGATCACAAAAGTTTCATCGCAATCGGATGAATGATTTAGGAAAGGGAAAGGGACAAAAAAGAAACCTTCATTTTTATGTGTTAAGATTAATAAAATGTCTTTGAATAGAAAGTTATTATAAAACTTACCTCAATCTGGTGACAGCCCCCAATAACCCTGGAAAAAAGAAAGAATTCCATTATTTTTTTAATGCCGGCAGAAAATACAAACGCAGCATTTCCTAAGAAAAATTCAAACTTCCGAAATTCAAATTCGAAAAGATGCAAATTGGAGAGTTATAAATTTGTTCCTGTTGGCACTTTTATAATTCGAGTTTCATCTTTATATTGTCGTACACACAGTGGTAAGAAAAGACTGCTCGATATATATTAATAATTTTTTTATTATTTTAATTGATTTTTTTATTTAATGTTTTTTTCGAAACAATAGTCGGGCGGTCGTGACTAACGCAGAGCGGCGCAGAAATATTTCTCAAATTACGATGCTTTGAATTTTCCTTTTTGTGATCTGAAAAAATGGACGCTTGACCAATGTCATTTCCAGATAAAATATTTAAAAAAAGGACAATTTTATTTTACTTACTTAAAAAAAAACATTTTATTCAATTTATTTTTGTTAAAAATGAGTAAAGTAGTTTTGGCGGACCCTGTCCATTTGATACCATGAGATGTACCATTCTGATATGATACCTATCGGTTTACGTGAAACTTCCAACCATGCATTTTTTTGCGAAAATGAGTAGGTACCTACGCCAATATTGTCTACAGTCTACATAACGAATAAGTACAAGTACGTACAAAATAAATTGGGTTGGAATGCAATTCTAAAAACGAGTAGTTTCAGTAAAATTGAAGAATTTACAATTTTTTTTAGCTAATTTTAACGTTCTGTGTAAGTTCTATTCAAGTTCTGTTATTAAAATTTTTAAACAAATTTATGTTCCAAGCATACAGAAAATCTATGCCAAAAATATTCTAGTACACCACCTCAAAAATGATTCAGAGGCAGACACCTCACATGCTCATAAAACCAGAGCCAAACAAACAGATATACTTAAATACCAAAGTGTAACCTCTTTGACGTTTGGACAAAGAAATTATGAATTTTTAGCAGTAAAGTTATATAACAAAATCCCACTTAGTATCAAACAAATTAAAACAAAAAATAACTACATTAAGGACATTAATTGTTGGCTGAAGGAACTATCGGAAAATGAACTTACTAGTATACTTAAAACATCTTCGTAGAAAACCTTATCCAAACCATTATTTAACCATAGAAGTCGCTGAAAACTTATCCAAAGCATAATCCCCCTCAGTACAAGATCTACTAGTGATGAGGACTACGAATATAATTTATATTTTATATATACCTTACATGTTTCATATAAAAATGTAAAAAATAATTATTATATTCATAGTTACTAAAAAAAAATTTTAAAAGGCCCGTTGCATCCAAAACTGAAATAATAACTTAAAAGAACAAAACTGTATAATAACTAAGAGAACTAAAAAAGAACTTTCACAGAACGTGAAAGTTAACTTGAAAATTTTGAAGAATTGTTAAAATTTTTTGAAACAACGCACCCTAATTTTTTTTATCATTTATGAATGTGTAAGTAAAGCTTCGTTCTTTTTGGACATTCTTAAATAACACAGCTCAACAAAAAATGTATTTTTTTTGTTGCCCTGGATATCTCTGCGGATTTTAATACTTTACGGATACCCGTTTACCCGTTGTACCCGGTTTACGGATATATTCATGAAAGTACTGAATTGGCTCTGGTTTTTATGATTTTGGCGTATCTTATATCATCATTAAACAGTATAAAGTAAAGCCACTCCCGATGTCTGGACCCTTAGATCTTTTAAACTACGCAACGGATTTTCATGCGGCTTTCACCATTAGATAGAGTGATTCATGAGGAAGGTTTTTAAGCATATAATTTGTCAAGGTTTTGTGTAAATTGGTTGAAATATATAATATATGTGGCAGCGGCAGCGGGCTGCGGGCGACAGGCAGCGGGCTGGCAAGCGGGCGATCTGGATTTGATATGTATACAAATTAATAGATGGCGTTGGTAATAAAGGTTGGGTAATAGCTTTCTCAGTAGATGGCGTTGTGTTTCGTTAGTCACAGCAACGTGTGGTTGGGTCTGCTAGCTAAAAATAATTAGCGGTGTAAGTTGGCTCTTCAGAACTAGAGTTATTAATAGGTGTTTAGTTTTTTGGTGAAATTCGCATTCTGCGACATCACGTGACACCCCCCCCCCCCTTCTTAGCATGCTTCATGTGGATAATCCGTAACTGTCGGTAAAGCCAATGCTCTAAATGCGCCGTTGTGAAGTAGAGATAAAATTATACTTCCGCCACTACATATCAAATTAGGTGATGATTCTCTAAATGAAACATGCGGGGGGGGGGGGGGGGGTCACGTGATGTCGCAGAAAGCGAATTTCACCAAAAAAACTAAACATCTATTAATAACTCTAGTTCTGGAGAACCTACTTCCACTGCTAATTATTTTAAACTAGCAGACCCAACCACACGTTGCTGTGACTAACGAAACACAACGCCATCTACTGACAACGCAATTACCCAACCTTTATAACCAACGCCATCTGTTAATTTGCATACATATCAAATCCGGATCGCCCGCTTGCCAGCCTGCTGCCTATCGCCCTAGGCCCGCCGCCGCTGTCACATATATTATATATTTCAACCAATTTACACAAAACCTTGACAAATTATATGCCTAAAAACCTTCCTCATGAAACATTCTATCTATTGGTGAAAACCGCATTAAAATCCGTTGCCTAGTTTAAAAGATATAAGCGTACAGACAACGGGAGCGACTTTACTTTATACTATGTAATGATGATAGACCAAAACCAGATAAGATACACCAAAATCATTAAAACTAGAGCCAATATTCTAAAATCATTCATAGTTTCATAAATTGAAGGTATAAAATGATTCAGAACCACTTTCACATCAAAGGCAACAAAACCATTGTTGACCAGTGTAATAATACCAGTAATGGTCAGTACCTACTTATGAACGTTATTGTTGAAATATTGAGAAATTAATAAAATGAGTAAATTTAATAATTAAAGGTGGTCCTATTTATTTTGCCAAATGGTGTAGGTACCTACTTTTTTTTATTTGTTAACATTTAAACCTGCTAAACTACTTATGTAGTTTGTCAGCAGGTACATAATGACAACTTTTTTGTAATATTATGGTACAATAGTAAACAGTATCTAGGTATGTATAAATTGATGAAAACAATAAAGATAAGTTGGTTAAATTACAGAAAAATATGAATATAAATATGTAAAAAGTAGCATAAGTCTTATATAACACACGAGTACAAATGAATTTATTATGAACAAATGAATATACTCAACAAGTACTTCTATAGTTTAATATAGGTAAGGTAATACAAATTGTGAATGTGAATTCCAATTAGGAAAACAAGGTCTTCGGTAGGGCATCAATATAAATCATCAGCATCTAATAGCCATTTCCTTAGATCGTATTTGACTTTAGCTGTAAAAACATTTATATTTTTAATTGTCATTGGTAGTTTATTACATATTCTGAGTACAACATAGTTTAGGGTTCTTTCACCGTATTTATTGGTACATTTAGGAACCACCAATCCTTTATTTTTAGTGAATCTTTTATTATGTTTATGTAAAACTCTTTCCCTATACAAGGAATCAGACAATATAAGATGCTGACTTACAATATTGTAAAACAATAATCCTCTGACAGGTAAAACATTCAGAGACTTGTATATTAATTTAGTATTGCTTCTGTGTGCATTGGTATATTTATGGATTAACAATTTGAACTTGAAAATTGCACTGAAACTAATTGTTCTATATATTTTTAATTAAATTTTAATGTGAATACCGCACAAGAGTCCCAACTACGGGAACCAGTGAGACTATGGCATGTCCAGTTGGGGTATGTTGTGAGGCTGAAGGTAGCGGGGAGGGGAAGGAGATTGCGAAGAGGAAGGTGGAAAATTACCTGGATATTCAGATCTGGTCACCAAACACAGCAGAAACCATTTCAAGCAACGTTTTAATTCTGAACGGTGGTCTTACACCAGGGCGATACTGAGAGTATCTTCCACTCTGGAACGTGCCGCAAATAAACTATATATTTTTTTAAATGAATAAATTGAGAAATACACAAATTAATCAAATAAAATTTATTTGCCACGCCGGGATTCGTGCCGGCCGTAATACAAAGACACCGCTGTAATTCGGTTTTTAATTCAAGAATCTGCCAAAAGATGTCGCTACTTCCGCCAGCAGCTCGCATATGAACGTTTATTCCCTGTTTATTCAATATATATTACATATGACGTCGTTGTGTGTCTCGGTTGCTTTGTCACGGTTACTTTGTCTCGGTGACTAGCTGTCACTGGATCACAGTGGATCCGAGGAACTTTCTATTTTTCGAATCAGTTGCTATTGGAATAATTAAATGATCACCAACACTCCGACTGGGCGAAGCCGAAGTAAAAGCCGCCCGCAGGTCCTAGTAGCAAAAACCTGCGAAGCGGGTTTTTTTTCTGCTGGTTATTATTACTGTCTAAAAGAAAAGGTAGAAAATAAAAAAGGAAAAATATACTCAAAATGTAACCAATAAACGACTATTTAGTAGTAATAAGTATGATCAAGTAAATAAAAAAAACTTTTTTTTGTCCATATGTATCTTCTTATACTTGTTTGTCTATTCTTAAAAATATATATTAAATCACATCGCGTGGGGCAAGCATAAAGATGCTTGGCTCAAGCATCTTAAAAAATTGTTAACGATCAAAACGATCAACAACTCTCAAGCCTCTCACTCAAACAAAAAAAATATTTGCTTGACTCAAATTGCTTGATCGTGTTGGAAGCCTTATAAAACGTATTTGTGAAAATGAGATGATTGGCAAACTCTGAAAACTCAACTTTCTTTAAATATTGTAAATTAAATATGTTAACATGATGAAATAAGGTTTCTTCCAAAACGGGGAAAACAATTATAGTGATTTAATTTTGGGTTATAAGACCGTTTTGCCATACCTCCTTCTTTAGTCAACGTTTCGGACAGCGTTACTGTGTCCATCATTAGGGCAGATGGGCCAAATCAGCACACATCTGCTCTGATGATGGACACTCTAACGCTATCCGAAACGTTGGCTACAGAAGGAGGTAGAGCAACACGGCATACTAAACCAAAAATAAATCACTAAAATACTTTTGGCCGTGAAAATCTAAAGTCATATCCGGGGAAAACAAAGAAAATAAAAAAAAAATGGTTTGCAAACAAATTTATAAATACCGTGTTATATGTTGTATATTTTTTTAGTTTCTGTAAATAGGCCACTTACATCATATTTAAAAAAAAATCCGGCTTAGGCACATATTCTAAGACAGTGTTTTTTTTTAATCGAATTTTTGAAACCCTGGCAACTTTTTGAAAATTTCATACCGAAAAATCAGACCATTTTTTATAAACCGGAAAGACGGGACATAATTTTATGGGTGCGAAAACGATAATTACGAAGCCGAAAATCATTAAAAAGACTTTTTCCACACGAATGGCACAGGAGAATAGCGAGGCATACCAAAAATATTACATCTCATATATATTTTTTCCTTGTTCCATCTTATTGATAATTAATCATTACAATGTTCAACGTCTATATATTAGGTCCTTACATATGAAATTGGCGTTTTGCCGTACTGGCAACTTTGATCTCAAATATCTTCTCGTTGGTTAGGAATTCCAAATTCAAATTTATAGAGCTATTTACTCATGTATTTGTGTTTCGAAAATGATAATTCATTTGTTTTTTCCTTAATTGTTTTTTTTCTTAGCGTCACTTAGTTTACAAAATGAAAAACTTGAAATATCGCGTTATTTATGAGTACGAGTTCCACCGTGGCACCAGTGCTGCAGAAACGGTTCGAAGGATTATTGATGTATTTGGCGACGGTGCCGCAAAAGAAAACACAGTGCGTTTTTGGTTCCAACGTTTTCGTTCTGGAAATTTCGACCTGCAGAACAAACCCCGTGGACGGCCGGAGACCAAAGTTGATAATGAAGAATTGGAGGCTATTGTGGAAGCGGATCCATCGCAAACCACGTCCGAGTTAGCTGCAGGCTGCGGTGTTAGTGAAAAAACTGTTTTAATCCACTTTAAGCAAATTGGGAAGGTGAAAAAGCTGGAAAGGTGGGTACCTCACGAATTGAGTTAAGCAAATCAACAAACGCGCGTTGACCGCTAGACCACACACTGCACAACAGACGGCTACCAAATTAGAGGAGCTTCAATTGGAATGTCTAAGACATCCACCGTACTCTCCGGACCTTGCCCCAACAGATTACCATTTTTTTCGAAATTTGGATAACTTCTTGCAAGGGAAAAAATTCAACTCCGATGGGGCAGTCCAAACCGCCTTCAAAAATTTTATTGATTCCCGTCCGAATGGTTTTTTTAGAAAAGGGATCGATGAACTACCTATGAGATGGCAAAAGTGCATAGATAGCAATGGTACATACTTTGATTAAATATATATTAAGCATATTAAAAAAAATCGACTTTATGTTCCTCCCATACAAAATGCCAATTTCATATGTAAGGACCTAATATGATTAAATCCAATGTAATATACTTGTACTTGTAAATTATTATAATAATAAGAATATTATAGAATTTAATTTTGATAAAATCAGCACCATTACCATTACACCTCTAAAACAGTTACAGAATGCAAAAAATGTACGGGGTTCTCTTCGTAACATCTGTCAAAACGTCAAACCAAATGATAAGTTCGCAGAGAACAAACTATAAATCAAGTGAATGTTAAAATTTAACGTCAAATTCAAAAATTCGCCTGAAATCAAAGTGTTGCCATATAAAAAAATAAATCAGTGTGGAATTTAACAAAACAAATAGAACATTATCGGAAACCGGACATTTTCATGTAATGACGTCACGAGTCCAAATAAGGGATTTATTTATTATAAAAAAAAAACTATACATTTCTACAAATGTTCAGTTATGAAATCCATGCAAGTGGATTATGGTTTCGAATGAGTAATAATTTTGGAAATAAATAATGATATTTAGCTTTCATCAAATGACAAATACCACGATTTTGCTCTCCGTTGTTTTCTAAAGGTCAAAAGTCATAAAGTTATCAAGTTCTTTGAAGTAATCAGAAAACGCTCGCCGAATAACGAAGATTTGTTAATTATATTTTCTGAAGCTAACAGCAAAAAGAAACATTATAAACAAGTTGTTCTTGAGAGGGAATAATTAAACAACCGACAATTACTATCATCATCACTATTGGCTCTACAACCCCTGGTGGGTCTTGGCCTCCTCAAGAGTCTTCCTCCAATCATCTCGGTTTTGTGCCAGCTCTCTCCAGTTTAGAAGCTCTAAGATGGATATGTCTTTGAGGACGTTGTCGCTCCATCTTAGTCTTGGTCTTCCCAGGCTCCTTCGCCCTATTGGTCTTGAGTTCAGCAGGGACTTTGGTGCTTGGTGCTCGGTCATTCTCTCCACATGACCCAACCACCGAAGTCTTCCCAGTTTTATAAATTTTGCGACGTTTAGCTCGTTAAACAAGGTATAGAGCTCATTGTTATAACGTCTGCGCCAAAATCCATTTTCTTGAACGGGTCCGAAGATGCACCTTAAAATTTTTCTTTAAAAAACGTCCAGTGCTCGCTCATTACTCTTAGTTAGTACCCAAGTCTCAGCTGCGTACGTAAGTACTGGTCTGATAAGTGTTTTGTACATTAATATCTTCGTGTTTCTGGACAGCAGTCTGGACTTTAATAGGTTTTGTAGGCGGAAATAACAGCGATTTGCGTTCACTATGCGCTTCTGGATCTCCTCTGTGGTATTATTGTCGTTTGTTATCAGGGAGCCTAGGTATGTGAATCTTGGTACCGTTTCAAACAACCGAAAATATGTTACTTTTATACAAAACTAGCTAACCCGGCGAACTTCATACCGCCTCAGATTCAATAACTGTTGTGTTAACTTATTAGCTGAATTAAATTCAGTTTTTTTATTAAGTTAAAAATTACACAATGAAGCAATTATCGATGCGAAACTGTCCGTGTCTTCTTTTTGTCAGTATCCAGGTCTCGTCCCCGGTCACAATTGAGTCCCAGAATTCTGCGCCATCGATGGCGTAGCATTCAAGAAATTCGCGGGCTGCTTCAACCCGTTGTTTTTTGTGATCTTCGGTGAGCATTTTGGAACCCACCTTAGGCAGGCTGTGTAGTCTCCCAAATGTTCTGTCAAAAGTGGTCTTACTGACCATATCACAGAGCTCCCGAACTGTCAACCGTCGATCTGCAATCATTGTTTTTTCCTCTTTGGCAACTTTTTCGTCTGAAACCGATGGCCGTACGGCACGCTTTTAAATTCTCTGCACCATTTGTGCACGTTTTCGCACTCATACACAGTTTTCCGTTCACTTCAAGTAGCTGAAAGACTGAGCTAAGAGACTATGCATGACAGAAGGTACATCGTGGTAAGGTTTTTAAAAGGGAAACCAGGCTACATGCCAGTGTTAAAAGATTGCTCGTAAAATCGTTTTTCGTGAATGCAGCACTTCGGAGACCTTATTTTACGGACAGTCCTCGTATACCTATTAATTTGTAAGAACGTAAGTAAATAAACAAACTGAAGTATTTTCGTCACAAAACACGTGTGCGGATCTTTATTTAAATGATTTTATTTAAACTAAAATTAAAATTCTGTAACAAAGCTTTCCCAGATAACTTATGGATTTATTTTACTGCATGATTATATGATTTGAAATGTGTGTTGTATAATGTAAAATTTTGTTTGAAAATTTAATAAATAATCAGTTAACGACCTACGGTAAAACCATATTGTACTAAAAATAAGCCAATTTTCTCAAAATATAAAACATAGCTTTACTAGATAAAAGAACAGTCTTTCGAATTCAATTTATAACTTTTTGTGGAAAAGAGTCAATACGTCTAAAATTTGAATTAAAAATGACATATTTCCGGTTTTGTCTGATTATTCCCTTTGAAGAATAAAAAAATAAAAATAACATAAAGGAAAAAATTGACCAAACTAAAGAAAACAGGAAACTGACTCACCCGGAGTAAATAATATAATTAAATGCAAGAGCAACATGTCGTTCCACTAACACTCTCGATGCAACTGAGTGTAATGAATTTGAATCTCCTTGGTTGTAAGGTCAGAGATAACTAGTTATACGGATTTCGCCTAACCGATTGCGATGAAGCTTTAGTTAGTTGTTGTGCTGTGCCAGTGAAGATTTTTATATACATACTAGCTGACCCGACAAACGTTGTTCTGCCATATAAATTATTTCTAGTGAATATTTTGGTTGTTAAATAAATAATATCGAATGTATTGTAAGTGTGTGGGGATGGCATCTATGACAGAAAGAGCAATGGAGCGCTGTAGATGAAAACAAAAAAAAAACACCAACTAAAGCCGGAAAATGAAATAAAGAAAATCAATGTGAATTTCGAAGAGCAATTGAGTGTACGATATTTTTTGTCAGTCCGTCTTTAGCCAACACAAATAAGCTCGATGGTTTGCCCACGCGAGAACATGATGCCGAATGAAATATCAAAATGACGCGATGCTTCTCGCGAATGAAAGTTCGATGAGGCCGACGTAGCGCCATCTGTCATTCAACAACATAAAAAATTTCAATCTTTTTGAAATACGAAAGACGGTTAAATTTGTTCATGCAAAAATTCTAAAATCGCGATTAAAAATGGGAGAGTGGGGGTAGGAGAGTTAAAATTTGGGGTTATAGATGTTTTTTATGTTAAATAAATAAAAAAAATATACAAAAAAATTGTCGAAAAAAAAAAAAAAAAATTCTTGATAGGGACATCCTAATGACCTAGCGCTAAGAAAAATACTTTAAAACCTATTCTCATACCTACCAAATATAGAAAAAAAAAATCATAAAAATCGGTCAGGCCCTTTCGGAGAAGTGCGATCACAAACACCGTGATACGAGATTTTATATATAAGGATATATTGGCGAACTCTGGCGTCATGATTAATTTCTTTTGAGTTGTTTGACAAATGAGTGTATTTCGTAAAGTTTGGCGTTTAGGAGGGAAGGAGTGATGGGGAGGGGAATCTTGGAGGGGGGAAATACAACGAAGGAGGGGATTTGCGGGTGGGGAGAAAAGGGAGGGGGAAGGCAAGGAAGGTGGAAAAGGAACACTGGAAGGAAAGGGGACAAGTTGTAATGGACGCGCAGGTGAGGGGCGGGGGAAGAGGGAGGAGCAGATGTGTATTATTAATTACTTGACTTGGATGATAAGTAAAAAACTGTTTGTACTTGATTTATATATTAGACCTTTATCACGACTGTTGACTGATTAGACATTTTAGAATAGAGACCGTAGACAATCAGTAGTGATGTTAGAGACATCATAATAGTGAAAATACATTCCCTTCGAAAATACATTAACAATTTAACCACCTCTACCCATCTATTAACCACTCTCACGACACCCGACACTCACGGAGAAATCCAATTGTAACTTCCACAACCAAAACATCTCTCGCTCAAAGACACTTCTCTTTCTTAGGTCCAAACCTATACAACTTCATGCCTGATGCTTGGAAAAAAGAAAGCACAGGTGTTCTTCGTAAATTGACCACTACTTGGTTTCAACAATTAGGGAGAAAGGAGAGTGAACTTTTACTACACAAAAAATGAAATCAAATACAAACCAAAAACAACAACAAAAATTCCAACAAAAATTCTCAAAAGATACCCTTTTTTTCTAATCTATATTATTATGTGTATGTATGTACCTACCTATTACTTTTAAATTAGAAAGCTAACCAAGCAGCTGTTAATCTTATGTTTTAATTGAATATTTTATTTTATTCTTTATATCTCCTCTCTTTTATATTAATATTTATACAAAATATGTACATATATATGTGGGCTTATCAAAAAGCAATGTAAACAACAGTTTTAAGTACATATATATACCTATTATTTTAATAACTGTGCTAAGCAAACAACAGTAATAATTAGGTATTAATTGTTTATTTTATTTTACTATATTTTCTCTGTTCTCACTATATAAAATGTGTACGTAGGATTATAATATGAAAGGCAAACACCAGTTACCACCTTATATTTTAATCATTTGCTTTTAAGTACACACATATATAACTTTTATTTATTTTTATTATCATTTCAACAACCATGCTAAACAACCGACGGCTATTATATGTTTTAATTGGTTATTTAATTTTAATTTTATTCTTTCTCTTCTCCTTTTCTTTCTTTTTTTCTACAACACATGTATGTAGGACTATAATATGCAATGCATACAAAAGTTACCTAAATGTTTTAACCCTCTCAATTTCTATTAGTTACATACATGTACCTATTTACCTTTTCTTTTTTAAATTTATATTATTTTAATAACTATGCTAAACAAATAACAGTTACTAGGTTTTAAACTTTTTTATTTTATTTTATATTCTTTTTGTTCTTTTTATTTCATCAATTTTCTTTCTCTTTTGTACAAATACAAATCATGTTCCATTTTACCCATAATAATTCGACTGTCCTAAAACGGGAATACTCCTAGTTGGGCAGTCAAAAAAAAAATTAATGAATTATGTATATACATGTATAATCTTGTACTAAATAAACAAACAAATAAATAAATAAATAAATAAATTTAATAGATTCTAAATATATATTTTTTATTATTTTATTTATTTATCTTTAAAAAGGTATATTTACATTGGTATTATTTATGCCTGTCTCACTAGGATATACCTTCTCGAGACAGACGCACAACTTAACAATAAACATTAACGTTAAACAATAAAAATTATCAATCACACATCATGTTATCTGTCAGGTTGTTTCATAATTCTACCATATTTGTGTAACATATGGTTTGTCACTATTATTTCGCTCCACATGTCCTTCATCTTCAGCTTCTGCCTCTTCAAGTGCCGGATCAGATCGCATGGACAGATGAATATCAGTGTTATACTAATATCAGTGGCGGGCGAAGTCTCTCCGTTCATGGAGATACTTACAAACTACGTAATTGTGACGCAACCACAAGTAACCTGCTGATATACCTTTATAATGCTGTTTTCCGTATACGGCGCTACCAGAAATATACTGAACTTTTCACTTCCAGAACAAATCTAACATTACTTCCATGTTCCGACGCCATTTCTGTCAAACGTGAAACGAATAAGCATCAGACACAAATGATGCGACGCGTCGCGTCATTTGGTGATTTGGTGCATGCAAATCGGATGAATAGTTTTATGTTGTCAACTAGGTTGAAAAATGTATTTTTTTGTTAATGAGAGTACTAATAAAAAAATGCAACTTTGAGAAAATGAAATAAAAGAATTTAAGTCCTGGTGCCTTAAAGCCTTGTTTAGGATTTTATCAAGAAAGCATGAAAGCGTTTGGAGCCCCCCCCCTAGAACAGAGGCCCGTGTGAACTGAATAAAAAGCTTGTAAAATTACATCAACTAGGGAGCGGGGGGGGGAGGCTCATTCAACTTTGCCGCCCCGGGCCTCTGACGGGCTTAATACGTCACTGACTGATATTCATATTATGGTCATTATGAATATCAGTACAAGGTACACCTATATTTTAAATGTATCCTATTTCTTCTATACCTGTTACCATACTTATCTTCAATAATATAGGACCTGTTTTAAAAAAAAAAATAGTAACTATTGTATATTAATTATTTTTTACATTTATGAAACATGTTACATATATAAATATATAACAAAAAATATATTCGTAGTCCTCCTCACTAGGAGATCCTGTGCTGAGGGAGACTATGCTTTGGATAAGTTTTCAGCGACTTCTATGGTTTAACTTCATGGTTTGGATAAGGTTTTCCGGAAACTTCTATGACGATGTTTTAAGTATACTAGTAAGTTCGTTTTCCGATAGTTCCTTCAGCCAACATTTAATGTCCTTAATGTAGCTATATTTTGTTTTAATTTGTTTGACACTAAGTGGAAGTTTGTTATATAACTTTACTGCTAAAAATTAATATAATTATTAATAATTATTTTTTGTCTCTTTACAAGAAAAAATATTACAAAATTGCTTTTATATACAAAACTACATGGTGGTCCTCTGCATATTGCATGCGAGAATCACAGAAGACCGCCGCTTATCAAACTAAATATGAACGCATATATTTTGATGACAATTTTTGACGAGGATATTAGACCTCATTTGTATATTCTGATTAAAATCCTAGTTTACTTGTACATATTTATAAGTAGTTGTTTATATATAATTAGCTATATTTATTATAGGTATTTTTGTCTATATAATTAGTTATATGCGAATATTATTAAAATAGTACTAATTTCTGAAACCAATCACTGGCGTGATGTTCCATCGCGTGGAACCTGATGCCTGTCGTTATGTTTCCTCGGACCCGTACCCTAGAATTTCTCACACGAGATGGCAGCTGGCAGCCCATCAGTAGCGCGAAGAATCGTTAATAAAATTGCTCCCGCGTTGTTAGTATTTCGATAGGATTTATGTCATGGTCCAGCAAGGTACGTGTACACTTTTTGGTCAGAATTTGGTTTAAACTTATGAGTTTTGTTGAAAGGGATTATTTGGAAACCCATCCCAAATTTAATGTATTACTCTATGTTTAAAAATGTGAATACATTGGTTTCTGTTGACCTGACACAATTCTTTTAGTTCAATTACTGTTTATGCAAAGAAGGAACTTTATTGCCCACTATCTTGAGGAGATACTTTCGCTCTACCAGAAAATAAAATAATCCGATGGTACATCAGATTGTACTGTTACACCATACTACATTATTTTTTAATAAATTAAACAAAAAAAAATTTATTGCTTATTGCGGTATTTTACTAATACAATCCTTATATATATATATATATACACTTAAAATAACACATCTATACCAAATCAATCACATATCTTCGCAATTAAATTTTAAATGCTTTTATGCTCTCTTCCAATTTTATTTCTTCTGGTAATTCTCCAAATATCTTCAATGCTCCGTACATCAATGACTTTTGATTCTGTGTTTTTTTCTTGTAGGGGAAGTCTTAGTTCATTTCTTTTCCTCGTCTCATGTGTATGTTTAATTTATAGTTTTTTAAATTTTCTTAGGAATTCAATAGACCTATGGCCATTAAGGTGGTCCAGGCCTCCATAGTAAATTTCTTTTTTTCAAATATAGATGTAGCCACCCATTTTATTTGTTACACCTATCATTCCTATTATGTGTAAAAAAAATCAGCCCCCTATCTTATATACAAGGGGGTGCTCATCGAATTAGAAGTTTCTGACTAAATTTCTGGATTTTAAGCAAAACACGTAATTTAAGGTTTATTAATATTACAAGTATTTTAGTAAAATAAGTATAAAATGTATTTAAATTTGAACAAAATTTGGTAACAAGGCAATAATTAACATAATATTAGTCGCAATCTTTCAAAACTATGTTTGTTAACTCCATTTTTAATGTTTCAGTAGAAACGATTTTTCTGTTTTGTTCAACGATGTGAAGTAAAAATTGCTTTTCTTCCTCATTCTTAGTGAGTATCGTGTTGTAATCTTCAAATAGTGTAACACCTCTCTCTGCTGTATCATTAACAACAAGCAAATTTTCGACTCAGCTTTTGCCTTAAAGGTAATCAACATTGTTATTCCAAGTCTTAGGAGGTAATTACAAGAAAGAGTCCTTGATATCAAGAACTAAGCGCGTTTTTAACGTTCTTTGTGTTGCAAAAGCTTCTAATGTAACCTCTGAGGAAAGCTTAGCAGAATTACCTCGCACTGAACGATCACCGCCATCAGAATTTATTTTTTGAATAATGGCCTGTTTCTCAGCATCAGACAGCTTCTCAGAAAACAAGGTAAATGAGACTAAATTCATCTGACAAATAAGTGATTCTCTAAGACATCCCTAGCTGCTATACTGATTTCGGAATCAATAACTTCGTACAATTTTAAGTTATTCCAAAGTATTGTCATTTACTGGTGCATCTGCTGCCAGACACTTCGATTCAAACTTTGGTGTAGATGATAACTAACAAATCTAACAATTTGTTTTTCTTCTCTCTTGATTAGTTTAAATCTTATTACGATCAAGCGCACTGGTAACGTATTGTGTAAATATGTCACTTGTAGACATCTCAATGCACTACAAACTCATCTTTGGACTTATCCTCTAATATGCTGGCATTACTAGAAGTGCTACTGAAGCTGCGCTCAAGTTCTAACTCTTGTTTCGACACCACCGAAGACGAAGCATTACTTTCAGCAGCCATTTCTTTCAATTCTTCAGATCTTTGTTTCCGTTTTAGAGAACTTTCTTTGACCTTTTCTAGTTTCTTGTCGATTGAGGTCATAATGACGACCTCCGTAGTCCAGTGGCTAAGACTCTTGACTCACATTCCGGAGGTCGCGGGTTCGAACCCGGCATGCGCAAATAAATTTTATTTGAATAATTTGTGTTATTTCACAATTAATTCATTTAAAATAATATATAGTATTTGCGGCATGTTCCAGAGTGGAAGATACTATCAGTATCGCCCTGGTGTAAGACCACCATTCAGAATTGAAACGTTGCTTGAAAATGGCTTTAACCGTGTTTAGTGACCAGATCTGAATAGCCAGGTACTTCCCAACCTTCCTCTTCCCCACCTCCTTCCCCTCCCCGCTACCTTCAGCCTCACAACATACCCCGATTGGGGATGCCATAGTCTCACTGGCTCCAGACGGGAGCAGTTGAGATTCTTGTGCGGTATTCACTGTAAAAAAAAAAAAAAAAAAAAAAAAATCATCTTACGTTCTCATCTTTGATCGATGAGAAACGCTGTCTTCTGCAATTTTTATCAAATTTAAAGCGCTTGCATGGGCAATAACAAAAAGTTTGTCTAGTTCTTTTTTAAACAAATACTCTCCTTTTTTGTGCTTCAGAATTTCTTCCTCTATTTTTATTCAATAGCAGCCAGTTCTTAAGAAACTTAATCAGTTTTTCAATGCAGTGATTTTGTTGTCTGGGCGGAATACAAGATTTACTCCATACTTTTATAAGTTCTTGAATAAGTACATGCGCGGAATTTTTCACATTTTTAGAATCATTTAATATATAGTGATAACGGAGTAAAACTTGCCGAAGAATAGGATGTTGGTTAAACCTCATCAATGGCTCAATATCTCGAACCCCAAGTAGAAAAATTTCGTATTTTTTTCGAGTAGCTGAACACATTTTACTACACTGATTCACTTCACAGTCCACTAAATAAGTATCGAATACTGTTCGAATTTGTCTATAAAACTCTTCAGTAGTTCATTTTTATATTTATTTAATAGTTTAACACACGAAACTGGCCTGTAGCAAAAAGTAAAAATTAAGCATATTACACAAAAAATTCAAAAACAACACTCGATTGAGCACCCCTTTCTACTTGAGCTATCTCGCCGAAACTTTACTATGTTATTTCTATGAATACGTGTAACAAATTCCCGGGGTGGCCAAATAAAAAATAATAAAAAAAAATTTTTGGACCACCTTAATGGCCATTTATTATTTTGTAGATTAACAGTATGGTATTGAAGTTAATAATTTGTTTAAATGACAAGATATTTAACTCCTTCAACATTTCCTTGACTGAAGTGTACCTATTTTTCTTCAATATAGTTCTCATAGCTCTGTTTTGTAGAAATTTCATTTGTTTCATTTATCCGTCGTTGGCTAAGAATAGAATGCTGCTACAGTAATTTATGTATGGTACAATTATTGTGATTTATCAGATAAGTTTTTAACACTTTTTTGGAGACGGAAACTTTAAACTAGCCTTGAATTTCTCTTTGTGAACTTGTACACCTTCCTTACTAAAAGTATAACCTAAAAAACCAACTTCCTTGACTAAAAATTTGCATTTTGACTTATCCCTCCAAATGAGAAAAATTCTTCGACGAAACAGATTTTCAAAAATAATTAAAATGTTAAAGGAACTAAATTGGTTGACCGTGAAACAGATGCTGACCTTGAACACGATGGTATTTATCCACAAAATATTGAACAACACGTTACCAAAATACCTCTCAAATAAAATTGTATACAATAAAGACATTCACAGATATAACACAAGGACGTGCAAGGAGATTGGGCTACAAAAAAAGGACAAAGCGAATACGCACAACAGTCTACTATACAAGGGAATGAAGTTGTATAACACACTACCAGAAACTTTTAAGTCTACACCAATTGGAAAGTTCAAGATGTTGTAGCAATTGAACGTGCTACGTAAACACAGTTAAAAGAAAGCTCTAGAATCATCGGTTGATAGTTTTTTTTATGTGCCATTAAAATTTTCACAATGTTATCAACATATGGAGTGTGACAGTAAAAAAAATAATAAACAGTACAATTTGTTTCAGCTTGCTGTTCAAAAGAATTGGAATTTGAATTGCTTGAATTTGAATTCTTAAGTAAGTACTTCTCACAGCGCAGGTAGCTACAGTACTCCCTCCCCAGACAACGCAGACATGGCTGCGGTGGAAAGAGGAATAGTCAGATACCGAGGTGATCGGGAAATCGAACCCGCCTTCCAGAACGAGTGGTTGTGTGTGTCCGATCCTTACTGCCATCGAACAACGGTTGGGTTGGTTGTGATGTGGCGGCTGGTGACTCTGATGCGGTTTGCGAGTGTGATGTGAAACTCTCAAGATCTTGAGAAACGTATGCTGGTTTGAGGCGGTCGATGCTCACGGTGATTTCCTTCCCTTTTACCAGTATGGTATATGTTCGTTCGTGCCGACGAACGACTTTATGAGGGCCACTGTAGGGTTGTTGAAGCGGGCTCTTGACTGTGTCGTCCCTCAGAAAGACGTGAGAAGCTGTGGGAAGATTTTTGAAGACGAAACGATGTCCATAACCATGGCGGCAACTGGTCTCAGCTCGTTGAAATGTTTCCGTAGTTCCTTGAGGAAGCTTCCGGTGTCGTCGTTAACATTAGGTCGTGCTGTACATAGAAATTCGCCGGGTAAGCGGAGCGGCTCGCCGTATACTAGCTCGGCTGAGGTTGTCGCGAGGTCATCTCTCCAAGCTGCTCTGATTCCCATGAGTACGGTGGGAAGTGTTTCCGTCCAACGGTTATTCTGATGGCACTTGATTGCTGCTTTCAGTTGACGATGAAATCGTTCCACCATGCCATTTGCTGCGGGGTGGTATGCAGTTGTATGGATTTGCGTCGTGCCTGCCAGGAAATTCAACTGCCTGAACAGCCTCGACTCAAATTGTCTCCCTTGGTCCGTAGTAATGCGGAGTGGAGTGCCGAATCTTGTTATCCAGCCCTTGTAGAAAGCACGCGCCACTGTTTCAGCCTCTTGGTCTGGGATCGGGAATGCCTCTGGCCATCTCGTGAATCTGTCTACGCACGTGAGACAGTATCGGCATCCTTCTGAAGAAGGCATGACGATTATGTCGATGTGGACGTGCTCGAATCTAGCGGAGGGTCTGGGAAAGGCTCCCAGGGGTGCTGACACGTGCCGTGTAATCTTGCTTCGTTGGCATTGAAGGCAATTGCGTGCGAGCTTAATAGTCTCAGCTTTAATGGCCGGCCAGACATAACGTTGAGTTATGAGCTTAACCGTGGCCTTAATTCCAGGGTGAGCCAGCTGATGGACCGCATTGAATGCCGCAGGTCTGAACTTCTTCGTGACGAAGGGTCTGGCTATGGTAGTTGAGACGTCACAGTAGAGATGCGCGTCAGTACCCGGAATATTAATCTTTTTAAGTTGTAGGCTAGAACTTCCTTGCAAGTGTTGTTCCAGTTCAGGGTCGCACATCTGTTCAGCTGCCAGCGCTGCGTAGTCCAGAGGAGTATCTATCGTCTCAACCCTGGAGAGAGCATCCGCGACGATGTTGTCTTTTCCGGAGACGTGTCGGATGTCAGTTGTGAACTGGCTGATATAGTCCAGATGGCGGAATTGCCTTGGTGAGCATTTGTCTGCTTTTTGTTGGAAGGCGAACGTGATAGGCTTATGGTCTGTAAATATGGTGAACGACCTGCCTTCCACCATGTGGCGAAAGTATTTCACAGCGAGATAGATGGCTAGTAGTTCTCTGTCGTACGCGCCATATTTCTTTTCAGCTGCCGAAAACTTCTTCGAAAAGAATGCTAGAGGCTCCCAGTGACCTGCGACGAATTGGTGGAGTGCGGCACCGGCTGTAGTATCAGACGCGTCGCTGACGATAGAGAGTGGGGCGTCGCACTTCGGGTGAACGAGCAGGGTTGCCTGGGCCAGAGCTTCCTTGCACTTGCTGAAAGCTTCTACTGTTTCGGCAGTCCAAGACACGAGTTGTTTGCCTTTTTGGTTTCCTTTTAGGAGGTCATTGAGTGGAGCTTGTGTCCTCGCGGCGTTGGGAATGAATCTTCTGTAAAAATTTATTGCTCCCAGGAAACGGCGGAGATCCTTGATGGAAGCTGGTTGGCTGTAGTTGTTGATGGCCTCCACTTTATCTGGGAGGGGTGAAGTGCCAGCGTCGGACACCAGGTATCCTAGGAATTTGACCTTAGTCAGGCCGAAATGGCATTTGGCGGTGTTGATGACAACACCATATTCCTGCAGGCGCTGGAATAATATCTTGAGGTGGGCTAGGTGCTCTTCCTCTGACGTTGAGGCAATAAGGATGTCGTCTATGTAGGCGTAACAGAAATCTAAGCCTCTGGTAACCTCGTCCATGAAGCGTTGGAAGGTCTGGGCTGCGTTGCGGAGGCCGAAAGACATCACCGGAAATTCGAAGAGTCCGAATGGCGTAGTGATTGCTGTTTTCGGAATGTCCTCGGGAGCCACAGGGATTTGATTATATGCCCGCACCAGATCAATCGTTGAGAAGATCTTGGTGCCGCTCAGTGCCTGTGCAAAATCTTGGATGTGGCGTACGGGGTATCTGTCCGGAATAGTTCTGGCGTTCAATCTTCTATAATCGCCACATGGTCTCCACTGGTCGTCCTTCTTGGGTACCATGTGCAAGGGAGATGCCCAAGAGCTCTCGGAAGGTCGAGCGATTCCGAGACGGACCATGGCCTCGAACTCCTTCTTGGCGCGTTTTAACTTGTCAGGAGCAAGGCGTCGTGGGCGTTCGACTGTTGGAGGTCCTGGCGTGGTGTTAATATGGTGCAGTGTTGCGTGACGAACTTCCCTCCTGGCGCCGTCAGGGCGAGTGATGTCAGGAAACTGTTGAAGAAGCTTATGATACGGGGACGTTCCTGTGACCGTCTTAATGGAAGCGATCTTGTTGTCGCTTCGTTTTCCCGTGATGGTCAAATTCGTCACCTGGTCCAGCAGCCGTTTATTTCGGACATCCACCAGTAGCTCGTACTTGGCGAGAAAGTCTGCCCCGATGATTGGCCTGGAGACGTCTGCAATGACGAAGCTCCAAGTAAAGTCGCGTCGCAATCCCAGATCCAGGTTGAGCGTTAGGCTGCCATAAGTAGCGATTGTGCTGCCATTTGCTGCTGCCAGTTCGTATGTCGCTTTAGTGGGGCGTCCCTGGACAAGGCGTCGTGGGAAAACGCAGAGATCTGCGCCGGTGTCTATAAGAAATTGGGTACGGGTTACCCTGTCGGTAACAAAAAGGCGACTGACTTGGTTGGGGCTAGCGCTGGTCGCCATCAGTTTGGGCCCCGCGCGTTTTCCTGCTGGAAGTTGCAGGGTTTGGTGCACTTGCTTGCCTTCGTCCCATACTTCCAGTGGTACCAGCATGTTCCCTCGGGCTGACGACCTCTGGACCGACTGCGGGAACGATTGCTCCAACGATGCGGGGTGGCGCTCCCCCTGTGCTGGCCAGAGCGTAGTGTCGAAACTTCGCGCCTCAAGGTAGCGAGCTCTTGTTGGAGAGGCTGCATCAACCGCTCCATCCGTGTTAGTAGTGGCTGATTGATGGGTTTACCCATTTCCTCGGATGTACCGCTCGTGAGGGACATGATGATGATGATTGGTGCGCGAAATTTATCACCGAAGAGTTTATTTCGTGCGCGACGTGCTCGCGGTAGACGTACTTGCACGCGTCGTGTTCACTGTCGGATTCACAAATGTAAACTTCGTGGTCACTAATGTGAACGTCGGTGTCACCAATGTAGCAATTGAACGTGCTACGTAAACACAGTTAAAAGAAAGCTCTAGAATCATCGGTTGATAGTTTTTTTATGTGCCATTAAAATTTTCACAATGTTATCAACATATGGAGTGTGACAGTAAAAAAAATAATAAACAGTACAATTTGTTTCAGCTTGCTGTTCAAAAGAATTGGAATTTGAATTGCTTGAATTTGAATTCTTAAGTAAGTACTTCTCACAGCGCAGGTAGCTACAGTGTATTGTAGGAGCTACATAAAACTTAAAAAAATATAGTGAATATGAAATATTATAATCAATTAGAAATTTGTAAACTTAAATGTACAAATTACTAAAATAAAAATTATTATTATTATTATTATTATTTAATTTTAAATTGAATTCTCTGGCTCTTTCTATGACTTTTCTAAAACTAATATTGTGAATTTCTTCAGTTCCTATATAAATCACAAAATCATCGAAAAAAATTAAAATACCTTCCAGATCTTCACATAAATCTACCATGATCCTATTAAAAATTTCTGTTGTTAATTACTTTTTCAGATCATAAAGTGGAGTCATCATCGTGTTACAAACTTCTTGGATTTGTGATAATAATAAGTAAACAAACTTCTAAGTCTCCAAAGCAATGACATCAATGTTCAACTGCGTTGTACGATCAAAATTAGAATACGCTTCTGCTGTCTGGGAACCATACTAGCAAAAATACATAGAATTATTGGAACAATTTCAATTTTTTAAAGGTATCTTCATATGAGAATGTATGGTGAATATCCGCAATTTATGAATCACCAGGATTTGCTATCTGAAACGCGCTACGAAAGTCTCCAATCTAGGAGGAATAGGATCCTTACAGTAACAGCTTTTAAATTTATAAACTATTACATTGATAGCTCATGCTTCTTGGAATGCTATATATTGTTCGTACCCAATAACTACCGCCAGGGTCGTCACCATGACTAGCTCTGTATTCCACATGGCAGAACGGACGTTCTGGCCTAGCATAGCATGATAAGAGGTATGGTGCTAAATGGTATTTCTAGGTATATTGACATTTTTAACATTGGCTTTGAAGTCGTTTAGGCAAGAACTCTAAAATATCTATTTTTTTTCTTTTAAAGCGATGCCACTGGAATAGATAAAAGATGTATCTTGGCCTATTTCAGCAAATCGCTCGCCATATATTCCCATTGGGAATGTACGGCAAGCGAAATGCTGAAATACGCCAAGCCACATCTTTAACCCTAGAACCGTACCCTGGGGTACAAATTTAAAAAAAAATTGTAAATTTGCGATAAATTTTTCGTTTCACAACGGATCTTTTCGCGCCGCCGCGTATTTGCAAGTGGGGGGGAGTCGCTTCGAAGCATCAGTTGAGCGGGAGTCCTGCTAGTGTGTGGTCCTGGCAAAACGTGCGTGGGGCGCTCCAGTACCCCTGGGTACGGTTAAGGTAATTATTTTCATTACCATGTTTTTACGAAATAAAGCATGTTATTGTGCTATTTGATACGTGTTTCTTTATTTGAATGTTATTTTTATTTGTATAATACTACACATAACACACACATAACTTTGTTTTGGAAAAAATGTGTAATTATTTTTTATATTTAGGTATTTTGCATTTAGTTGCGTGTAACTTGTACGTCTATCAGAAATATCACGTATGATAACTGGTTTACTTCAGTCCCTGCTGCTGAAAAACTGCTTTAAAAAAATATTACAACAGTTGGAACACTGAAAAAAACAAAACAGAAATACTTACCAATTTCTTGGAAACAAAAGACCGCCATATGAATACATCAATGTTTGCTTTTCATAACGAACTTACTTTAATATCATATTTGCCTCCAAAGCTAAGCAAAGGAAAAAAGAAAAACGTGCTTATGCTTTCCACTACACACTTCCAACCAGACCAAGACAAATCTGTTGATTTACCAGAAATAATAAGTTTTTACAACCAAACCAAGGGGGGGGGGGGGGGTGTGGATACGTTTGATCAACTTTGTCATACATACAGTGTGTCTCGTAAAACTCGTCGCTGGAGCCTTTGTGTCTTCTATGGAATTTTGGATATCGTCGGAATCAATTCTATGATATTACTGCATTCATGTAACGCTACCGGAAAACAAGTTTTCAAGAATAGACGAACTTATCTGAAGACTTTAGCTTTTGACCTTATAAAACCTCACTTGGAGGATCGATTTTTATACAAAACTTTGCCGATGCATCTCCTAGAAAGTATTGGCGGAATATTAGGAAAAAAGCGGTCTTATGATACTCCAACCCCTTCAGAATCAAAATCTGGAAGATGCTCATTTTGTCCCAGGTCAAAAGATCGTAAGTCACGCACTCAATGTCAGAAATGTAAACGTTTCATATGTTTAGAGCACCAAACAAAGATTTGCCAAAATTGTTAAGAAAAGTTTCTTTTAATTAAGCCTTATTGTATTATGTAAGACTGAAATAAGTGCCATAACAGTCTATGTAAGTTAATTTTGAATAAATGTTTTTTCTCGCGTAAAAAAGATGCTTTATTTAACAGGGTACTCCAGTACCCCTGGGTACTGTTAGTGTATGGTCTATGATGGGTACGGCTCTAGGGTTAAATCTACGTGTGGCACATCTGTTAAAGTTATGTATACATATATCAAGTGTATTATAATACGATTACATCAATCTATAATAAACATAAAAAAACGAGTGTGCTTTAGACCACACGACTGAAATAAAACTATAAGAAAAACCTCACCCAATGAACCCAGGTATCGGTGCTTAGTTACCAAACATAGCAAACTGGGTGACCTATGACCTAGGGGTGACATATGACATTGGGGTGAAATATGAACATGGGGTGACCTACGATCTTGTGGTGACCATCCTTATCACTCCCCAAGTCAAGCGTGCGTAAAGGCCCGACCGTTCGCCTAGCAATCGATCACCGTTCGCATCGATTACCGTTCGCATGAAACTTTTCGTAACAATCACCACTTTTCGTAGCGCATTCACCAGCTTACCCCCCACGTCGAGAGTGCGTAAAGAAGTTTTACTTCAAAAAATGAAAGGTTGTTTCCAATTACCTACTACTTTCCGGACATTTCGCCCAGTGGGCCAAAATTACCCGAAACACATGCCAAAGTATACCAATATATCCAAAATTACCCAAATTTGGGCTGCTAAACCCAAACCCCGAGAAAAATAATTTCCATCTGGGCCTATGTCATCTTGAAATGCTTTGTTGAGAGTGTTTTCAAGGAAATGATGTAGAGGAAGTTCTGGAAAGGAAAAATGTATGAGAGTTGGTGAATCCGCGAGTCAGATTGTCCGGGTTTGACGGACATATGAATCCATCCCTCCAACTGCGGTGCAAGGAGATGAGTCGGCTGAAGAGATCAAAAGGCCTTCGTCAACCTTCCTCTCTCTCGATCTGGCATGCAATGGAGCAGGTGGGCAGACGCATTCGCCGCCAAGACCAAGACAAACCTCACATTATGAAACAGAGTGCCTTTATTAAGACATCAAACGTAGTGAACCACTTGCGATGACCTATGGCAGAGATGTTGGTTGTCCAATAAATGGTTCCCAGGGCGGTCTCCCACATTGAAATTTAATGCGGCATTTACTTTTACATTAGCTCCACACAGGATGCCCCGAGGAAAATAATTTTTCTCAGGGCCTATACCTCCGTGGAGGATTTTTTTAAGTAAGGGAAGGATAGAAAGTTCTGAAAAGGAAAAAAAGTATGAGGACCGTGCAGGAAACTGAGGATCAGATTGTGCAGGATTGACGGACAAATGAAATCATCCCTCCAACTGCAGTGCAAAGAGATGAGTCATCTGAATAGGTCAACCAGTCCCTCTCGATTCGGAAACGCCACGCAGCAGGTGGGAAGATGCATCCGCCGCGAAGACCCGAACAAATCTCACCTCATGAACCCGGGTACTCTTTCTAAGTCACCAAATGTAGCGACAACTTGGGACGACATATTATGGCAGAGGTGTTGGTTATCCAATAAATGGTTTCCAGGGCGGCATCCCACATTGAAATTTAATGGCCTTTAATGTTTGGATAACATGATGTTAAGTTTACCAAAAATCTTGTAATTTATATAAGTTTATTATTTGAATGTGAAAACATTTTTAAAAGGTCATTCAAAGTCATTCGTCAGTAAACATGGTGGCGGTTCTAATAGTCTTCTTTAGCCAGTCCTTCAACTTGAAGATGTGTGTGAAAGCCGTGTAGGTGTCGGATCGGCAGGAAGTTCTGTCATCATTGAGGGGCCCGTTGCTCACCACCCCGCGGAGATACCAGCGAGTGTGGCTCTCCGTGTCCAGGGCAGGGAAGACCAAGCCCCCACCACCGTCTCCCTGGCAAAGGGATCTGCCTGAGGAAAAACAAACATAAAACATTAATTAGTAATTTAAATAAGCTATTTTTTACGCGAATACCAGCACAAGAGACGTAACTGTAAACAGTTCTAACATAGTGAAATCGATTACTTTACAGTTTTACAGTTTTACAGTATCGGATCTTTCGAAATCCCGAGCAAGGTTTCACTGTTGATAGATGAACTGATATTGACAGGGAATAAATGAGAAATCGATATACGCTTGCAACACTGAAGGTATTTTCAATGAATTGACATTCCGAAAAGTCAAACCTACAACACTTAATAAATTTGCAATATGATGAATTAAAATTCTAACCTAAATATGCATTGGCAGTCCGCTTTTACTTTTTGACACTAAACGGGAGTTAATTAGTGGATGATGTCTTTGGGTCATTTTTCAACAATTTTTGTTTCTCAAAGATCAAACGGAATACATTGATCGGGTCTCAGATGAATTATTTCTATCGCGTCTAAGACTTCTTTCAATGCTAAGAACTCCGTTCTTTAATAAGCCAGTAATTTCGCATAACGATCGACATTTTTCAAAAACATGTATAAATTGTCAGTTAACTGAAACTTATCTGATACTGTGGAGGCTGAGCAAATTTTATCAATTGGAATATCTCTTACCAAAATTTTTAACGAACCATAGATTTTTTTCTTCTAAATAATGGCGTACAGAGCAACGGGCCAATAGGGCCCCTTTCTCTTTTATCGTGAATTTATAATAATGGTTATTGAAAAAATTGTTTATTTGTTTTTTTCGTTGTTTGTTTTTGGGGTGTTATGCCGTGTTGCCGTGTCAGGGCAGATCCGGCAGATGATGGACACTGCAACGCTGTCCGAAAAATTGGCTAAAGAATGACGTAGCGCAACACGGCATAACACCCCAAAAACAAATAACGAAAATACTTTTGGCCGTGAAAATCTTAAAACGTATTAGTTTATTTGGTTGTTTGTTAAAAAATATTGCAAGGGGTCATGGCTGCAACATGGGGAGGATGATTTGTTAAGATTTGTTTATATGTGGTACATATATTTTCATTGTATTGGGCGAGGCAGTTCATGGACGCATTTTCATGGCTGGGTATTCCCGCAATAAATTTTTTCCACGAGACTTAAGAAGTGTTTTAATAATAATTTTAATACTTCACACCAAGTGAAGTATTCCCTCATGTTGTAGAAGATTCAGAAGAAATTTCTGAGATTTCTTTACCTGGGGGAGTATATATATATATATTTTAAATAATCGGAGACGGTTTACATATATGTATATATCGTTCCCGTGAGCACTTAGGCCACAGACCCATTGTACTATCTCCCATTTTACCTCATTCCTTTTGACAGTAACCCAGTCCCTTTTATAAAGTTTACCAGAATTGTCATTGGAAATGAAGCTATATCTTCTGGTTCGACAATGTGTTTTCCCAGGTCTCATTTACCCTCTTCATACCTCCTTGGTTACGACGGTAGAGGGCTTCATCTCTCCTCTCTACTCCTTAGTTCCCCGAAGGCTCCACGACGGAGAGTCCACCTCCCCTTGGTTCCTTTAAGGTCCCACAAGGGAAGAGCTCACTCCACCTCAGTTCCCTGAGGGCCACATGAGGGAAGAGAACTTCAACTCTCCTCCTTAGTTCCTTATAGGCCCCACAGAGGAAGAGTTCACCAAGATGGCTTCATTTCTCCCCTTCACTTCTACGTGGTTCCTCGAAGGCACCACATGAATCCACTTAAATCCTCCTTGGTTCCACAAAGGCCCCGCGCTGGAAGGGTGTCCTTCCCCTTAGTTCCTTGAGTTCCACAAGGGAAGAGGTCATAGAGGTGGCCTCAGCTCACCTCTCCTCGGTTTCTCCTCTTGGTTCCTCCTACGGCCCCAGGAAGGAAATCCACAGAGGTGGCCTCAGCACTCCTAGGTTCCCAAAAGGCTCCTAGTTTTCGAATGGTCCATTTTTTTGTCCCATGAGTTAAAAGAGAAATAGAATGTCCACTCCAGCAGAGCCCTGAGTACTGGAGTGAGGTCTAAATACTCCTTGATGCGACCTTGTTTCTCGGAGCACCGTTCATGATGCTGTTCCCCAGGACATTCATCCCTGAGCACGGTAGCTCACACCTTGGCTAGGGATGGCTATTGCAGGTATGAGTTTGCACTCCCTGAGCGATGGGTTCGCCACACTCCCTACGCTATCGGGGGAGTATTGCTACTACTACCTGTTGCTCTACCCTACCGACTTTCTTTTGGCCATGCTCGGTATGAACCGTCTACGGGTCAGAAGGGATGTGCTCAATGTGATCCATTTTCAGACTGATTCGTGGATGGTTCGAAATCTCGGCTATCGTGGAGAGCATTAGTTTCTATGTTCCCGATAGTTATCTCCTTCACCGACAGCGTATACTGTTTTATCTCCCGGTTTGCAGAACTAACTTGCCAGTCGGGAGAGCAGTCCTATTGTTAAATACTTTGAGTACGATATGTTTAACATCAATGAAGCAAAATTTAGACGATAAGCTTTATTGCTGTTAGTCTGATTGTGATTCATTGACGTTTAAATTGCTTAAATATGCTTGAATCTTAATATTTTCTCTCTTAAACGCTTTGAAATTTTAATTTTGTAATGTTTTTATAACGAATAAATTGAATTGAATTGAAATTGAATTTTTGAATACGGGGATTTCAGAATATTTATGGTGTTAGGATACATTTGCATTTGGGGTCACCCAAGGCTATGCGTATGGCTTTATTCTGGAACGTTCGAAGATTTTTAAATGAGACTCTGAAGCATGGGCCCAGATGGGGCATGCATAAGTTAATTTTGGCCTTATAGATGCTTCATAAATTAGGAGTAGGTATATTTTTAGTTTACATTTATTTTTTATTTCTTTTGCATAACATGGGGTAAAAGGCTGCAAGGATTTTATTTGCTGAAGCTAGGGTTTCATTTTGGTGGTTTTTCCAAGTTAATACTGTCTAGGGTTACTCCGAGATATTGAATGCTTTTTTCCACGGTAAGTTTTCTCCGAACAAGTGAATATTAGGTGGCCTTTTAGGGTATCTACATGAGAAAACGCAGGTGGCGTTTTTGGAGAAATTTATACTAATTCACCATTGTTTAAAGAAAGTTTCTAGTTCGGATGCGAGGGACTGAACTTGACGGGTAGCTTTATTTACGCTTACCGAGTTTGACGTGACGTCAGTATTGTCTGCAAAGTTTCCTATTTTAGTACGATGGTCTTGAGGATGGGGGCGAGTAATGTCGCTTAAATAAATTTTAAAGAGAGCTGGTGAGAGAATAATAATAATGATTTATTGTCGTCATTTCTTAGTAACAGTAGAGATAATGATATCCTCACTGGGATCTCCCGTGCTGAGGATTTCATTTACATATTATAATTTAATTATAAGAAATTGATATGAATTAGACATAACATATATCATGTAGTATTTTTTTTTTTAAATAATTATAAAGTAAATAAGATAGTGGTTTTTTTTATAATTCAGATTAGAATCTTGATAGACCCGACTCTTATGAATCTCACTTCTTTCTAGTTTGATTTTAAATTTACAGTTTTTAATAAAATTTGATAGAGTTGGGTCATTGAGAGTGGAATACCTAGGAAGTTCTTTTTATAAATGAGACCTCTGAGCCAAATTTGGTCAAATGCTTTGCAGACATCTATGGAGAGGACTACTGTGTGTTGGCGATAATTAAAACCGTTAGTTATTTCTCCGACTATCCTGACCATAGATGACGGATTTAGTAATATCGTTTGGATAAATAGTTTTATCGATCGTCCATGCTAAACCTCTTGGTGGGAACCATTTCCCATTCAGGCAGTAGCTTTGTCCACAATCTGTTGCATTAGGGGGCAAACATTTTGTGACACTCTCCCGTTAATATGCGATAAAAGATTATTCCCAATTATCTATTAAATTTGCCTATTGGGCCAAAGTTACCGAAACATATGCCAAAGTATACCGATATTTTATTTTTCAGATTTAGGTTGCGAAACTTATATAAAAATTTTAATTTTCACTCTCAAACTTACAAAAAATTACAGTTAAACTTTAAGCGACACTGAAAGTGACCAAAAAGATACTGAGGGAAGCGCCTATATTGTCATCCATCAGTTTCGACTGAAACCACAATACTCTCTAAAACGGTTGACAATGTGGCGAGAAATTCAAAGTCTTTCCAATTTGGGTTAATGTTATCCTCGAAGGCTAAAGTAACCTGCATCATGATTTCTTTGGTTAATGGAAGATTATTGCTTTAATTATTTTACGTGGAATTAGATGGATTAACGAAACTAAAGTATATATTAAAATGTTGGTGCATGCTGCCGGGTAACGAACCCGCAAGTTACTTAACTGCCGTGAAAGATGTCACGACGTCACATCCCTTTGCATAGCTTTCGGGCTATATTATCAAATTACAAAGTTTAACAATATGTTAAAAATATTGTAAAATGTTATTTACCATCGAGATGTCCAGCGCACATCTTATCCGTGGTGAGGTACTTGCTGAACTTATACTTGGTCATCTCTATGCGGCACTTCTCATTGTCAATAACTGGTAGATCCAGGGTCTTCAGTTCCTCTGATGGATTTCCGGTCTCTGTCCTTCCCCAGCCAGCTACCTGCCAGGAGTTAACTGTGATATTATTACGTTAACCGTGATATTATCACGCTTTGATGCTATTTTATAAGCCATTAACTTTTTTCGAAAGCTTAGAATTTCGAATTTCTCTTTCGAAAATGACTTTTCTATAAATTTTGGTGTTCTACAAATATTTTAGTGAACAACCTCAAGCCAAGGAAGAGCCAAATTTATATTTTTTCGATTACCTCAATAAAAATACTTAGTTTTTACCACTTTTATTATTTATAAAAACCAACATGTTTCGTGAGCATATTGGTTTAGTAAACAATAAAAGTGATAAAAAGTATTATATTAATTTGAGTTAATTTTATTATAAAAATGGTTACAAAATGATGTCCTGGGGCACATTGATGGAACCTTGATCTCGAATTTATCAAGGCTATCGAAACTAACGGGGGGTTTTTTTTACATTAACCTCACATAGACGACCCTGATTAAAATAATTTACCTTAAGGCCTGTGTCATCTTGGGGATGCTGTGAGGAGGGTATTTTAACGGAAAAATGGAGAGGATGTTCTGAGAAGGATACGGGTATGAGGAGTGGGTTAGAATCTGGGGTTCAGTGGGAGACTGCAAGACTATGAATCTAAAAAGTTCTGCTGGAGAGGCCAAATGATCTCCCTTAACCGGTCTCTGATAAATCGGTTACGGAAGATCATGTGTAATTTTATTCTTAAACACCACGCAAATAAAAAAAAAATTACCTTGCCAATTTTTCCAGGTTCTGTTTGAAGGACGTCAAACCTCTCATTGAGAATATCGTAGCAAACAGCCCATACAGAGTTTGCCAGCTTAAAGGGGGTCGCCAACTGCAGCAGAGATAGGTCATGTTGGTGGTTGTGCACATCCCCTGTATAGCCCCGGGGCAGATAGATTCTGGTCACCTGCGCATTGTAAATAATATCAATGGAATTTCATATTTTAACATTTGACAATTTAAAAAAATATTTTCCATCCAAAATTCTAATTCAGAAATTTTACCAACATCTGATTTCTGGACGAGTTTTGTGTTTTCAGGCAAATCATTGTCCCAGGACCTGAGGAACTTCCCGGCGGCCACCTTGTAATACCTGGCGTCTATCTGTTCCAGGTTAACCGTGTCAAAGAAGCAATGCGCGGCTGAAAAGATAAACATTTTCTGTAATTATAAAACGCCATCGTCACTAGCAACTAGACTGACGTGGAAAAAGAAAAAAGTTTGGAGGACTGGATATGGCGGGAAGTCTGCAAACCAAAGTTGAAATGAAATGTAAATATTATTGAATAACACTTACCACTGATAACAAGATTAGCACTTATAATAGAACCTCCGCAAATATGTTCGGTGGTATTTGTTGTTTCGTCCCACTGGAAGATTCCCACGTGCCAAGGGAAGGTGTTTTTTTTACCTCTGAGACCATTTACAATTAGTTCTACACCGAAAGGTTCTTCTAAACCGCAATCTGCAAAAAACTTTTTTTGTTAAAGTCCACATTTTTTTTGATAGGGAGGTACTTTAAAATATCATTTAAGTACAGTTTTTATCGTGTGGATTTATTTATTTATATATATCTATATATTACAGATTACACCTTATTGTTAACATTTTTACATATTAATATTACATTTCATTATGTTAGGTGTAAGGCAGGTTTGAGGAGGTGAAACTGTTCGTTGGTAATATATAAAAATTTAATAAATTAAATTTTCATTTTTAAATGGATATTTTAAATGTTTACATAAGTTTTTTATAATAATACATAAGTCATCGTTTTTCGTGTTTTAGCATGATATGTATATAAGGTGATATTTTGGATACGATTTTAGATTTTCACGGCCAAAAATGATTTTGTTACTAGTTTTTGTGGTATTATGCCGTGTTGCGCTACCTCCTTCTTTAGCCAACGTTTCGGACAGCGTTGCAGTGTCCATCATCAGGGCAGATGTGTGATGGACACTGCAACGCTGTCCGAAACGTTGGCTAAAGAAGGAGGTAGCGCAACACGGCATAATACCCCAAAAACTAATAACAAAAAAAAAAAAAAAAAAAAAGGTGATATTTTGCTTATAACATAATATGAAAAATGAAATACATGTACACAAAACTCCATATCGAAGTAATTCTAACATAGGAGACCTTTTTGGCTTTAACTTAATTTAAATCTGAAAGTATGTATCTCTATATGTTTATGTATGAACTGTTTGTCTCTTACAAATAAATAAATAAACCATGTAAAACATTTAGAAGCGACTTGCAACGCGGCATTAATGCATTAAGATGACAATATACCCTAAAATATATTCAGAATCTTAACGACGTAAGTAAAGAAACCGTGTATACAAATTTAGACTCGCGACCCGTGTATTAGACGGACCTACTGTCGAACTTGCCCTATCGAAGAAAAGAAGAAGAAAGACGAATAATGTGGGAATCTTAATAACGTAAGTGAAGAAAGCGTGTAAACAAATATGCGCCCGCATCACGGCGTATTGGACGGACGTACGGTCGAATTCACCCCAGCAGGCCTGGAGATTTGTCCATTCCGCCGCGTTCACTTAATTAATTCTGAAGAACGTGTTACTGTGAACGTGTAAGGTATTGTTTTTATTATCTTAAATACAAAGAACTTACCCCAGTGTTCTATTGGAATAAAAAAGTTATTATAGTTACGAATTTGCCGGAAATTATTAAAATGTGAGTTTTGAGTAAACAAAAATTATTAGGATTATGTTCCTCTTATAAATAGTCTTTTCCAGTCTTTCCTTAATGTTATGTTGGTAATAATAATAACCAGCTGTCAGATGCTGATAGTTGGCAGGTCTGTCGCGTCACTTGATGTATAACCTTGAACTTGTCAACGGTGTCAATAAACGTCTTACAAATGAATCAGTTTCTGTGTTTAATTAAGAAACCTCAAACATTATAATTGGCGACGAGGAAAATCAGTTTATTACTTAAAACGTGTGTGAATAGTATTAACAGTGATTTCGCCGTTGGAAAAAACATTTTTTTCAACATGTCAGATAGTACCTTGCCAGTGCCTCATTTCGAACCAAATTGCGAAAGTTTCAATATGTTTTTGGAACGCATACAAATGTATCTAAAAATTATTAATATCGCAGAGAAAGAAAAAATTGGATATTTATGTATGTTGATCGGTGCAGAGAAATTCAAAATTTTAAAAGAAACAGTGCATCCGAAAAATCTAGAAGATTTAACCTTCAACGATATTGTAACAACACTGAGGAGTAAATATGGAGAAAAAAGGTGTACAATTGCGCAAAGATATAAATTTTATAACCGGAAACAACATTCTAATGAAGGAATCGATGATTATGTTACGGATATAAAAAGTTTGTCAATATCATGCAATTTTGGTGCTTTTCTAGACCAAGCTCTGAGAGATAAATTGGTGTGTGGTTTAAAAGATGATGCAATGTCTAGAAGATTGCTATCTGAAGACGAATCGTTAACTTTTGAGAAAGCAATATTAATTGTCAAGAATATTGAGACAGTAAATAATAGCTCAGAGCAAATTTTACACAAAGAAAAGTATACATCGGAAATCTGTGAAGTCAAGTCAAAAATGTCACATAAAAAAACATGTCATGTCTCAAAGGATCGCCCTTCACGCCAGCATAGTCCTAGTAGGCGAATTCATCAGGGTGAAAGGTCTGGATTCAAGGGTCAAAGGAGTTCAAGGTCATCAAGTCAGCTGTCATCTCTATCACGTCAAGGGTCCAGAAGATGCGAGAGGTGTTTTATAACTCATCAACCGGAGTTATGTCCTTCAAAAATGTGGAAATGTTACAAGTGTAATATTTACGGGCATACGTCGAAATTTTGTCCAAACGCTAAATCAATCATCAATCACGTAAAATGTGTCAATAATGTAAATGTATTAAATATGTCAGTGTCTGATACAGCGAAAATTAATTTAATTGTAAATGGTATCAATATGTCTTTTATGATTGACACAGGAAGTTCTTCGACATTAATAAGTAACAAAATGTATTTAAAATTTTTCAAAACTTGTCAGTTAAGTCAATTCTACGGTAATTTGTTCACAGCAAATAGTCAAAATTTATTTTGTTTCGGATTTTTTATGGCAAAAGTAAATGTTGTGGATTCTAATGTTGTAATGGATTTACCAGTATTGGTTATAAAAAATCTGTCGTCTGATGCTATTCTGGGTAGAAATTGGTTAAAAGTGTTTAATCCATCTTGGGAAAATACTTTCATAAGTTCTTTAATGTCAAATATGCATAATAATACTGTAAATTCAGTGTCTGTCAGCGAGAAAAATAAAGCAAAAATTGTCAAAAAATTGTCACAAAAATATTTAAATTCTTTTTCGATTACTAATAACGATTTACCAATTAAAGAATTTTCTGTGAATTTAAGTTTAAAAAATAATGCTACTCCTGTCTATCACAAAGCATATGAAGTTCCTTATGCACTTTGTGCTGAAGTATGTCAAGAGCTAAGTCGTCTTGAAAGCGAAGACATTATTTCAAAAGTTAAATGTAGTAGTTGGTCTTCTCCAATAGTTTGTGTACCTAAACAAAATGGAAAATTACGTTTATGTGCAGATTTGAAATCTACAGTCAATCCACAATTGAGAATTGATCAATATCCTATTCCACGTCCAGAGGATATTTTTAATAAATTTTCAGGTTGTCAAGTATTCTGTAAATTAGATTTAACAAACGCATATTTACAGTTGTCTGTGTCAGATTCTAGTAAAGAATTACTTACAATTAATACATGTAATGGTTTATATGTCTATAATCGTTTAACTTATGGATTGTCATCGGCTCCTGCCGTTTTTCAAATGGTAATTGATACAGTTTTGTGTGGCATAAAAAACTGTGCTGCATACATTGGTGATATTTGTATAGGTGGTAAAGATGCGAAAGAGTGTTCTGATACTTTGGATGAAGTTTTGTCAAAATTAAATGAGTTTAATATAAAAATTAATGTATCAAAAAGTGATTTTTTTGTGAATTCTTTCGAATTTTTAGGTTTCACTTTATCAGGTCAAGGCAAAAGTCCGTCTTTGTCGAAAGTTGAGAAAATTAAGTCTACTGGGTGTCCAGAAAATGTTACTCAACTAAAGTCATATTTGTCAATGTTAAATTTTTATAGGAATTTTATTCCTATGTGTCCTACAGTGCTTGAACCACTTCATAATTTATTAAGAAAAAATGTAAAATGGTGTTGGTCTGATGAATGCGAAAAGGAATTTGTAAATATTAAGTCTCTTTTGTCAGATAAAACTATGTTAGTTTTATTTGATCCGTCAAAACCATTGTGTCTTACAGTCGATTCCAGTGCATACGGTGTCGGTTGTGTCTTAAGTCATGTCGTAAAGAATCAAGAATTTCCTATAGCTTTTGAGTCTGCAACATTAAATTCAGCTCAAAGAAATTATAGCCAATTGCACAAGGAAGCCCTTGCTATTATTTTTGGAATTAAGAAATTTCACAAATATTTAATTGGTCGTCATTTTACGATATATACTGATCATGCTCCATTGTTGTCTTTATTTGCTGAAAACAAAAAAAGTCCCCGTTTTAGCAGCATCACGTCTTATAAGATGGTCTATAATATTGTCTGCATACAATTATAAATTGGAATATAAAAAAGGATTGAAAATTCCTCAAGCAGATGTAATGTCACGTTTGCCAAGTAAACAACAATTCACTACTGAGGAATGTAATTTTGTATACATGTCTACACCCTTAATTCCATTCTCAGAAGTTGAAAGTCATTCGGAAAAAGATGAAACATTATGTAAAGTCATTAAGTATGTTTCAATCGGTTGGATTGAAAACTTGTCAAGTCCAGAAATTAAAAAATATTTCAAGTTTAAAAATTTACTGTCAGTCAAAGGAAAATGTCTTTTATTTGGTGACAGAATTGTAATACCAGAATCTCTTAAGTCCAAAGTCCTAAATTTAATACATTATGGTCATCCTGGTATAGTCAGGTCAAAAATTCTTGCTCGTTCATATGTATGGTGGTTAGGTATGAATCAAGATATTGAAGATGTTATTTCTAGATGTGAAATGTGTCAGTCTGTACAAAATGCTAACAAAAATGTACGTCATAGTTGGCCTGTTGCTGAAAGTCCATGGGAAAGAGTCCATTTGGATTTTTTGATTTAAAAGGTTCAAAATACTTATTAGTTTGCGACTCATATTCAAAGTGGGTAGAATGTTTTTACATGAAAAATACTAAATATTCGAATTTGTTATCTAAATTAAGTGAAGTTTTTTCCAGATTCGCTTTTCCGAAAACTATTGTTTGTGATAATGGTCCCCCATTTTCATGCAAAGAATTTTCTATTTTTTGTAAAGAAAAATCAATTAAATTATTATTTTGTCCGCCGTATAATCCTGAGTCAAATGGATTAGCGGAACGGTCTGTTCAAACTTTCAAAAAAATATTCATTAAATTTATGTTTTCGAAAAATTCTAAATTTTTATCGCCAGCTCAACGTCTAATAGATTGTCTGTATAGTTATCGTTCCACTCCTACTTCTGTTACAGGTGTATCTCCAATGGCTAAAATATTTTCATATGAGCCACGTACACCACTACGCATTTTATCAGAAGAAAGTCATGTCAATAAAAGTAAACAATCACAAAATGTCAAACAATCAACAAAAAATGCATTGAAAGAATTTAAAGAAAATGATAATGTTTTGGTCTATTTAAGACATGTGAAAGGTCCTATGAAATGGTTTCAGGGAACTGTTAAGTTGAAATTAAGTTCATGGGTGTATCTAATTCAATTAATCGGAGGCGAGGTGAAAAAGGTTCATGTTAACCAAATAAAAAAAAGTTGTCTTAAGTCAAAATCAAGTTATGAGAATCCCGATAAATGGCAAGACTTTACAAGTCAGGAAAATGAAATTGTTATTGAACCTTTACCCAGCACTAGTGGAAATAATGATATTATAACCAGGTCTGGCAGAGTTGTGAAACCCCCTGTACGATTTAGTCATAGTGATTACTCTTAAGTTTCTTTGTCATTGTTATTTGGTTTGATATAAAAATAAAAAATAAAAAATGGAAGGAGGAAAGGATGTTATGTTGGTAATAATAATAACCAGCTGTCAGATGCTGATAGTTGGCAGGTCTGTCGCGTCACTTGATGTATAACCTTGAACTTGTCAACAGTGTCAATAAACGTCTTACAAATGAATCAGTTCTTGTATTTAATTACGAAACCACAAACATTATACTTAAAAGGGCCGATTCTATAGTACAGTTTATATGATGTTAACTTTAAAATTTATTTTTAATGTTTCGTTTTGCATCGGAGTAAAAATCCATCGCGAAGTAAAAAGGTCTTTCGGCATTTCAAGGAAGATAAATAAAAAAAAAACACTCCACCTGGTTTACAATGTGGAATAGGGTTATCCCAATTCCCGCCTTGACTGCAAGTCAGTTCTTCAAAATCTTCACTGTTACTGTGCCCGGATTTGCAAGTGGAAGTAATCACGGACCCATAAGGCAGTCCCGTTTGGGGACATTCCATCTCGATTCCTGATTTATAGCACCTGAAGTCGACAGTGAGTGATGGGACCAGATGACATCTTTCTGAAAAAAAAGATTTTTTAAAACAAGTAACGGGTTTATTATTTTTTTGGTTTATTAGATTCTTATATGCCATGAAGTGGGAATCATTTTTTTTTAAATAATTTTTTTTTAATTATTTATTAACCAAGAATAACATTACAATATATACAATATACCTACATATACATATATATTATTTATTTTTTTGGTATATACCACCTCACTAGGCTGAGCCTGTTCTGAGGTTGCAGGAATTTAATCTAATTTTGATATCTTAATCTTGGAAGATAAAAAATATATTTTTAATTTAAATAGATAAATGGAATTAAAGAAAAATATAAAGAAATGAAAAAAAGATATGAGATAAATAGATGAAAATAGTTAAGAAGAAAAAAAAAAAAATACAGGCGTTGAGTGTGTTGTTTGATCAAGTTATCTGCACGTAGTATGCAATACCCTTGTTTACTACCCACGTATGAATTTTGCGTTTTAGATTTTTTGTCACTAGAATATCTTTTTATTTATTTATTTATTTGAGACACAAACAGGATATTTATAAAACATTTTTGTGGGTGTTAGCGCCAATAATATTGGTTGCGCTCGGCGGATTGCTTTTGTGTTTATTTTGGATTTAAATATTATTTATTTCCTATGGCAATGAATATCTCCCTTCCCCCGCTCCCCTTATGATTCCCTGCTGTCACTATCGCAAGCAATCGCAAGTAATTTCGGTGCTCGAAGTTTTGTGTGTTAACAATCATCGCCGCCGGACGCAGTCATAGTTATATACCTAACTCGCATAAAACTACCGCAACTATCTTGTCGCAGCGCATTCTTGCAAAACTATTAGCATTAACAATAATTCAGTTTAAAAAAAAGTGAACTGCAACTAAATGGTGGTCTCATCAAGAAAAGAATTACGTTCCAGAAGAACCTGCACCTCTTCCGTGAGTTTGACCTACCCTTTAAATTTATTTGCCATTGTATTTACGCATAAGTTAATTGCCAGAGATTATAACCTCTAAGCCGAAACATTATGGTCCTTCGAGCCGGATGAATCAGACGTCTCCAAAATGGAACGAGACATTAAATTATTAGAAGCGAGGCAGAATTCACAATTTGCAAGGATTCAGAGAATTTATGATAGCATAAAGGGTTTGAAATCATCTAATTCAAAAAACATATTTTGTGCCAATGCAGCGTTGCTATTGGAGATCAGAAAAGAGTTTATTCAATTAGTAAATAAAATTAATGATTTAAAAATGCAAATAAATTCAGATTTTATTCCTAACTTTCAAATGGAACAATCATTTGATGATTTATATTCTGTAATCCAGTTAACCGCAAAACAGACATGTGACAATACAAGTGAGTTATCTGAAACGCATTCGAAGTTAGATAAATCAAATCTCAATGTTAAGTTGCCAAAATTAACTTTGCCATCATTTGATGGAAATATAATGGGATGTAGAATTTTTCACGATACTTTTAAAAAATTAATTCATGAAAATATAGATCTTTCCGACACGAAAAAAATTTATTATTTAATAAGTACTTTGTCGGGAAAAGCGTTAAATATCTGTGCCGGAATTCCAACCACAGCCGAAAATTACCAACTTATATGGAAGGCATTAACGGAAAAATACGAAGATACCCGGGCGAACGCGGTTTATTATTTTGATAAAATTTTGAATATAAAACCAATAACAGTACCAACTGCAGTGGATTTAGAAGCTTTTATAGACCAATTTCATTCATCAATTTCAGCATTGCAACAATTAAAAATTCCTAACTTATTACAATGTTTCTTTCTTTATATAGGGACTCAAAAACTAGACAAAGAAACAGCTGTAGCATTCGAATCATCGGTCAGAAAATCAGAGGCACCGTCGTACGATGAATTCGTAACATTTTTACGTGAACAAGCCAAAATACTACATAGAACGTCAAGATTACCAGAATCGAAATCACAACAGTTCGAGAAAAAAAAATTACGGGAAGCACAATATAGCCACGCATTTCTTAGTTTAACGCATAACAAAGCAAAACACTATAAGTGCACGTTATGTAATTTGTCAGACCATACATTCATTTTTAAATGCCCAACATTTTTAAACGCATCACCTAAGAGTAGGTTTAAGATAACTCAAAAACAAAACTTATGTCGAAATTGCCTAAGTACAATGCACTCTACCAATACATGCAAATCGGAAAATCGGTGCAGATATTGTAATCAAAACCATAACTCGTTATTGCATTTTGATGACACTTCATCCAATTTTTCTCGTAATATGGAGCGAAATTTAAATCCCAAAAGCAAACCTGAGAGTAAATCTGATAATGTAACATTATGTACTCTCAATAATGGAGATGCAAACGTTTTTTCCCAAATCAATCCGTTTTATTAGGTACCGCATCTATTAGTGTTCTTGATTCCAGAAAATACGCGTTTTAATTGATAGCGCATCACAAAGCGAATTTATTACAACGAGCTGTTGCAAACGCCTTGGAAAATTATCAGAAAATACGCGTTTTAATTGATAGCGCATCACAAAGCGAATTTATTACAACGAGCTGTTGCAAACGCCTTGGATTACCCTTATTCACAGATCGCAATCATACAACCATTAGAGGCATTGGAGATATTTCTCAACGCATTAAAGGAATGACTAATTTAAAGTTTGAGTCTCGCTATAATAATAAAACATCTTTCTCCATTCGACCTTTGGTAGTGGATCGCATTACAACCCAATTGCCGGCATCTTCTATAGATATGAGTGCGTTGTCTTATCTAAATGAATTGCCACTCGCCGACGACAAATTCCACATCCCAGGGGTCATCGATGCAATCATTGGTGCCAATGTTTTTGGCCAAATCCTTTTACCTGGTAAGGTAAAGGGCACTCAATCATTACCGAGTGCAATCGAAACCAGTTTAGGGTACGTACTAGTCGGAAACGCACCTACTCTCAAGCAAAGCAACGTAACTCGCAACCAAAACAAGGTTTCTCGTAAACCAAGTTTACACGCTCATTATTAATCTCATGTTTCTTGCCATTTTTATAATACCTAATAATTAATTAGTTTAGTTCAAGTAGGCATATATACATAATTGCTATCTTTTAATCGTTTCCTTTCTTTATTATTTTATTTTCATCACACTCGCAATAATGACACGCATTAACGTCTTGAGCACTGAAACACAATGCGGTAAATGTTTTAATAGTATTTATTTTTATTTTCTTTTCGTTTCGCATGTTGGTTTATTTTGACCATCCTGTCAAGGCTGAGGGGCATGTTAGCGCCAATAATATTGGTTGCGCTCGGCGGATTGCTTTTGTGTTTATTTTGGATTTAAATATTATTTATTTCCTATGGCAATGAATATCTCCCTTCCCCCGCTCCCCTTATGATTCCCTGCTGTCACTATCGCAAGCAATCGCAAGTAATTTCGGTGCTCGAAGTTTGTGTGTTAACAATCATCGCCGCCGGACGCAGTCATAGTTATATACCTAACTCGCATAAAACTACCGCAACTATCTTGTCGCAGCGCATTCTTGCAAAACTATTAGCATTAACAATAATTCAGTTTAAAAAAAAGTGAACTGCAACTAAATGGTGGTCTCATCAAGAAAAGAATTACGTTCCAGAAGAACCTGCACCTCTTCCGTGAGTTTGACCTACCCTTTAAATTTATTTGCCATTGTATTTACGCATAAGTTAATTGCCAGAGATTATAACCTCTAAGCCGAAACAGTGGGTAAAATATAATAAATTAAAATACAAATATAAATATCCCTAGACTAATGTGTCTGCAGTAATCACATTTGAATTTTTACAAAAGCAAACACATGAAAAACAATGCAAGTATTATTTATACATAACTTAAAAAAAAACTAAATACGAAATTGAAATACATTATAAGTATACAATATTTATGAAGTATTTCCTGAGATGTAATAAAACAAAAAAAAAAATTTTTTTTTTTTTAGGTGCATAAATCGTGGAGATATTTTTTGAAACATGTTACATTATTTAGAAAAATATCTATGAAAGTGTGTATTTTAACAAGATCGTTGTATGATCGACACATTCTGGATATAGGATTAAAATATCCAGTATTATTGGTAAAAATTTCAGTCCAGAATATGTTTAGGTTTCTGGTAGATTTGGGCCTGGCGTATAACTTGATTTGGTTGACTAAGTTACTGTCTACACGATTATTCACAATTTTATATAGCATTAAGAGGTCATTTATGTTTCGTCTTTTAACCAGACTTTCTAATTTGAAATGTCTAAGTCTTTGTTCGTACCCGTCTAGAAGATGATAGACACATATTTTATATCTTTTTCAATTAAATTAAAACATTTTGGAGCCAAATTGTGATAATGCCTTTGTCCAAATGTAGTATTTGTCTTCGGAGTCATGTGTCGATGTTTATGTCTTGTGTCATTGTGTTGTGCAGTGTGGTGGTTTAGTTTGTCTTTTTGGTAATGTATAGATATAATCATGATGTACATTTGGTGTATGTTCAATACAGCAAAGTCTTTAAATAACTGTATTGTCGAGAATCTGAAAAAAGGTTTTTAGTAATAACTTTAATTAAGGCCTAAATTAAAATAATTAATGTTATTAGTAGTTTTAAATTTAATAATTTAATAATTTAAAACTACTAATAACATTAATTATTTTAATTTAGGCCTTAATTAAAGTTATTACTAAAAACCTTTTTTCAGATTCTCGACAATACAGTTATTTAAAGACTTTGCTGTATTGAACATACACCAACTGTACATCATGATTATATCTACTGTTCGTAGATTTACTGAAGGTAGATTTACGAAGTCTCTAGGTGTCAGGAGCTCCCCAGATCAAAACGAGCGTTTAGTCTGGAAGGACTTTTGTCCTCAAGTATTATTATAATATTAGAATACGACAATAAACAGTCATTGCTTTGTTAAATCGTCCAATCAAGCATCTTATAGATACGATTTTAGATTTTCACGGCCAAAAATTATTTTGTTATTAGTTTTTGGGGTATTATGCCGTGTTGCGCTACCTCCTTCTTTAGCCAACGTTTCGGACAGCATTGCAGTGTCCATCATCAGGGCAGATGTGTGATCATCTGCCCTGATGATGGACACTGCAATGCTGTCCGAAACGTTGGATAAAGAAGGAGGTAACGCAACACGGCATAATACCCCAAAAACTAATAACAAAAAAAAAAAAAAGCATCTTATAGTTTATACGGAAAATAAGTACTGGAGAATACAGGTCCCAGTACTAATAATATGAAGTTATCTCTGGAGATAATAAAAAAGATATTTTAGGGATCTTTAATTTCGTCCATTAATATAAATAACCTGTTGACAAATAGTCGAACAAATAATTTATTAAAAATATAAATAACGGTCCCTTAAGTTTTTCGAATAAAGTTGGTTGTTCATTTTCATTTACAAAATTTATAAAACGGAGATGAAAAAAACTTACTCCTACAAACTGGCGGCGGACTGTCCCATTTGCCTTCATTGCAAACGGCACGGACACTCAGTCTGGAAGGGTCATAGTTGTTGTCACAATAGTAGGTGATTAAGGTGAACTCATCTACGGTAGTCCCAGGCAACAAGTTCCTGTTAGGGCCCATCACTTTGAACTTGCCGTGGGCTGGGTAACTTGGCAAGGTGCAGTTAAAGCTGAGGAAGAACGAAAACACACATTTTCAAAAAAGGCTACATTTTACACTCGGCGTCATCATCGCATTTCTGTTGTTAGTGATATAATATATTCGTTATTAATGGCTTTATCAACAATTCTTGAGCAAAGTAGTTGAAGACCAAAACGTGGAATGCTTTAGATTCCACAGAACCTGTACAAAGTGAATCATGTAAACAAAAATGCGATTTAAATAACTTGAGTAGATTAAAACGTCAATATTTTAAAATTGTTTTGGCTATGCCATGAGATTTGAAATAATGATGTTCTATATCCGAGATAAATGTTGAAATCAATGGTATTTTTGTTGGCCTAATTAGTGATTGGGAAAATAATATTATGTTGACCCGATCCCCCTCCTAAACGGATATATCTTTGGTAAGTAAGCTCTGTTGGATGGGAGTAAAACAGTTTTTTTTAAATTTAAAATGAAACAATAACTTTGTTAACACCACTTTTATAAAAGTGGTGTTTACAAAGTTTCTGTTTTATTTTAAATTATAATGTCTCATCACAAAGTATCTGCTTCATATGAAAAAAAAAATGAAAAAAGTTTTTTTTGTTTCATCCGTACCACATAACCCATTTTCCACTCCATTTCCTCTCCTCACCTAGCTCGCCTCGTAGTTTTTTAGACACAGGTTTTTGGTAGTTAGCTACATATAACAAAAACATTAATTTGCAAAACACAATAAAAATTGAGAATAGCGGTATTTTGAATTTATAAAATTATTATAAACTTTAAAATGCGTAACGACAAGTCCATAGCAATTGCTATGGACTTACGTGGTTTATTCTTTCAGAACGTTTAACCAGCCAGCGGCCGAAAATCCACATTTCGTCGAAAGTTGTTCTTACGATCGTACAGGGCGGTTCAAATGAGAAAGATTAATCATTCTCCGTACCAGCTTTTTAAAATTATAACTCAATATCGATTTTATTTCATTCAAATTTTGATTTAATTTATACCTACATACAAAAATGCTGCTTGGCGTGATGATAAAACTATTAAAATTATGTACTTTTTGTAATTATTATTTGATTATAAGTATTTATCATTTTTCAATGATGTCTAAGATAAATAAGAATGTAAAAAATAATCCGAATTATATTAGTTCGTAAGTGCGCAAATAAATACACAAACGGACCAAGAAACACACGTACGTAGGATATTTTTTAATGTTTTTATTTAAACTAAAATTAAAATTCGAAAACATGCGTTTCCCAGATAATGTACCTATTGATTTATTTTACTGCGTGATTATATGATTTGAAATGGGTGTGGTATAATACAAAATCTTTTTTGAAAATTTAACAAATCTGTCAACAACCTATGGTATAACCTTATTTTACTAAAAATTAACATTTTTTCTTAAAATTTAAAACATGCGTTTCCTAGATAAAAGTACAATCTTTCGAAATCATTTTATATTTTTTTGTGGAAAAGAGTCAATACGTCTAAAATCTGATTTAAAAATGACATATTTATGGTTTTCTCTGATTATACCCTCTTAAGGTACAGAAATTTACACATTATTTTGTGGTTTCTTTTCCTGTAAATTTTTGGCTTTCAAAACATGTCACCAAACTCGGTGCGCAATGCTACCCTTTACGGCTAAAGGAAAACTGAAGCGTGGCCCGTTTCATGCAAATCTCAATTTTGGAATTGAGGCCAAAGTACCATTTGAGGCCAAAATACCACAGGCCTAAAAAAGATTTTGTAATTACAAGGCATATCAAATATATCCTTTGTGCTTTGTTTCTTGTTCTACTTTATATATTTATCTTATAAATTATGATATTAGGTAGGCCATGGATTTCAAAATTTCATGATTTTAGTTTTCCTTGTTCTACCGGTATTACAATGGAAGATGCTCCGAGGAACTAGCATCATTGATCCCTTCGGCACCGGTGCATAGTCGGGAAACACGCCAAACGCGTGCCCAACATTTGTACACAGTTGACATTTGTCACATGAGAACGGGTCGTTTCTTCGACTCGTTCTTGTGTTCAACAGCTCGGCTGTGGAATGATTTGCCGGCCTCTGTGTTTCCTCCTTCCTACAACATGGGTCTCTTCAAGACCAATGTTCATTCTTTCCTCTCCTCAAAAAGACCCTCCACACAGCATCCCAGATGACATAGGCCCTGAGGGAAATTATTTTCCTCATGGCCTCCTGTGTGGAGTTAATGTAAAAAAAAAATACATTCTCTTCTATTATTCTGACTTTTGACATGGCCCGACTCAAGTATCTGATTCGCTTGATCGTGCCATGTCTTCCTCGGGCGTCCCCGACTTCTTCTACCATTCACATTTGCGTCATATATTTTTCTTATACTACCTACTTAGGTACTTTCTTCATTCATTCGCTCTACATGCCCAAACCATCTGAGGGCCCCTTTCTTAATTTTACTCATTATGCCTTACATTCTTTGCGGATGTCCACATTTCTCACACGATCATACATTATTTTACCACACATACGCCTCAAGGATCTCATTTCTACAGCATTCAGTTTACTTTCATCCTTCCTCTGCCAGTTCCACGCCTCACTGCCATACATCAGGGTAGGTACCAGGACTCCATTGTGGACGCTAGCTTCGCTTCTTTTGATAGTTTTTGGGCCGCGCAGCCGTTTTCATAAACGTCAAAAAAATCAAAAAACGTCAAAAAACATGTTGAAAAAAGTAAAAAGTAAGCAGATATTATTGTAAAATATGTCGAGTGAACTTACCTAGCGATTGCTGGCGCTGAAATAATAAAAATAAATAAAACATTAATTCAGTCAGTTAAAAAAATATTAAAGTCAGTACCATTAAAGCGATAAACTATAGAGGAGTGATTTATACCGTTTTTACGAGCACCGATATTGCCAATTTAGGGCATATTAAAGGCACCAAACAATTATTTATTTATTACACGCCCTAGTGGGCTTTTCTTATATTTTTTTTACAAACTGTTTGTAACGAAATAAATACTTAAAAATTTAAGCAATCAAGAAAATACAAAGATAATGACAAAAAAGGTTGCAACAAAACACAAAACCAAATAAATAGATAAAAATGTAAACAGAAACTAAGAATCCTCACGCATATAATTGAATTTAAGAGATTCTTCAAAAGAAAATAGTAGTAGCATAGAAGTTATTTGGTAGGTACATAGGTCTATTTGTGTCTTTAGGAATGAAAGTGATAGAATATATAACATTTACACTGATTAGTTTAAATATGAAATATATCGCCCAAATCAGAATATTTATTTCCGAGACTGTGAAGTCTCGGAATAGGAGAATTTTGATAAGCTAATAAATGTCGAATGTCGATGAAAGGGTAATACATGTCGGCATTATTTCTTGGGATCATGGATATTGATAAATTGAAGTAATTCAGTAATTTAAGTAATTATAAATCTTCTGCTAGATATTAAGTTCAACATTGCACAAGTAACATTTTCTCGACGAAAAAGTAGTATTTCAAATAGTGCCAGATTATTCTTAAGGACCACGTACCTTTGCAACTGTTCAGGGTGGTTCCGGTGAGAAAGATTGATTATTCTCCACACTAGCATTTTTAATTAATAATTCAACATCGATTTAATTTCACTCAAAATTTGTCTCAATATAAACCTACAAAGTGAAGCATTTTCATCACAAAACAAGTATTTGGATTTTTGTTAATGATTTCATTTGAACTAAAATGAATATTCTGAATTTCGTTTCCCTGAATTTTTTAAATTTATTTTACTACTAGCTTTTTCCCGCGGTTTCGCTCGCATGGTATAAGAGGGGTTCTCGCTCCAGCTCCCCCCCCTCCTCCAACCCCTCCACCCCTCCATTCCTTCCTCCTCTCCATCACCCCCCCCCCCCCTCCCCCGCCTCGTCTTCCCCCCCCTCCAACACCTCCACCCCTCCATTCCTTCCTCCTCTCCATCACCCCCCCTCCCCCGCCTCGTCTTCCCCCCCCCTCCAACCCCTCCACCCCTCCACCCCTCCATTCCTTCCTCCTTTCCATCACCCCCCCCCTCCCTCCCCACTCCCCTGCCCAACTCTCCCTCCAACTCTCACTCCCCCTCTCCCCCCTCCAACCACTCCCTCCACCCCCTTCACCATACCTCCACCGCATTTATTTTAAGTACTCCCCTAATAATTTGAATCGAATAAAGAATTATAGATATCAATCTTACTAATCGTGCCACCTATTGCAATTTTTTAATACAAACTTCATAATGCCAGAGCTCTGAGCTATAGTAGGATAATTTGTCGAAATTTAAAACAAAACTTTTCTAGATAAAATAACAATCTTTCGAAATCAATTTATATTTTTTGATTTAAAATATATTAAATTTTAATATCGTAAATAAATAGACAAACTGAAGTATTTTCATCGCAGAACACTAGCACGAGTTTTTTTTAAATAATTTATTTTTTAACTAATATTTAAAAAAAAATCTGAAAAGTAACTTTCCTAGATAATATAATTTATTGATTTATTTTACCGTATATGATTTGAAATTTGGGTTGTATAAAATACATCGTTTTGTTTGAAAATTTAACAAATATGCCATCGCTCAACGGTATAATCGTATTATAACAGAAATAAACTAATACATTCAAAATTTAAAACATTACTTTAGTATATCCACTGGAGTGACTAAAGTCAACATATAGACAGCGGTCCAAAATTGGATTACATTCTTTTACCAAAGTTCTTGGACCAATGTTTACAATTAAATAATATATATATATTTAAATTCAACGAATATGTGATAATCAGCAAAAGATAGGTGAATTCATTGGCTATACAGAACTACAATCTGTTTTTAGGTCTCTACATTAAAATTCGGAGGTATGAATTTTTTAATGTGGGCAGAAACAATTAAAAATGATCTTATAGCAGGGTAATTAAATAAAATCCACACTTTTCTTCTATAAACACAATTAGTCTTTTATTGGGTGGGTACAATCAATTACACAAGTAGCCAGTTCAATAATCGTAAAAACAGTAGTAACTTAAACGGTAGCTTTATGGTTATAATTATTACAATAACTCCAAAGAACACTAATTATCCTTAATTATCTACTCGTCACTTTATACAAAAGGTTCACAAGTGCCTTGAAGCCGCGCGAGCTGATCTCGGAAGGCAGACTTCGACTTTTACTATTTTCCTGGAGCTCAGCGCGGGACTCCCCGGCAGGCCAAAACTCAAAACTCTAAGGTTTTACTTGTCTTTATATACCTATAATAGGTATAATTGTTCCGCTGCCCTAGCGGCAGCGGTAGTAAGGGACAACCAACGCAAGACAGATAAAGTATTCGAGCGCGAACACTTCTCAATATGCGCTCGAAATAACTATATTTGTTACAATCTCAAAAAAATCACGATTAATCGGAGGAAAAGTTTTAAATCGGTCTGTCGCTCGAGTGGAATAACAATCTTTCAAAATCAAAATATATTTTTTATTTGAAAAGAGTCGGTAGGTCTATAATTTGATTTAAAAATTACATATTTACTTTCGGCTGGGTCTGGTTATTCCCTTTTAAATGTGCGACATCTATTGACTTTACTGCAAATCTAGTAAGAATATTTTTATTTTTCGAATAACTTACGGTGTAACGGCTTTATTGTTAGTTATGAGTTAGTTTATATCTTACCTAAGCCACAGGACAGCACCACTAGAAGCACAAACATCTTCAGTGGACGGAAGGAAAAACCGTAAAAAAGTAATTTTGTAAGGCACGCCTAGAAACTTAATACAAAACGCCAATTATACCATTATCAGTATAATAACTGGTGTAACATTCGTCACTGCGAGATGCTTACAAATGACTGAAATATTATTTTTGTTAACAATGACTCATGTGTACACTCGTATAGATCTGGTATTTCCAATTCTTCCAATGATAACCTGTTTATTCGATTGTATATCTTAGGTCAAGTAAGAAGTATATAAAATAATAATTTTTCCTGTTTATATTCTAATTTTTTTAAACAATATCCCTGCCTGTTTTGGATCCAATGTTCGTAGAAAATTTATTATGTATTTAATTAGCTCATACAGGCAATTATCGTAGCTCGTAGGCTCATGACGTAGCTCGTAGTCCCGAAACTAGAGATGGTTAGTACCTCAAATAGGTGGTCACCGCGGTTCCAGTCACTGGAGACCGATGTGGAACAGGTTCTAAATCCATTTACTTTTGAAAATCTTCAAAATCAAATTTTCAAAAGAAAGAAAAAACATGGTAGAGTGACAAATTTTTTTTTACGGTTTTTCTAATATTTCTAATTGTATATAAATACTAGCTGGTTCCCGGCTTGCATTGCAATGCTATGTTCAAAGATATAAATTCTTTCTCCCTGTACGTCCTTTCCCGTGCGTCCCCGTTCCCCTCCCGTATCCCCTACCCTCCCGCGCTCCCCTTCCACCTTCACCGCCCACTCGCGCCCCTCTCCCGCTCCCACGTCCCGCAAACCCCCCTCCCGCGTTTTATATATTTAATCTCAGTACCACAGTTTTCAAACAGCTCGCGTGCAACCTATTACAATTTTTTTTATTCTTATTTACATTTTTCGTAAATTAAAAATATTCATTTTTGTATATTATAAGAAAAATCAATCAAATTTGGTACCTAACCCTATAAAATATCTCTAATTTGAAAAATCCACAGGCAAATCTTTTAAGACAAAAAAAAACAATGCCTGCTAAATTCAATTTCATCTAACGCGCGAACTGTCAAACGTGTGAAGTTAAAATAGTCGTTAAGTTTTCTGAAATTATTCACTTTTCTGCGCAATTTTATTTTTCTTTAAAATCAGAAATTGCACTTCAGAGGTGCAAATATCTTTTTTTTGATTTTTCTGTTTCCAGATTTTCGATTGAGTTTTGCTAATATTGTCTTCGTTCAATTACATATTACAAAAAAGGTTTTATTTACTGACCGATATTTAAGTGTGTTACTTTTAATAAATTGTGGAAATATTAACTCCACAGGCGAACCCTAGTGGGGTTAATATATTACATGCTAAGAATGTATTTAAATTGGGAAGAAGAAATAAATAAATAAATAGCGTCTTCATCAAAGAGTCTTCATCATCACTTGATTCTGTAGACACTTTTGAACGCATTATGACAGTGACAGATGACAGTTATTCACTTACTTATTTTAAATTTAGTTTTTAATTTTCATTAAAAAGAAAGACAAACATTCCCGGGTTACGAATAACCCGACAATATTTAAAAATCTCCTACTACCACCACAGTAAGCTGAAAATGTTGCTTGAGTCGTGATGGAGAACTTAGCCAGCCGAGGAATCGAACACGGAACGCCTGGGTGGAACCCAAACGCGATGCCCACTCAACCACTGAACGGTCTTATTTATTTTTTACATTTTTTTAGAAAATAATGTGTCCTTACGGTACCTTTCTAAGATAACATTGTTCATGTTTACTTGTTTGAATTATAAGTAAGTACCTATAAGTATATTATAAGTAAGTTAAAATATTAGTAAGTACCCACACAAAAATTATAAAGTAATATCTAGAACCGTGGTCGTCAAACTGCGGCCCGCGGGCCGCATGCGGCCCGCGGCGGATTCTTTTTAAATATTTTTTTTCATGTACTTGCAATTATACTTTCCGTTTTTTGCTTCCCACACAAATATCTGCCGTTTTCTTTTTAAATATGTTTTTTTTAATGTACAATTATAGTATCCGTTTTATTGCGGCCCGCACAAATATCTGCCGTTTTCTTTTTAAATATATTTTTTTCATGTACAATTATACTATCCGTTTTTTTGCGACCCGCACAAATATCTGCCGTTTTCGTTTTAAATATATTTTTTTCATGTACAATTATATTATCTGTTTTTTGCGGCCCGCAAAAATATCTGCTGTGTTCTTTTTAAATATATTTTTATGTACAATTATATTATCCGTTTTTTTTTAAATATTTTGTGTACGTATACCCATATGATTTTAAAACATTGATCTTAATTGATTGACATTTGATTTTAAATCGCTCAGTTAGTTTTTGAACACATACATAGTGTACGTCATAGGTGTTCTCAACGTGGGCGATAACCCCCCTTGTGGTCGTTTGAGACTTTCAGGGGGGCAGTAGAAGACCCAGAGAAAATTAGAGGGCGTAGAGATGGCACAGTGAGGGTGTAGGTAGGTAAAAAAAAGGTCTAAAAAAGACCAAAAAACACGCTTATCATGTACTAATAAAGCAAAGTAAACTTTAATTTTTGTTATTGTATGTATTATTGTATTGTAATAATTTTTATCACGTGTGCGAAAATTCACACATTTTGGTAGTTCGGGAAGTGAATGAAAATTGAACTGAAAGATTCCATTACAGATACACACAATTTAAAAAAAATATATATATTATGATTTTACGTGTATTATTATTATTATTAAGAATTGGCACTATATCATGAATACAAGAAGGAAGGAGGTAGCAACCCAGTACTTAAATACAAAAGTTTTTTAACTTTCTAAACAAAAAGTTACAACCCCTCCCCCTCCCTCGAAATCATAAGTGTGCGGCCCGCGGTGATACCTCACATTGTCCTATGTGGCCCTTGACCAGAAAAGTGTGACGACCACTGATCTAGAAGAAGCATTAATCTAATCTTTGTTAGTTGCAAAATTGTAACTATATTCTTCCTTCCCATGTCCACAATCCATATCTTAATGTTTCTTTTGAAGTCGGTTATTTTTTAGTGGTTTTTATTGAGGGCGTGTATTGAATAATTTTACGGAGAAATGTTGCGTATTTCTTGTCCAAAAGTCGTTTTAGTTGTAGGTTGGTGGAATGTATGTTGCGATGTGAATCTTGTGAATTGGCCCTAGTTTTTTCTGTGTAAAGTTATCTGGTTTTTGAATGCGTACGCGTACATTAGAATACCTTTTGTATATAATTGTTTCAGTGACGTTAAAAACATTGTCTGTCGGATTTCTGCCATGCGATTCTGCATCTTTTGTATAGTATTTAAAAATACATTTTTATGTACTGTGACATTTGATTTAATTTGTCAAGAATAATTGTTTTTATGTAAATTTTGTAAATACACTATACTATTTTAGGCCATCTGCAACTTTAAAAACTTTCTCTTGCATTGTAATGCATTATTTTTACTAAAATTTATCTTTATACCTACCATTCATGTGGTGTTTACTTTTTCAAGTTCATCTTTGTGGTGTATCGTAAAAGCTTCCGCGTTGTAGACACAGATGGCGGTGATATCATCTATCAGTAGATTCCGCTAGGTGGCAGGCAGCGTAGTGCCTAAGTTGTCCGTCAGGTGCTCGGAGGGGCTCAGAGGGTGTGTTTCTGTAAACACTCGGCAGAACCATTATAGCTAGCTTCTAGTTAGGTAGACCACCGCAGTCACAATTGTATTCGCGAAGTATAAATAAATCCAGATAACAACAAGAATCTATTCATTCCTACAAAGTAATCTCCATCCAAGTTTTTGGAGAGTCTGTTAGTGTGTCCACTAAATACCAGAACACTACAATCTTTTTTATTTAAAACTGTGTCTCTGCATTTTAAATTTATCATGTAAAGCCCATCAGTGCATTGAAATATTAATAAATAAATAAATAAAAGATATGGAATCGCTTCCATACGTACTCTCCTGTTAAATATGTGTGATTGTCTATGCTATGGCTTGCAATTGCCTTTTCTACGGACTCCTATGTGAGCGAATTGGTTTATTTATGATGTCAGCTATCTTATTTCAACTACGTATACGAAATGCCACAAGTATACATGAATATTTATTCATTTAATTTACGTTTTAAAATTGTATACCATAGATTTGGCATTTGCGAAGTTTCAATCTAAATCACATGAATTACTTATTATTATTTGCCCAAATTAAGAACCTGATAACCTGTTTTGTGCACGTAAATAGTTGTTTCTTGTAGTGATAGATTGAAACGAAACATCGCAAAATATCAAATCCAACGTATACAATTTTAAACGTACATTAAATGAATAAATAATCATAAATTTCGTGTTTTAACCCACTCTTAGTTGAAATACGACAGCTGATATATCAGTCCATAAAAAAAAATAATTGCAGGCTATAGACAATGACACAATTTTGATAGGAGATTACTTGTGGAATCGATTCCGTATCCATTCCACATAATTATTAGAGCCTGAGCCCAAATACGAATATGCTGGTTGTACTCCTTTGTCAACAAATTACTTATCGAATACTCATACCTACTTGTGTTGTGCCAATTTATGTCTGTCATGCTCTGTTTATTATTTGCTGTACTATATACTTGTTATAAAGAATAAACAACAACATTCTGGCTCGAAAAACAAGGTCAAATAGTGTCACCGAAGGAGCTAAAAAACCAAACATGTTGAAGTTCTTGACAAATACAAATACAACGAATAAAAATGCATAGCAACTAACTCTTCACACCGATACCACAAATAAACAAACTTCAATAAAAAACACAAAAAATCTTCCAATCCGGCTGGTCACCGTGGAAGATTGTGACCAAAACCCTCCAAAAATACAAAACTCAAGCTCAACCTTAAAAACTTCGAAAAATCACACAAAGTTAAGTTGTCAATTAAAAATTATAACATACAACGTCAACACCCTGTCATCATACGACCGAATATATAACTGGAAGAATGCTTAAGTAAAATTAACTAAGATATTATGGAAATTTAGGAAGTTAGACGACAGGGCAACAAAATAGAAGAACACAACACTTCTATACTTTGCTATAGAAAGGATCAACTGGCATAAACTGGTACTCCATAGCACAAGACAGAAAAAATGGACATCTTTGGAGGAGGCCTTTACCCAAACCGGGGTTCTTGTTAAATCATCAATATTTAAAAAAAAAAAAAAAAAACATATACTTATATTACTAACATAATCTAAGCTAATTTACTAATACAAATCAAATTTGAGTTTATTGTAATATTGTAACTACCAACTATTGTAAATCAAGAAATAAAACAGGCTTTTTTAACGCACCAGATTTAAATGTCCGGGTTAAATTTTCCCCAAAAAAAAAAAAAAAGAAGGAAATACTAAACCCTTTCATACACTTTCCCAAATGATCATCAAGTGAATCCACGCTATGCAATTGCACTATAGGAAGTATTATAAATACAAAACAATACAAGAACAACATGTCAACCTACTAGAGACTAAATGGGAATATAATTCACCGACTCCAGATATTTTCATATCAGAGGGTTCGGCTCTGTGGCATTTCTAATTGAACCTATAAATCCTACTGATCCCTCAATATAAATATTTAAAAAAATCTTTTGTTATCCTACATGTATTTAAAATTACTGATTTTGCATTTTTATATACAAATTCTTTGACAAATCTAATATGCTTAAATTTTGAATCAGATTCCTAGGTATTATGCCAGTGGCCGAAATAACAAATGGTAATATTTTTATAGTCCGAGAATGCCAAATTCTTTTAATCTCATTTCCTAAATCTGTGTATTTTCTTATTTTTTCAGAAATAGTTTTTTGAATATTACAGGAATTTGGAATAGCTACATCAATGATATAAGTTATTTTTATTATTATTATTATAGTTATGATTCTACATACTTGTTATAATGTTCCTGTACAATTTACCTTACATGTATAAGCCATTAAGGCGTAAAAAAATAAATAAATAAACATAAGATACAAAATCGCACTTCTAATGGGGACTCTCAGTATAATTATTATCTCAGTTTATTTAACCATACATTATACGGTTAAGTTGCGCCGTGAGAGAAGCTTGACCGCCAACCAGTGCAACCTGCAGTTACCAGCCACTTTTATTTTGTCTTCGGTTTTCCCATAAGCGTAGATCCTTAGAGAATTACGTAAATCGTTTTTAAAAATAAAACAATTGATAGACAGATTAAAAAATAGTATTTATTTCATTTAAAATGTCAAGGGTATGTAATGCAAAGATAAAAGTGTTCCTTAAATGCATCCTTGAGGAATTGGCCAACAAATAAATACATTAATTGTGTTTCTAAATGATGACTGTAACAGCACGTATATAGGCTAAACGTATACTAAAGGCAGATGTAATCTATTAAAAAATGAAATGCGAAGTAAATTACGCAAGATTAGCGTAAATAGGTAATTATAATTTATAAAACGATATTAGGTATGAAGAATAACACAAGACAAAGAGGAACTTCAGCTAAAGTAAATTCTTGTTCAATCACGTACGAATGGTGTAATATGAGTGGACTGTACAAAAGAAACAAAGTAATTTGACGAAACAACGCGTCGTTATAATATAAGAATATTGATTTTAAGTTTTAGCATTATTTGATCAGCTTGAAAAAACACCAAAATACGGCACAATTAAATCAAATTAAAATGAAAAAAAATCAGCTCCCGTTAAGAAGAAGTTTTCAAAATTGAATTAATCATTCCACCATTCATTTTATTGTTAACAGACTTAAATTATAACACAACTAGCAGACCCGGCCACACGTTGCTGTGGCTAACGAAACACAACGCCATTACCTAATCTTTATAAAATCCACAACACCCGCTTGCCAGCTGCCCGCTGCCCGCTGCCTGAATTGAATATTTGAATTTATCGGCTTTTCTCTACTTTAAAAAGCATGTATTATTCATATAAACTAAATAACTCGCCTTACTTGCAATGCAACACTGGATATTTGAAAAGGGAAAATCAAATACCTACTTACTCTAGGACATCTGTTTTCCAATTTCTTCCGTAGAACGAATTTCAAAAGTGACTATAGTACGGCCCGCCAGCCGTTTTAAATCGCACAAAAATATGTTTTCTTTGAATTTCTCGGCTTTTCTCTAATATAATTTACATGTATTATACATATAAACATTACTCTTCAATCACTCTGTCTATTGGTGAAAACCGCATGAAAATCCGTTGCGTAGTTTAAAAGATTAACGCGCACATCCATTTTGAGTTACTTCATTTTATACTTTGTAATGATTTAAGAATTAAGTTGCAACAAATTCTCGGAAAATCTATTTAACTGTAATGCTGTTCCAAGATTCGTACGAATTAAATCCTTTTAAATTAACTTAAATCCAGCGTCTTATTTGGGAAATCTTTTTCTATTTGTTTACATCGATAGTATAGATGGGTCGTGTAACCCTTCTATAATAGTCTTCTTTAGCCATTCCCTCATCTTGAAGATGTGTGTGAAAGCCGTGTAGGTGTTGGCTCGGCAGGAAGTTTTGTCATCATTGAGGGGCCCGTTGCTCACCACCCCGCGGAGATACCAGCGAGTGTTGCCCTCCCTATCAAGGGAAGGGAAGACCAAGCCCCCACCGTCATCACCCTGACACACTGCCCTTCCTGAAAAATAGCAATAAATGATTTAATAAAGCCATTAAAAAACATTCCCAAAGAAAAACATATTTAGCTCAATTGAATCTTCTCCCTCCTTTTCTTGGGACAAGTAGTTTCGCAAAAATACAAATCTAGCATTGTTATCAAATGCTTACTGAGCGCCATTTGGTTATTTTTTACATTTTAAAGATCCCCGTTAAACGCAGACTCTGGGTGCGTTTTAGGGATGTCGAAAGTGAAAAAAAAAATCGATATATCGATGTATCGATATTTATTAAAATATCAATATCGACGTCGATATATCTTTACATTTTAAAAATCCCCGTTAAACGCAGATTTTGGGTGCGTTTTAGGGATGTCGAAAGTGAAAAAAAAATCGATATATCGATGTATCGATATTTATTAAAATATCAATATCGACGTCGATATATCGAGGAAAAAATATCGATCAATTTTTCAAGAGATTTTGCATTTGTAAAATAACAATGTATACATCTCAATATTATCAATAGCAATTTTTGTACACAATTTGCTTTTTTTTAATGTACAAAAATCTCAATAAAAATGAAGGTTATTTTATCACTATTCATTTTTATTACGTAATTATTACAAAAATATAAAAAACTAAAAAACAGTCTTCTAACTTATATGAAAACTGTGACGCATACAAAGTTTGTATGCGTCTCAGTAACATTCAATTGGCGTATTAATCTGTCAAAAAGGACTTCGTGTTTGGAATAGGGTATAGTCAATTATCATAGACAATTGGGAACCAAAACATAGGAGTGGCTTAGAAAAAAATGGCGATAAATAGCATACATTTCTATGTATGTACCTACATACATGAGATAGTATTGGTGATCACAAATACTAATGCAAAGACAATAGATTTGTAAGCTATTAATAGTTAAAATTTCAACCGCCAGATATTTTGTATCGATATATCGATACAAAATATCCAATATCGAAAATTGTATCAAAAACGATATTTTTTTAAATTTATGTATTTAAAGTCACTAGAATCTAAAACCGTATAGGAACGAACGGAAAAAGTAACTGTATTGGGTCATGACATCTGGCGGTTGAAATTTTCGGTTCAAATCGATATATCGGATCAAAATATATCGGCTAAAAATATCGATATATTGAATTAAAAATATCGATATATCGATACTTTTTTAACAAGTCTAGTGCGTCTCACCTTTACATCAAATGTAATACGCCAACAAGTTTGACAATTATGATAGTTGTCCTCTTCTGCTGGCCACAATTTGTTCAAAAGCTGAAATAGACTTTGAATCGAAACGGGAATCTTTCAACTGTGAAAAAAATAAAATAGCTTTGAATGGCTATTGATAACGTTGTAACTTGTGAATTTCTACGAACAACTGGGCCATAGTAACTCTCCACATCGGCGGCCAAATTCTTACGAAATGCATTACGTACTCAGCAGGGCTGTATTATCCCTAAGACAGTGTAGGTAATTGCCTAGGGGTCCCGCATCGGCTCGGGGCCCCGCATCGGTTAGGGGCCCTTAGGGAAAAGAGGCCCGATACGTGCATTACCTAGGGACCCCGGCACGTTTATTCCAGCCTTGCGTACTGTTGGATTAAATCGTTAAATGCAGTTCTTCAACTCTAAAGTAAATAACATATTTTTTCTAGAAAGATGGTGGACTCCTACATGGATATTTGATGGATCCTCGCCATTTTACTAATTTTTTAAACTTAAGATTCACAGCGAGAGACAATTGATACAAATTTATAGTCATCATCATGATCATCACTTTTGGATCTACAATCCCTGGTGGGCTTGACCTCCTCAAGAGTCTTCCTCCACTCATCCCGGTTTTGTGCCAGCTCTCTCCAGTTTAGAAGCTCCAAGGTAGATACACCTTTGAGGACGTTATCGCTTCTTAATCTTGGCCTTCCTAGGCTCCTTCGACCTATCGGTATTGATTTCAGCAGGGACTTTGGTGATTGATGCTCGGTCGTTCTCTCCACATGACCCAGCCACCCAGTCTTCCCAGTTTTATAAATTTTGTGATGTTTAGCTCCTTAAACAGAGTATATAGCTCATTGTTGTAACGCTGCGCCAAAATCCATTTTCTAGAACCGGTCCGAAGATGCACCTTTCCTTTCAAAAACGTCCAGTGCTCGCTCATTCCTCTTAGTTAGTACCCAGCTGCGTACGTGAGTACTGGTCTAACATGTGTTTTGTACACTAATATCTTCGTTTTAACACATTATAGTAGTACGCTATATAGTGTGTTAGTAATTTGTATTACAATTTATACAAATTACTAACACATTATAGTAGCGTAGGTATTGTAGCTTAATTGATTTTTCTTACAGTATTGTTTTAGTTTCCATGTTATTTTATGTCACTATTATATGTATTACTAATAATGTCACATATTTTATTTATTACTTTCACATTACTTCATGATTTAATTTTTTTTTGTATAATTTTCGATAATTGTTAACTTAATCTATGTTGTTGCATGTAAAACCAAATAAAATAAAATTGCCCCGTTACACCCATTGTAGTATTTACCAACGAGATGTCCAGCGCACAGCTTATCCGTGGTGAGGTACTTGCTGAACTTATACTTGGACAACTCCATGCGGCACTCCTCATAGCCAATGACTGGTAGATCCAGGGTCTTCAGTTCCTCCGATGGCTCTCCAGTCTCTGTCTTTCCCCATCCAGCTACCTGCCAGGAATATAATGTGTGTTTTACAAAAACTTACTTATTGGTATTATGTATATTTAACTGTGCCTTTTCCACTGTCTGGTACTACTTTGAAACAATCATCTTTTTCAAACCCTTATTTTATTTTTCGTCTATACTGTGAAGGAAACTTATATTTTTAAAACTATGTAAAATTGTAACTATTTCTTTCCACCTATGAATTTTAGGTTCATCCCATCCTAAAATGAGTTCTGTAACTCATCGGGATTGTCCTAGGAAGAAATAAATATATAAAAAAGATGGCGTGATGGTTAGTTAGTTCAAATAGTATTTTAAAGTTTTAGGTAAATTTCCCCTTATTCCTGTCGCCTCCAATATCTGTAAAAGTTTACTCGGATCAACAGTATTAAACGCTGTAGAGTTGTATATGATTAGAATATATTTTATTACTATTGAGATCATGTTTTCTCCAATCTTGACAAATTCGTATTGGTTGGGTACGATAATAGAGTAACCTCGTAGGAATTATATTAAATTTACGAAGATAATTTGAAATTTTTTCAACAGCTAATTGGTATATAATTTTCTATTCCGGTGCGTTTTCCCTCTTTTTATATTAGCAAATATTTGATAGGATTATTAATAAATTATACCTACTCTACTCGTAGCAAAGTTCCGGTGCTAAGCCACCATTTTCTGTTTTCATTTATGCTTTAGATTTATTTAATTTAAAAATAGTCCCAAAATGGTGCCCTGGGGAACTCCTGACGAAGTGAAATAAATACGTGTTTTTCGCGGGACCTGGATTTTGGAGGTTACCTCAAGCATTTATTAGGAATTTATATTCTTGTATGATGAATTTATCGACTATTCCACTAATGCTGTTGGGCTGTGTAAGATCAACTATGATTTTATTCCTAACAGTAGTTTCTTTAGTCTTGGTAATACAATGCATAGTATAGGTTTGTATTATTTACTATAAAATCGTTTTACCTTTCCGATTTTTCCAGGTTCTGTTTGAAGGGCGTCAAACCTCTCATTGAGAATATCGTAGCAAACGGCCCGGACAGAGTGTGCGAGCTTAAAGGGAGTCGTCAGCTGCAGTAGAGCCAGGTCACTTCGGTGGTTTTGTTCATCCCCGCCATAGCGCGGTGGAAGATAAATTGCGGTCACCTACAAATTACAAATGCTAATTTTTGTGATAGAGAGTAAATATTATGACTCCTTCAGTATAGAGCGAAATAGAAATACTAAATAGTATATAAACAATAGCTTCATCGCCCTCCCTTTCATTCCAGCTCTCTCAGATAGACCGCAGGTATCTGTAATCATTGTACGCATTTATTAATAAAATAAAACTCTCCAATATCCTGATTTTAATTATACTCATGATCCACCATTGCATAATATAACAGTTAAAAGAGGAACTGTCGCCTACTCCCGAGTAGTCGTGTTTTATTTATTTTAAAATTAGTAAATTTAATCATTTTTTTGCTGGTTTTCGTAAAGCAATACTTTTAATGCTTACAGTTGCTCCTGGTATCTTTTCTAGACTCTAACCATAGAATTAACTTATTTACTTCCAGTTCTTGATGTACAATATTTCAATGAGGAAACCTTTTCAATCCTTTTCTCTTTCCACTCTACTGAGAAAAATTAAAAGAAATTATAACATATTATGTAATTTTACCAACATCTGATTTCTGGACGAGTTTAATGTTTTCAGGCAAATCGTTGTCCCAGGATCTGAGGAACTTCCCGGCGGCCACCTTGTAGTACCTGGCGTCTATCTTTACCAGGTTAACCGGGTCAAAGAAGCAATGCGCGGCTGAAAAGATAAATATGTATTTTTTTTAACAAAATTGAGAATATGAAAAAAGTATATATGTATTTTTTAGAAAAGACATATTTTTAGAAAAGACATATTTTAACAGTAAATAAATTTTCAAATTGTAATATTTAATCACAGAATACAATATTAGCAACTCTCAATCGAAATTTTGAGTCATGAAACTGTATTAATTATTTTAACATAAAACGATAGAAAAGTGAGTTGAAAATAAAGTTTTTAATACATTAAATAATACCTTTAGCCAAATAAAATATGTGTATGTATTTTTTTTCGTAATCAGTCATTTTAGTTTGAAATAGGTATGTGTGTATAGGTGTATACGTGTGTATGTGTGTGTACATGTATGTGAGTTTGTATGCACCTTTATTCGAGGACCTTCACAGGCCTTTAGACCCAGAATCCGAGGACTCATACGAATCCGAGGACGTCCTCGGATTCGAAATGCGAAAAACTGAATATGTACCTATAATCTATGTGTTCTGATTGGTCAACTGTCGAAATTTTGGGCCAATCGGAGAGAGTCCTCATTTTCGTGGTGAAAAATATTGTGTTTAATTTGGCTAGTGTTTCATTAGTACGGGTGTGTGACCACCAGGGCGGCGCCGCTAATGCTGGAAATCACACACAGACCCTAAACCGAGGACTCTCTCAAAGTCCTCGGTTTCGTGTTAAAAGGTGCCGATCACCGAAATGTGAACACCAGGAGGCGCTGCAAGCTCGAGTGTCAAGAAATCTCACCTACGCCCTAAACCGAGGACCCGTCGTTCGAAATTCCTACGCGCATGTGAATATAATAAGTATTGCACTATTAAGATTGTGCCGACAAGGAATTCAGTTTTTGACAGTTGAAACAAAATTCAATATTGCGTTTAGTTCGTATTGTGAACTGTGTATGTTCTGTAATACTGTTTAATCGCTGTACGGTATTGTAATATTTAATAAGTAATTAGGACACCTGCTCAAGTATTTGATTAATCCGCGTCATATATTCTTCTTTCACTCCATTCTTTGTTAATCCGCTCTATGACCCTATTACCTACACCTCACAAAAACGCCTCTGTCTGAATTAAGGACAAGGGAAGAAAATCGCCACCTGGATGGGTGATGTTGTCAAGCGGGTTAACCCGTCTAATCACAGGAGACCCAAGTTGTCCCAAAACATCATATGCCGTTATAATAACAGGAGACCCAGATTGTCCCAGAGCGACAGTGCATTATTAAAAGTTAGATATCTCTCTTCCTATCATGCGAATATTTGTGATTTCTTTTATGTTAGAAACGGAATGAAATAATGCTTCTCATTGTCTTAGAATTATATGAGCTAGGTTTTTCAGATATTTTACAAACCCGATCAAAAGTGACGGTTTAATTTTTCGCCAATTTGTGACGTATCATACATTTAATTTTAAAATAAAATTGTATGAAAGTGATAAAAAGTGAGGTGACAGTTTTATTACAAATTTTATTTAGAAAAGGAGTCTGTATTTTAAATTTTAAGTTTATTCTATTTTAATTGCTTTAATTCGAATATTCGCAGGTATGCATTTTTTAGCCAATTTACAATATTAAAATTTCAATATTTAGAAACAAAAATGTTGATTTCTAATAAACACACCGGAAAGATTATTTTATCTAGATTTTAGAACAATTTTTGTTTTTGCAAAAGCGTTAAAAAAAAACAATAAATAGGAACACTTAAAATGCATGGGAAGAACCAGGAATTTTGCGCACAAACCTTGATAGGTAAAATTTGACAGAAAATTATTTTCTTATTATTCGAAGGGTTAAGGAGGAGCTGTAGGAAGGGTTTTATTAATGCGGATCTTGAAGAGTCGGAAAAATTTACTGAAAAAATTACCAAACGCAGAGTAACATTATCATCAAATAAAACATACAAAATCGTTAAAAAAAATTATGGTTTTTTTGGTAGTCTGATAAAAAAATTAAGACAACAAAGTCGTTTTTAATTAAAATTATTGAACCAATATTCTTTCCTTCCAAGCATGATCCTTTATATTTTATTTCTTGGCGTTCTTTTTTATGATGTTGTGCACATAAAATTTAATGTTTTTCCGTGTTCTGTGTCTTAAATCAGATTCATTGTCTTAAACATTCTTCGCACTCTTTTTTGTTTGGAATTTTTTTTCTTATCCAGAAGACAGCCATTTAGTCCAGTCAACAAATGCTCCAAAAGGATGTGTAGAGTGCGTGAGCAGGGACCTAAGCGATTCCTTCAGAAACTTGTTTAGGGTGCTTAGGGTGTGAACATACTAATAATCCGGACGTCTAGGTGGTGAGATATGGGAGAGGGGTGAGGGGGGGGGAGGGGGGAAGGTACCAATTTTCGGATTTCCGCTTGTATCTCAAAAACGGTGCGTCGCAGAGGAAATTTTCTTAAGAATAAATAAAAGCTTATAAAATTCTCTACAACTTTTATTCTATATGTAATTTTCTAAATCCCAGCCGTTTTTGAGTTACGACTTTTATCGACGAGCTGACGGAAGACATTGGGAATTGACATTATTTCACTGGTTTGTGGGAAGGGAGGATGTGCATCAAACTACTGACTGAGTTTGGAAATGTCTGCTGTATCTCTACTTCGGTGGACTTGTCCGAGGTCCTTGTGCTGTTCACTTGACGTGAAGAAGACTCCACAAAACTCTTCAAGGGAAGTGCAGATCTCGTGAGTTGCGCTCATACCAACTAACTACTTGCTGACTACATTGTGCGAAACACCTCTGCCTCCTGTTATGCCTCCTCGGCTTTTGAATGATCGCATCAATGTGGTTTCAATGGCCATATCTGACCATACGCCTGACTAAAAGCGATCAGATCATCGCATAATCGTCGTCACGCGTCGGTGTGTCAGTAATAAGATAAAAACAGCTTTTTCTGAAAATGGGGATTTTTTACGAAAAAACTTAAAATTGCTGTAAATATTTACTGGTTGGAGACGTATGTACATATACATACATATTCTAAAAGGGAATTAAATTCTTTACAACTTTTTCAGATAAATTTCTATGTGTGATGAATATTTTAGACAATATAAAGTAATGTTTGATGAAAAATGTGTGGTAAAATGATTTTTTTCGAAAATATCCACATTTGTGGAGCGTGTAACTCAAAATCTACTGGGGTTTAGAAAATTACATATAGAATAAAAGTTGTAGAGAATTTTATAAGATTTTATTTATTTTTAAAAAAATTTCCTCTGCGACGCACCGTTTTTGAGATACAAGCGGAAACCCGAAAATTGGGACCTTCCCCCCCCTCCCCCCCTAGCTCACCACCTAGACATCAGGACTTTTAGTATGTTCACACCCTAAGCACCCTAAACAAGTTTCTGAAGGAATCGCTTAGGTCCCTGCTCACGCACTCTACGCCTCCTTCCTTGGCTTGACTAACAATCATAAGCTCTTTATAATATAATACAATAATATCACACGAAATACCCGTTGACTAATTGTTGCATTTTGCGAGTTCGCTGGAGACCTGTCGTCAGAACAGTTCGGAAGTTTTCGGTACTTTCCGTATTACGAACGCCGATTACTAGCCGATCTGCTGTTGCACCGGGCGCGCGGGTGGAGGGGTGCACTGCCTGTCGGGTGTCAGCCGTAATGATCTCTTACCAAATTCATATAGTATATTTAGATAGGCAATTCAATTTTATTTTGAACCTTTTTTTAAGTTTTGTGCAAATTTATATTTTAAAGAAAATATTTAGGAATACGATGAGGCGTATAATTTTGTTGCCTGTTCACTGCACGAGCGAACGTTGGAACGAGCCGCGCCTGCTTCCAAGATACGTGTAAGAAATTCGTTCCACACTATTTCAAGGACCCAAGACCTCCAAAAACTACAGACCACTAAAACAAGGACCTTCCGAGATCCGTGTATTTTACGTATGTGTAATCCTGAATACGTGGACAGGCCTCGGATATGGGAAGTCCTCAGTTACCGGGTGTGTATTCCGGTTTTTTGAGGACCGTTTTCTAGGTGCTCACCGGGTGTATGATGAAACCGAATAGACAACAACGATCAAGATTAACTTGAGTATACGTATAAGTGTAGAATACATGTCTACTTTATATAATATAACAGGACCTCGAATTCGGGTAGCCAGTTGAAGTCCTCGAAATCGGGATTGGACAAACAAGGGTGTGTATGTAAGTGTATATATATATATATATATATATGTATGTATATGTATGTATGTATGTACATATGTATGTACATATATGAATATACATGCATGTGTGGGTTTGCATAAATACATGTTTATGTAAGTATATATATATATATATGTAGGTAAGTATGTATGTGTGCATGTAGGTATGTATGTGTATTTGTGTACATACATAACAGCTACATTACTTATTTGTGTTTATTTTCGAGGCAAATTCGGTAATTTGTGAGTTATTGGAAACATTTCTACCAATTTTCTAATTTTTTTTTTATAATTTTACTTTGATATGTTTACACTTACTAGACTTCATTTCAAAATATGATACAGGCAGCTGCTTAGTATGGTGACCTAATGTATCTTCTCAAGTAAATGTATTAATTATGTAACATGTACTTATAAATAAATAAAAAACGTAATGTGAGCCATTTTTAAAACTTCTTTATGTTTCCATTGAAATTCTTTAAATTTTAAAAATATATATATTTATTTCGTATTATAAAATTTGAAAGCGTTTATCATTACCTTTCAAAAATAGTTTTTAGTTTTCATATGCGTTTAGAATTATTCCACTTATTTGGATATTATTGTAAAGTATAAATAAATATTTAGACCCTCTGACAAAATATGGTTGAGGCCTGAGTTATAATATTTGATACTTTCTGGCAATCTCTAAAATAACTTCTTTTCAAGACATTTGTAATTGAATGGAGCTATTGTTAATGTACATTTTCGTGTTGGGTTTTTTACATTTCGATGGTTGTCTGAGTATTCTATTATTTTTAAATGATGCACTTTTATTTGGAATATTATACACTTTAAGTAGAATTGTTTTTAATATTATTTGTTTCTTTTTTTAAAGTTCACCCCATCCTATAATGCCATATTGCTATATTGATTGACAGAAGGCAAAATACGACATTCTGATTAAATTTTCATTTCAGATATGTCTTAGACATCTATGTATGTATGTTAGTTTTGTCACTCTGTCTTTGAGCATGTTTATGTACATAGACCATTTTAGGAGTTGGTATACTTCTCTACTGCAATGCCTAGGTATTTTATTTCGGTTTTGCTTTCTATCACTAGATACAGATATTAATTATAAATCGTCATCATTATTAGCAAGAAGTGTACTGACTGCGTTGAATGAGGTAATGCTTAGAGCACTGTAAAATAACAAAATTGATTTGAAATATATATTTATGTACATGTATATTTTAAATTATTAACACTCACCACTGATAATAAGATTAGGATGTATAATAGAACCTCCGCAAATCTGTTCGATGGTATTTGTTGATTCGTCCCACTGGAAGATCCCCACGTGCCAAGAGAAGGTCTCTTTTTTAACAGTGGAACCGCCTAAAATTTGTTTTCCACCGAAGACCTTTTCTAAACCGCAATCTGCAAAAAACGGTTTAGTTAACTTCCAAAAATTAAGTATATTTTTGACATCTAAAACTATTATTCAATTGTGAACAAAACATAATACATAGCACAAGTTCTTAACACTATATTTTAATTATTAATTTTTGCATTTCAAAATTTTTATTTCAATTTTTATTTTTTATTTTCTTTAAAGTACTTTTATTCTCTTAGTTTTTCACTTAATTTTATTTATGTTGTTAATATATGTTTTAATTTATATATTGGATAAAAATATATCGGAGTAAAATGGTTTATTTAGCATTTCGATTGGAAAGAAATTAGGAAAAAAATACTCCACCTGGTCTACAATCAGGAATAGGGTTATCCCAATTCCCGCTTTGGCTGCATGTCAGTTCTTCAAGATCTTCGCTGGGATTATGGTACCCGGACTTGCAAGTGGAAGTAATCACGGACCCATAAGGCAGAAACTGGGGACAGTCCATCTCGATTCCCAAATTAAAGCACCTGAAGTCCACAGTGAGGGATCCGACCATAGGACATCTTTCTGAAATTATTATTTTTTTTTAATACAGGTATCGAGTTCAACGAACTACCCAGAATGTTGATGAAGAAAACCATTACGATTCTGACCCAGCCGCGATTTTGGGAATACTGGATTGCACCATGTAAATAACGCGATCTTGCTTTCATATTAACATACTGTTTGTCAAACAGATGAATTGACATTTGTACACCCATTGAAACGCTAAGGTGGCAGGCTATCTAAAGTTTTCCCATAATCAGCGAATCAATTAGTAATGAGTATCAAATCAAGCCAATAAACTCATACATAAATAGTACCAACTATCTCTTTCTTCTTCCTTCTGGTGACAAGCTTTGGAAACAGGACTACCTCAAAATTATCTACTTTTGCTGATTTTGGATGGCATAAATTACAGAAAGTAAGAAAACTATTGTCACAGTGACTCTTCGAGAGAAACATGCATGTTTTGGTGGTGGACAGCACCTACAGTTACCTAATATGCAAGCCCAAAGGACGTTAAAAAGAGTTTAAAGAGAACACTGTTTTAAACACCCTTTGAGGTTGTACATTGGGTGCATAAAATGAAAACAATCGTTTACAAAGGGTTAGTAATAAACAAAATTATTGAAACTGAGCGTAAATGAAACAAAACGTAATATATAGGGTTAAAATTAACAACGAATGATGAAAAAATTTAAAAGGTAAATGAAATCAAATAGGAGTAATATTGGATTTTAAACAAATTTCCACAGCAAAATTTTTGAATATGTACTAAGGAAGTTATCACTAAAAGTCAATTTTCTTATGAGACTAAGAAATAAGCTAAATAGAAACACTACAGAGCTCATTTTAAAATAAAAGTTGCTCCACATTTAGATGAGACTATGTATCTATGTTCATGTTCCCTATGAAGGCAATTTTTCGAAAAAAATTGTTCACTTATTCCAGGACTGCGCGGAATCCTCCAAGAGGTGCTTCCGCAGACCAGCTTTTTTAAGGTTTATTAAACGTTCATTCTCCCTACAAAAGTAGTTTCATTCGTTTACTCGATTACGTCGGATCCTACATAGTTGATCCCATTTGAATCATTTGATCAAAATGATAATTTATATTGATATTGGTAAAGAATGGTCAGACTTTTGCAGCAGGAAATAGTCCCGCGTCGCAATTCTCGTGATCGTATTATTTAATCTACCTTCAACAACGTTTAAATTTAACCCTGGAAGGATAGTCTACTTAAAATTTACGCATGCGTGTTAGAATTATTGCTCTCTTGTTCTAATAAGTGCGAATCCGTCGCTGTGCTTTTCATATCTTACTAGCTGCTTGGACCCTCCATGGGGCGCGCGCGTCGCCGAGGTAGGTGTCACCAGTTTTGAGATATGACCGCATGAGTCAGTAATGTATATGATCGATTTTTATCAACGATATATTATTATAAAATATAATATATCTTTATTATTTATTACATTTGTCAAAATGGCTGATTTTATTAGTAAGAAATAAGTGTAACAATTATTATAAGCATTAATTATCAGCCTGAAACACTCAACTACATTAAAAAAATCTTCCGAGAAAAGATACATGACACCATATAATAATTGTTTGTGCTATGCATAAAAATCTTGTCTTAAACGTTAGTTTAACAATTAAAAATAATAATTAATATTTGACAAGTTTAAGTATTTCCCCAATAAATGAAGACATATTTTGTCTCGACCCCACCTAGCGACGGATTTAACACTAACAGTGTCTCTCTCGCAAAAATAAAGTTGGTTGTTTTCAGGTGGAAAAAATATAATAAGCAGTAATTGTTGAATGAAACACTAGTATATATTGAATCATTTGGCGGGTATAAGATAAGCCGCCATAGCTCAATTGAGAGAGCAGCTGACCGGCAATCAGAAGGACACGGGTTCAAGTCCCGTTGGCGTCATGTATCTTTTCTCGGAAGTTTTTTAAATGTGGATGAGTGTTTCAGGCTGATAATTATTGCTTATAATAATTGTTACCCTTTGTGCTATGCGTAAAAATCTTGTCTTAAACGTTAGTTTAACAATTAAAAATAATAAGAAATAAGTGATTTGAGATAAAAGAAAAATTATTCCTATTTTGTTGATTATTGAAGAAGTTTCACTTTTCGTGTTTTTCATATAACAAATAAATATATATTCAGATATTTTTGTTAAAATATAATACCGATTAGTTTATTCAAATCAATTAACAAAATGAAACATTACAGCTAGTTAAAACTCATGTGTCAATTTTACGTATGATTTCTTTACCGTACATCAAAATGTGATTAGTTGACTTTCTAGATTTAAAGTGCAATTATTTAATTTAAAACACGATCAACTTATTTTTTAGTTTTAATTTGCAAAATTTTGGGAAAGGCTCCGAAAATAACGGCCATGAAAAAAAATCTTACTCATGCAAATTGGCGGTGGACTGTCCCATTTTCCCGCATTACAAGTGGCACACACCGTTGCCGTGGATGGGTCATAATTGGTGTCGCAAGAGTAGGTGATGTTGGTGAACTCATCCACGACAGTCCCAGGCGGCAAGTTATTGTTAGCACCCGACACCGTGAAGTTGCCGTTAAATGGGTAGCTTGGCAAGGTGCATTTAGATCTGAAAAAGAATGAAAAACACATATTTAAAATAAATCATATTTTACACTTTGTTAAATTTTTCTGCCATCAAAAGTGTGTTGTTTTTGATAGAATGAATAATGAGGATTTTTAAACAATTGAAGACCCTGGGAAGAAAACTTCAAATGTCGAAGTTTATTGCTTTTCAGGAGATATTTCATTAATCTTTATTTAATTATTTATTTTCACGAAATACAAAAAATGCAAATTATGGTATATGAAAGCAAAGAAAAAACAGAGATAACATAACATAAGAAAATTGAAGTGACAAGTCAAGTCAAGACTTAGCTAGAAGTCAAAACATTTATAATATATTTTCAATTATTTAACGATTAACAAAAATCATTAAAACTACCGAAAAAATCAAATATTCATCCTTTTTTATTTATTAAATAATCAGTTTACAAAGTACAATAATTTTGAATATATAATAATATATAATGTTTTGGACCCAAATCCAAAATTAAGATTTATTTGAAACGGGCCGCGCAGCCGTTCCCCATACTATGAACGTCGCACCAATTTGAAAAAAGTGAAAAGTAAGCAGATATTGTAAAATAAGTTGAGTAAACTTACCCAGCGATTGCTGGCGCTGAAATAATAATAAAAAACATAATTAAGCCAGTAAAAAAAATATTAATGTCAATTCCACTAAAGAGATACAGCATAGTTTTGAAAAAACCCCAAGATCGCTAATTTAGAGATAAGTTTAGAGAAACTGTTATTATTTCTAGCACTTATTGGATACCCAACACCTCTTCCCCAAGGCCCCTTCTCACAGCATCGCCAAGGATGACATAAGCCCTAAGAAAACTTATTTTCCTCAGGGCCTCCTGTGTGGAAAAAAACTTATTTTGCTTAGACATTATTGAAAATTATAAATATTCATAAAAATAATTATAGAAAGTAGGTACATAATTTTAATAAATTTGGACCAAAAAGCGTTTGGAATTTTTTTATTGCTAACTGAACACCAATAAACAATGCCAAATTGACCCAATTCGACCCTTCGGTCATATTTAACTATATTCTACATACGAGGGGAGGTCCAAAAGTTCATGGAATGGAGGGGATGGAGTGGGGATAGGGGCGCTCGTTTAGTGTCATACTAATTGGTGACTCATCATTGGTATATAAATTTAGTTTCAGCCCTAATGCGTTATTCGTTTACGAATATTCGCTTGTTAAACAAGTCAATCCGGAAGAAAACTGAAACTATGGAGAAAATTGAACACCGTGCTGTGATAACAATTCTTACCAAGCAAGGAAAGAACGCTCAGACCATTTTGAATGAAATGCAAACCGTTTATGGGGAACAGTGTCCTAGTAAATCAATGATTTACAAGTGGCATGGTCTTTTTAAACATGGTCGGGAGTCGATTGAAGACGACCCCCGTTCAGGAAGGCCAGTTGAGGCCACCACATCAGACATCGTTGAAAAAGTGGAAAAAATTGTACTGGAGGACACCCGTTTGAAGAAAAAACAGTTATCTGCATAAGTTGGAGCATCAGATACCACCATTTTGCGAATCCTACATGACCACCTGGGTATGATAAAAGTTAGTGCAAGATGGGTACCGAGAATGCTCACGCCACTTCAGAAACAACAGCGCGTCGATGCGTCAAAACAATTTTTGGAGTTGTGTGGAGACGAACCTGCACAGATTTTGGAGCGGATTGTTACCGGAGATGAAACATGGGTTCATCACCACCGCCAAAGAAATTCAAAGTGTCGGAGTCGGCTGGAAAGTTGATGGCTACTGTTTTATGGGATTGTGAGGGGATAATACTCATTGATTACAAAGAAAAGGGAAGGACCATAACCAGAGAATACTACGCAACGATACTAGAGAAATTAAAGGAAGCCATCAAAGAAAAACGTCGAGGAAAATTGACCAAGGGTGTGTTGCTCTTGCAAGACAACGCGCCAGTTCACAAGAGCAGAGTTGCAATGGCTGCTCTGCACAATCATGGCTTCGAAACACTAGTCCACCCACCCTACAGTCCAGATCTGGCCCCAAGTAATTTTTATTTGTTCACCAATTTAAAAAAAGACTTAAGGGGAAGGAAATTTTCCGACGACAATGAGGTAAAGGAGGAAATTTTGGCTCATTTTGATGCAAAAGTTAAAAAATATTTTTACGATGGTTTAGAAAAATTAATTCATAGATCTAATAAATGTATTCAGCTTAAGGGTGATTATATTGAAAAGGAAAAATAGATTTACTGTTTCATTTTATTTAAAACCCTTTCATTCCACGAACTTTTGGACCTCCCGTATACTTCGACTAAGCACTACCGATATTATCTTCATTTTTCTAACGCATAAATTTATTGGCTGCTATATTTATGTATGATTGAAAGATTCTTCCCAAACTAAATGCAATCTAGATAGTGTCTTGGATAAATAGATTATTCAATGAAAACATTAAAAATTATAATTTTATATTATTTGAAATAAAACAATAACTTTGTTTAGATTTAATCATTTAATTTTTTCGCTTAAGATGAAGTCATAGTAAATAATGCAAAATCATATGTTTTTGTTTTGAAAATTTGATCGCTTAGAAGTATTGTAGATGCTTCAATTAAATACTGCGTGTAGAACATACCTAGGCCCTTAAAAATATCGGTCATTTTTTTTATAAGTTTTTTAATAAGCCTATAAAAAAATAAAGTATGAGGTCTAAAAAACACACTTTCAAGTCCAAACTCTCCTATTTATAAACCCCTTTTCGGATATGATTTTATTGTGTAATGTGGCAAATTCAGTTTATTTTATAATAATCGTAAAAAAAATTGATATTTACACCCAATCTTCCCAAAATAAAATAAAATATGCATTTTCACGTTGATATTTTACAATACGGCCGCTAGTCGACGAATTCGGTTATTCAAAGTGACCCCTATGGCGTCCACCGAAGAACTACTGTCCACGGCACAGTAGTGAACTAGTGGATCGCCTTAACTCAAGCATCTTCAGAGTATAAAAGTATACAGTTTAATAATTAAATCATGGTTACAAAGTTATTGTTTAATTTCAATTAACATGTCAAACCTCAGAATGACTGCTTTATACCAAAATACTTTTTATTTTGTTTATTTTTGTTTTTAACTTTATGAGTAAAACCTCAAACTGTAATGTTTATGTTGGTACCTCTAGGCCAATATCTTTATCTGATATTCGATTGGGTTTCGATAATATAGTCTTCATTGAATTAAACTTTGTAGAATGGATCAACAAAAATGTCAGCCATCCGGGTTTCGCTAATCTTAAGCTTCGTCAGGGTTTGCACGCCTTCCACTGCAAGCGGAAAAGAGTTGGGAGATGAGCGAAATAGCTTTGCCTTCTTGCGAGAATAAGGAACTTCAGTGAAAAATATTATGGCTTTAAAAAAATATGGTCATACAGACCAATAAACGCTGATTCTGAATATATAAGTTTTATTTCATAATATTAAACGCAGAGTTATTAAAAAAATAATAAAAATGTCCATTATTAATCGGGTCGTAAAAACACGCCGTCAAGTTGGCATTATTGAAATTTTAGTGTTGACGTCACTGTTCGACGTGTGACGTCACCGTAAAGACATTGTATGGGAATATATGATATGACACAAGTCATCGTATTAATTTATTCGTATATTTACATACTGTTTGTAGAGATTTAGTTGTTGTGTTTATTGATACATTATTTAAGCCTAAATAATGTTTCAAAAATAAAGGTATCTCTTATTAGTTTATCTCTATTATTGAAAATATTCAAAAACTACTGCACAAAACAACCGAACAACGGAATTCAAAATGGCGGCAGTTGATCAGCTGATTGCCCGATCCTATAGTAATTTTTCAGGAGTGATGACGTCACACGATTCACCAGTCATACGGTGGTTTTCAGTGGATCTTGAAAAATTAAAACTTTAACAATTATTTTAACTATTAAAACAAACTCTAAAAATAAAAATAAAAATGCAGTTTTTTTCATTATTTGTTTTTGGGGTGTTATGCCGTGTTGCGCTACCTCCTTCTTTAGCCTAAAACGAAATTAAAAATAACAAAAATGCTTTTGGCCGTGATAATCTTAAAACGTATCTAAAAATGCAGTTATTTAAGTTAGAAGGTCATTAATCATTTAAAAAAAAAAATTGGACTGCAGTTCTCTATTGAGCGAAAAAGCGAGGTCAACGGAAAATAAAAAAATAGTTTTACCCTTCTATTGAAAACAAGTCAGAATCGTTTCATCTCGAAGTGCTTAGAGTGATTTTTGCAACGAGGAAATGTTTGTATTGTATGTTATTATAAGCAATAATTGTCAGCCTGAAACACTCATTTACATTGAAAAATCTTCCGAGAAAAGATACTTGCCGCCAACGGGACTTGAACCCGTGTTGTATGTTGTTAAAAAGAAGCGTGCAAAACCAAGATTTTGGATAGGTAACAAAACTTTGGTTAAAAATATAATATTTAAAAAAAAAATTAAAACCTTCTTATTTACGGCAATTATATCTCAATCATGGTTTTCCAAGCCGCATTGCGATATTCTTTGCTAGTTGTATCCCATAAATACGAAAATTGGCGAACGGCTTCAATAAACCCTTCCATCTTGAAAATAACGCAGTCGAGGCAAATGACGGCAGCTTCAAATTTTGAAAAATCCCTTTACCCACGTCTTCTATACATGCTTTAAATGTGATTTATGAAAACAATTTTTTTTATCTGACACACTAGACAACCCCCTTAACCCTCTTCTTGGAACCGATAGAATAAAGCAACCTAAAAAATATTATTTTACATATTTGAAGTTTGTTAGGCTTCAGAATCACAAAAACAAATGAAAAATATTTTTATTGTTTTTTACATAGGTTATTTGGAGTTGTATCCTATAGTATACATTGCCAGGTTGTCACAATTCAACTTTAAAATAATTTATTATGGAAAATAAAAAATGGTGTCTTGAAAGCTAAATAAAACTATTATTTTGTATGATATGATAGGAAGCAATTGCTCTTATCAGTAAAAAAAGCCTTTTGCCACATTTTATGCAAAATACAGACGTCTGTCCAGAATTACATAGTCGGCATCTTCCCTTTTCTCTATACTCCGGAAAATGTCCTAAGTTCTCAAACCGGACGTCATCATCCGGCCTTGCTTTTACCGGATTCTTTATTTTGTTTAGTTGCGTTTTGATGTTTCCGATAGGACGGCAACTTTTTCACATTTCTTCAATTTCTATGTCTATGGAAAAATGAAAAAAAAATTATAATATATAGATTTTAAGGGGGTTTTACTACATAAGATAATAACCCATAAATATCTTGACTATAATAAACCATAATAAACTATTAATAACTTGGCATTATATCTCAGGGGATACACATTCAATCAAACGTAATTCACTGCATACTTGGCTGAGTATATCATAGGATACACACCATTTTGGAATGCAATATAAACAAGATTTGTCACATATATGATTCAATATTATTTTTTTATTATTCACTGAACCCTTATAAACACGCATTTATTCCTAAAATAACTGTATATCTAACGATGCAGGTAATAAATACACATTACTTACAGACAAATTAGTCGTGAGCCTTCTGTTGGCAGACGTATTGCAGCGGTGTGAATTTGAACTGTCACTGTTCTTCTTAATTGAACAGTAGATGGCTCCAGTGGTACTAATTATCAAGTCAAGAGTACGGTAAAGCAGTTATAATTAAAATCTGTTTTACCCATGTACCAGTTTAAGAGGGAAAAAAGTATAAAAAAAATGTATCCTATAGGATACTTTGCCAAGAAGAGGGTTGCGCAGTCTACTAGAAACTAGTCAGCGGTGGTGTGCGCGAGTGGACTCGTTCAAACATATTATTTTAATTCGTTCGGTCCGCTCCGCTCACCTCGTTCTTAAGAGCATAGCAGGCCTAGCAATATTTTCCAGATTGGATAAAATAGTTATAGTTTTTGTCGCTTGCGTCGCTCTCAGCACATTTTGAAGACAATTCCGCCAAAAAATCGTTGCTTAAACTGATTTGCATCCTTTCATCCGCTCGGAAATCCGAAGATCAAACGAACACTCCCGAACAAATTAAAAATGGTATATCAAAAATATCGTTGACAGTTTTGGCGGATTGCTAATTCAGTCGAATGTCCATGTTCCCTATGTGTTGGGGAATTTTTCCCTGAAATTCCCTTTTTTGTTGAAAAAAAAAAGTAAAAGTTTTTAGAATCCACGAATTAATTCAACGGCGCATTCATGTTGTTCAGTTTTTAAGACAAATAGTGTGATTTTTGCGATGTCAATACTAGAAATCTCCGTTACTGTAAATTTAACTCCGCACATTGATTAAAACTTAACAAACATCTAAAATAAATCAGTTTCTCCTCATCGCGACATTGATATTAGACGCTTATTGCTTCAATTATGTAATAAATAATGTGTCTAAAAATATAATATTCACGACAGAAAATATAAATACCAATAATAATAATAATAATAATAAACATAATAAATAATAATATAATAAACATTAATAATAATAATTAATCTGAGACCCCAAAAAACAAAAGCAGGTATTCCTAGGCAGCGTATGAAATGGACGAACGATGTCAATATGTTCATCGTTCCTTCATATTTTTATGTAACTAAACTAGAAACAGATAAGTTATTGTACAGGAAAAAATTACATTTACTTTTCTCACAAAATTATCCGGTTGCCCAAGTAAACGAACAAAGATTAGCTGACCAAAAAAGGGCAATTTTCAAAAATAATTTAATTCCTGTAGTAACATTAAATCAGATACAAAAGGAAGTAGCAGATAGATTGCAATTGGAGAATAATTTAGAACAAATTAATACGAGTAGTAATGTTATATTAGATGCATTGAATGAAGATAGTTTAGATAATATTCTAGTAGAAGAATTCAATGATATTACAGTAGATTCCAATAACTTAGACATTATTCATAATCTTAGGGAAATCAATATTGCAAATTTAAACTTACTAGATGATAATGTAATAGAATTAGCTAACTTGCTTCAAAATAATATAAATATATATATAGATATAGAGCCCACAGTAAGACCAAAATTACTAAAATTGCATACGTCAAAGAAATTATCTAAATTAATTTCTGAATTAAATAATTTAATTTTACCAAAAATAATATTTGACGATATTAGTTGTTTAGATCTTCATACAATAGTGTACGCTAGTGCTATCACTATATGTAATAAGTTAGGAGTTAAATTAACGTCCTCTGATGATAGATCATATAGTTATAGTAAACCAGAATGGCAGATTAGATTAGAAAATGATGTAGTATTTTTAAGAAGTAGTATAGCTAGAGTAATTGAATATAAAAATGGAAATAGAAGTAGGAATATTTTGAGATATGTAGATAAAATTGGGAGAAAATTTGGTTATAGCATTGGTAGTAATAATAATGAAAATATAATCAACGATTTATTAGATTTATTAAAACAAAAATTAGGTGTAAAAGCTAGTAGATTAAAAAGATATAATTATACGTATAATAAAAGAAATAATAATAGATTATTTCAGAAAATGAGAAAATATTTTATTCCAAACTTGACGATAAACAGAATATTATTTCGAATAATAATATTCCGTTGCCATCTGAATCAGGTATGCGCGATTTTTGGACAAACATTTGGAGTAAAGATATAAAACATAATGAGGCAGGTAACTGGATAGAAAATGAAGAACTCAATTGTTCAGACATTGAACAAATGAGTTTTTCTGATATATCGGTTGAATTGTTAGCCAAAATTATAAAAAATACTCATAATTGGAAAGCCACGGGTTGCGATTGGATACATAATTTTTACATCCTCTTTTTGCAAAAAATCTTTCAAAACTTGTCAGACAACCTCAAAATTTTCCTAATTTTCTAACTAAGGGAATTACTTATATGTTGCCTAAAAGCGAACATATTAATAATCCCTCTCAATATAGACCCATTACATGTCTACCGACAATATACAAAATTTTAACCTCTTGCTTGACAGATTTAATATATACTCATTTGGATGAAAAAAATATTTTATCTGAACAACAAAAAGGTTGTCGCAGAAAACATATGGGATGTAAAGAACAATTAGTTATTGATTCTGTAATTTTAAAACAAATTCAAAATCAAAAGCGTAATTTACATACTTGTTATAGATTTTTTATTTTTTATTTATTTCTATGTATTACAGTATTTACCTTTAACATTTTTACATAATAGATAAATTTTGAAAACATTTACATAATATATTTTGCAATTTTATTATGTTGGGTCGTTGGGTGTAAGGTAGGTTTGTAAAGGTGAAACTGTGAATAGGTATTGTTGTATGTTTCGTGAACATCTCACTAGGAGAACCTGTGCTGAGGTGTTTACGTGTTTATTTATGATTATGTGTGACAAGTATTTATGTGTTGTAATAGAAAGTTTTATTTTTTTTATTTTAATAGTTATTGTACATTTAGAAGAGAAAAAAAAGTATTTTTTTATGTATTATTAGAGAAATATAAAAAATATATATATACATAAACATTACACATACATACACATGACATCCATATACATACATGTACATGCACATATATATATATATACATATACATATATACATATGTATACATACGAATACACATTCACATACACATACACATACACATATGTACACACATATACAAATTGTAAGTGTATGTATTGTAAGGGTTGCGTTGGATACTTGAAAAACTACTTGATTTTTCTGATGCGGTGCGTGGTGATGAGTGCGGGACACTATTAAAAAGCTTTTGATAGTGTCCCGCACTCGTGGCTAAAATATTAAAAATATATAAAGTTAACCCAATTATAATTAGCTTTTTGAAAAATATTATGTCCTTTTGGAATACAGATTTGCTAGTTAATTGTAGTACCGGGCATTTCAATAAAAAGAGGGATTTTTCAAGGAGACTCATTGAGCCCTCTTTGGTTTTGCTTAGCATTGAATCCCCTTTCTAAAAAGTTAATTAAAAGCAAGTTTGGAATACAAATTAAGGGTAATACAAGAGAGTGTAGCATAGTTTCACATCTATTGTATATGGATGATATAAAATTATTTTCAAATTCTGAATCAAACTTAGAGAAAAAGATTAAGGTAGTTAAAATTTTATCAGATGATATTAAAATGACTTTTGGTTTAGATAAATGTAAAACGATCCATATAGAGAAAGGCAAAATTGTAGATGGAGACGAGGGTATATTTAGAAATTTCAAAATTAAAAGTATGAAAGGGGATGAGGTTTATAAATATTTAGGATACCCACAATCGAATAGATTAGATCACACTAGTATTAAAAATGATATTAGGATTAAATTTCAAACTAGGATCAGAAAATTTTTAAAATGCAATCTATCTGCTAAAAATTTAGTAAAAGCAATAAATACTTGGGCAAAACCTCTACTAACGTACTCATTTGGCATAATTAAATGGTCCAATACAGATTTAGATAGTTTAGAACGATTAATTAGAACTACGTTAACAAAATTTAATTGCCATCATCCTAATTCAGCTATAGAACGAATTAATTTACCTAGAAATTTAGGAGGTAGAGGTGTAGTCAAAATAACATCTTTGAAACACAATCAGGTAGAAATGCTTAGAATTTTTTTCCATAGGAAAGCTAATAGCTCAGAAATGCACAAAATAATTTGCAAGGCAGATAGAAATATTACACCTTTAAATTTATATGACGAGAATGCCAACATTCTTATAAATACTAACCAGGAATTATTAGATTCCTGGTCAAATAAAATTATTCACGCAAAACACTTCAATTATCTCAACCAAACGTATGTTGACAAACTTTCGTCAAACAAATGGTTGAGTATTGGAGAGTTGAGCGCAGAAATTGAAGGATTTATGCTTGCCATTCAAGATAGAGTCATTAATACTAAAAATTATAGAAAGCATATAATCAAAGATATAAATCAAATTGATGATTTATGTAGAAAATGTTTGGCTTTTCCCGAAACTATAGAACATATTATATCGGGATGTTCTATATTAGCGCCGTCCGAGTATACATTTAGGCACAATCAGGTTTTAAAAATAATTCACCAAAGTTTGGTAATTAAACATAACTTGATTGATTGCCGTGCTGAGAAGAATATGTGGACCCGTGAAAGAGGGTGAACAGTGGCGCATCTGGCACAATACAGAATTGTATGATATATATAAGGCATCTAGCATCTCAACACATATGAGACTCCTCAGGCTGAGATGGGCTGGGCATGTACAGAGAATGCCGGATACACGCGTCCCAAAAAGAATTTTGACTGGACACCCAGGTGGAAAGAGAAAAGTGGGAAGACCCAGACTGAGGTGGGAAGACGAAGTAAGAGGGGATGCAGCACAGCTTCTCCAGGTACCAAATTGGAAGTCAGCCGCTGAGGACAGGAGGAGTTGGAGGCGACTGTTGCAGGAGGCCAAAGCTCGATATGGGCTGTAGCCCCATCGAAGAAGAAGAAGAAGAAGATGATTGATTGCCGTAATATAGTACCATATTATGAATATGTACCAAATTCATTTTTAGAAAATAAATTTTTATAAAACATATTATGATAAAACTATACTAACAGACAGAACAATTAGTCATAATAGACCTGATATTGTTTTACATAACAAAATTAAAAAAAAATAACTTATATCATTGATGTAGCTATTCCAAATTCCTGTAATATTCAAAAAACTATTTCTGAAAAAATAAGAAAACACACAGATTTAGGAAATGAGATTAAAAGAATTTGGCATTCTCGGACTATAAAAATATTACCATTTGTTATTTCGGCCACTGGCATAATACCTAGGAATCTGATTAAAAATTTAAGCATATTAGATTTGTGAAAGAATTTGTATAAAAAATGCAAAAATCAGTAATTTTAAATACATGTAGGATTACAAAAGATTTTTTAAATATTTATATTGAGGGATCAGTAGGGTTTATAGGTTCAATTAGAAATGCCACAGAGCCGAACCCTCTGATATGAAAATATCTGGAGTCGGTGAATCATATTCCCATTTGGTCTCTAGTAGGTTGACATGTTGTTCTTGTATTATTTTGTATTTATAATACTTATATAGTGCAATTGCATAGCGTGGGTTGACTAGATGATCATTTGGGGAAGTGTGTGAAAGGGTTTAGTTTTTACTGTGGGGAAAATTTAACCCGGACATTTAAATCTGGTAATAAATAACAATCATTTCCAAGTTGTTTTGAAAGGTGACAAAATGTCATTTTCAACCAACGGAAATGAAAATGGGTTGATTATGTCATCTATACAGATAAACATTGATAATCTGAGACCCCAAAAGAAAGGGTTTAGTTTTTCCTGTGGGGAAAATTTAACCCGGACATTTAAATCTGGTGCGTAAAAAAAAAAAGAAAATATTTATTTCAGCCGAACAGAGCGGTGGGTGCAATACTCTGTCTGCCATAAAAAAATATGGGATATTTTTATTAGATTACCGCCCTGGAAACCGCCACACACGATGACGTCATTTTTTGTATTTTTGCTGGACTGAGTCGCTGGACTAATGTTCTAAGGCTGCCACAAAATTTGAATTAAAAAACAATCTAGGAAACTACGTTTATTAAAATAAAAGCCAAAACCTTTTTTACAGTAGTAACTATTCAATTTGGAGGCGGATATGGGTACCACTGCCTCGAGAACCATTTAGTGGATAACCAACACCTCTGCCATAGGTCTCCCCAAATGGTTCGGTAAGTTTGGTGACTTAGCAAGGGTGCCTGGGTTCATGTGGTGAGGTTTTTCCAGGTCTTGACAGCGGATGCGCCTGCTCACCTGCTGCGTGGCGGGCCGGATCGAGAGAGACTGGGTGAGGGAGGTCTTTTGATCTTTCCAGTCGGACTCTGTCAACCCATCTCCTTGCACGGCTGTTGGAGGGATGGATTTTACGTCCGTCACTCCTAGACACACTAACCCCCAGATTCCTACCCACCCCTCATAGCTTTTTCCTTCCCAATACTTACTATCCTTCTCTTCCTCAAGAACACCCTCTACATAGAAATCCCCTAAGATGACTTAGACCCTGAGGAAAATTATTTTCCTCAGGGACTCAGACAGTTACTGTAAAAAAAATAGGTACTTATAATAAAACATTGTGAAATTTAATTCAAGACTCTTCTAAAATTCGATTTTGCAATGTTCATGTTTTTCCCTGCGTGTCATCACACTATCTTCATCACTATGTCATCTTAAGGAATGCTGTGTGGAGGTTATTTTAAGGAAAAGAAGGAGATGAAGTTCTGGAAAGGAAATAGATATTAGGGATGGGTAGGAATCTGGGGTTCAGACCCTGGTATCCAGGCGTAATGATCCATCCCTTCAACCGCGGTGCAAGGCGATGGGTCAAGAGATTCAAAGTATGGAAGATCTACAATCTCTCGTATCTAGGATGAACGAAGTATGTACGAAGAATGAGTGAATGATGAATGTAAGTAAGTCTAAAGTCATGTGTTTGAAAGAGAGAATACGAAAACAATGTGCAACATAGTTGTGAATGATGAATACTTGGAGCAGGTGGATGAGTTTGTGTATTTGGGAAGTACGTTTACGAAAGATGGAAAGGCTGATAGAGATATTGAAAGAGGGGTGAATGCAGGTAACTCTATTAATGGAATACTGGTACCTACCCTGATATATGGCAGTGATGAAAACTTAATGATTTCAATGATAACATTAAAAATATTTTTCGAAAGCCCACGTGTAAAAATAAACATAAAAGCAATGAAAAATTGATTCGTAAAACCGAGTGATCACTGTATTCAATTTAAGGTCTCCCGATATTATTTTTTTTAATACAAACAAGGCAGCATGTAGGAAGGTACACGTATACGACAGTCGTTGTCCGTATCGCAAACATTTTAGAATATATTTTTGACACGGTTCTTTCACATTACCCGTTAAAATCAGCTATCTGAATTTCTACGTTCCAGAGCATAAGTACTACTTTACAGAGCAGAGCGCCAGGAAACGACCTCCTGTGGCGAAAGGTTTTCGCGTAATGAACAGCAGTTTAAAATGCGATAGTTTTTATTTGTTTTGGATACAGATAAAAATGGAATATTACCAAATAAGTCATTAAGTTATTTATATTTTTTTATTAATTTGCATACCTTAAATATTGTTTTAATACACAGTATTTTTTATTTTTTTCAAATACTTGTTTTTTAATACATACAATTGATTTCAAAGTACATTGATTTACGTAGTTTTTAAAAATAATTTTACATCGTTATTTACGCATCTTATAAAAAAATTTAAATGAGGGGGTATAGGTTAATATGTGTCCTATAACAATATATTTTTCTTTTAAATTAATAAATTACTTTGTTTTTACCACTTTTACTGTTTACAAAACCGACATGTTTCGTCAGCAAAGCTGACTTCTTCAGGGTTTTGACAGAAAAAAACAAAGTAATTTATTAATTTAAATCAAAATGGTGCCACAAAATAAGTTTGCTGTGTTAGAAGAAAAAATATATTTTTTAATATTTTTTTCTTTTCGTTTATGACGACAAATGAAAAACATTCAGTGGTAGAATGTCAATTTTTTGAAATCTGATCTTTTATAAACAGTTACAAAGTAATGTTCAAAAACTAGCCTGTGAGAGAGGTTTTTGGGGTGGTACACCTGTTTCCGGCAATGCAAGAGCGAGACAGGTGATCCCACTATAAAAGGAGATGCAGGCATCTCCTCGCTCTCTTTTCCTACCGCCAGCACATTAGATAGAACGTACTATAGCCAACAAGTATAATAAATGTCCATATTGCCAATACGCGTATTACTATAAAATAACCTAAGCCTACACTCCGAGTCTGTATATAACAGTGGCGCAGCCGGTAGGAATACGTTTCTGCACAATACGGCAAATCGCGAAAGAATCGACGCGCAAAAAAAAAATTTTGGCACGAAAATTTGGCAAAAAAAAAAAATACGCGGTAACATATTATTTTCGGGTCGGTAAGAAAGGCCGGACCGAAATTTATCCAACACTTCACTGCAAGGAGTGAAGTGGAAGAAGACACTGGAGCCAGCCAGCTTTTCGAAAGGGGGAAGCACGGGAGCTCCAGCGTCAATCGGCATCTCTGAGGGTCAAGGATCGGAGATCCAGGTCGCAGGAGTGATCTGGGGCAGCCATCGGTGTTACTGTGTTACGGGTCTGGAAGGAGCCATCAAGTCACAGGGTCAAGGAGCAGTTTCCAGAGCAAGGTCCAGGGAGCAGACTGCAGAAGAAGAAGCCTCATTGGGAAGTTTTTGTTTTTCTGTTTTCTTTCTCTCTATTTGTGTACCTTCTGGGCATTGGAAACATGGAGTCTCGAGGATTGGAGTCCTTCAGTTTGCGTGACGGGAACTGGGAGAACTTCAAGGTCCGCCTCGAACAATTTCTCCTCGTGAATGATGATAAGTTTGCATCGGATGATAAGAAAAGGGCTATTTTCCTGAATGCATTGAAAGATGATTGTTTTTCCTTATTGGTTAATTTGTGCATTCCTAAAAAGGTAACAGATATTAAGTTAGAAGATTTGATATCTAAACTTGATGAGTATTGTTGTTCAACGAAATGTTTTTTTGAAGAGAGATCTAAGTTTTACAGTGCTAAACAAAGAAATGACGAATCAATTCGCGATTTTGCAGTGCGTTTAAAGTCTCTTTCTACTAATTGCAAATTTGGGAATAGTTTATCAGTAAATTTAAGGGATTTCTTTGTATTAGGATGTAAACCAGGAAAGGTTAGGGAAAAATTATTTCTCGAGGGTGAATTGTACTCGTTCGAAAAATGTTTACAAGTCGCCGAGTGCATTGACCTCGTAGCTTCAACTCAAGCGCAGTCCCGAGTTGATAATACGGTTTATGCTAATATACAGGTCAAGGCTGGTCGAATCTCTTATAACTCACGTGAGAAAGACAGAGACGTGAATCGTTTCAGGCATGGCAACAGGGCACGGTCACCGTCACCAGCGAACGCTGTGAAACATAATTGTACCGTTTGTGGACACAATAATCACATCGCGACGGAATGTAGATATAAAAATTATTTATGTAAAATTTGTGGTACGAAGGGTCATCTAGCAAAACAGTGCAGGCGTTCCTCAACACGTAAGAGTGTGAATACCTTGTTGTCGGATACAAAGTTGGGTGAAGTTAATAGTGTCGAACCATTTTTTATTGAAGTTTCACTAGACGGGATCAAGAGTAAATTCATGGTAGATTCTGGAGCATCTTGTTGCGTAATTTCCAAGGAGTGTTATTTCAGTAAATTCAGTAGAATTAAGCTAGTGCACGAAGACATTAGTCTACGGGGTTTTGACAATACGCTCGTGAAAGTGGTAGGTACAATTACTCCACAAGTGGAATTTAACGGTCAGTGTCACCGTTTGAAATTTGTTGTTGTCACAAGTGCTTCGTTCTCGATAGTGGGGCGTGATTTTATGAATCTGTTTAACGTCGGGATTAACGGAATCGTAAACAGTATAAAACAAAATACTTTGAAGCAGCGATTAGTAAAAAAATTCCCAGAAGTTTTTACGGATAAACTAGGAAAATTTAATAAGTACGAAGTGAATTTAACTTTAAAGGAGACCGCCATTCCGATATTTCGTAATCACAGAGTAATGCCGTTCGCTTTGAAAGAAAAAGTCGAAAGTGAGTTAAATAATTTACTGTCAGACGGTATTATAGATACCGTCTTTACCGTATATTAAAGTTCAATTTAGTGATTTTGCAAGTCCGATTGTTCCAGTGATTAAGAAAAACGGTAGCATTAGATTATGTGGTGATTATAAATCAACAGTGAATAATCAGCTATTAGTTGACAAATATCCATTACCTAGGATAGAGGAGCTATTAACGAAAGTAAATGGTGGGAAAGTTTTTGCAAAAATTGATCTTAAATCGGCGTATAACCAATTTGTTTTAAAAAAGGAGTGTAGGCGTTTTACAACAATCAATACCCATTTAGGATTATTTCAGTATAAACGGTTAGTGTACGGGTTATCTCCCGCGCCAGCTATATTTGCAAAGGCAATGGCAAATTGTTTGTCAAGACTACAGAACATGACGTTTTACTTGGATGATATTATCGTGATAGGGGAAGACGAAGTCGATTTAGAGAAAAACGTGTGTGTCGTTTTAGAAAGGTTAAAACATTGTAATCTAACAGTGAATAGTGTTAATTCAATTTAAAAGTTATTGAGTTTTTAGGTTATAAAATAAGTGAACAAGGGATTCAACCGTGTGAACGGAATAAGGAAGCTATTTTGAATGCACCAGCACCTAGTGATTTAAATAATTTAAGAAGTTTATTAGGTATGATTAGTTATTATCGTAATTTTATTCCAAATATGGCAAATATATTGTCACCATTATACGAATTACTTAAAAAAGATGTTAAGTTTCAATGGGGTACGGAACAAGAAAATAGTTTTGCGATAATTAAAAGAATATTAACTTCGGATAGGATTTTAACGCATTTTGACGAAAATATACCTGTGAAACTTGTCACAGATGGTAGTCTTAATGGGGTAGGATCAACATTAATTCATAGGTTTCAAAATGGCGTAGAAAGACCGATTGGGTTCGCAAGCAGAACTTTAACTAAAGCAGAAAAGAATTATTCTATTCTAGATATTGAAGCAACAGCAATTATTTTTGGGATTAAAAAGTTTTATCAATATTTGTACGGCAGAGAATTTATTTTAGCTGTGGATAATCAGCCGTTAGTCAAAATTTTAGGTGAAAATAGGGAAATACCTAAGATTGCCGCGTCAAGGTTACAGAGGTATGCTATTATGTTAAGTTCGTTTAATTTTAAAATTGAATATGTAAAGTCGAAAAATAATTGTTCAGACTTTCTGAGCAGGTGTCCGATTGAAAAGGTTAGCTGTGAAGATGAGATAGAGTCTGGTTACATTAATTATTTCGAGAATAATGGGTTTAATTTGTCTTTAGACGTGATAAAAAGTGAGACCGAAAAGGATGATGTGTTAGGTCAAGTAAAAAAATTTCTTATCGAAGGTTGGCCAGCATCAGTAAAAAAGGCACAAAGTGGTAACTGTTTAGATTTAAAACCAGGACTCAAACCAATTATGGATATGGATTTGGGTTACCATTAAAGGTTGGATTGCGATCCAAGAGTTGTCTGATTTGTTCGTTAGATGTCGATAGAATCATTTTATTTTGTCCCTTCCTCACACAACAAACAAGGAAATATAGATGTACGAAATCGTTATAAAAAGGCTTGCATCAGTAAAATTAACTCACTTCTCTAAAAAACTTGCACTACAAATTCAAAATACTACTGAACCCTTGTCCGTTGGGCGGGAAAGTTATTGTCGTCAGTTTATAAATATCAAATCATAACAATAAAAATTCAAGAACTTAAAGTTAAAACAAAAAAGTGCTTCATTTATAAAAAACCAGTCTACCCAAAGAAATTCTCCTGAGTGAAGACCTTCAATTTTTACATTTGATCCTTCGAGCCGATTGATCCCACGAGCGGATACCTGGAATCCAGATCAAAAAATCAATGAAAGCCAGACATGAACCAGCAATAAAACAGGAGAATTCTGATGAAGCGGATCCACAACAAGGGCAAGTGACCATCCTGAATTATCCATTTGATCCCATAGAAAAAAAAACAAATTCGGTTAGACCACTTCGGTATTTTATTGTTGTTGATATAAAAAATCGCAACGGGCTAATTGTTACAATTGATATTGGCAAGATTTTTTTGTGGCTAGCTATGATTATAGTGCCGCAAAAAACACAAAGATCGGAGTTTTTTTGATTGTTTTGATAATGAAGTTTTCGATACTGTCGGTAAAGCAGGCGACGAGTTCGCTGTACTGTCGTTATTTATTTGCAACTGAAACTAACTAGGTTTTTTGTGGCTAAGTCATATGATTATGATTCCGCAAAAAACAGAAGGATAATTATTATAATACATGAAATGTATTAATTGATTATTCAAACAATCTGAAAGCGATCGTTGGGTGTTGTTTTTGACTTCCGAAGTATTGTTCGAGTCGGTAATGCAGACGGTAGGCACGAAGTCATTTCGTTGTTTGTAAAAGGTCAAGTTACGACGCGAGCTTTCATCAGAAATTAATAATAGAAGATTTTTTAGTGTTTTGTTAAAACAAAAGAAACAATCAAGTAAAAGACAGTGCAAGTTTTTTGTTTTTTAGTGTTTAGCGTGGTTAGAAGTGAACCACGCCAGAGCAATCAGTGAGTATTGATTGTCTGTTATTTATCCCTGTTATTTAAAATCATGGATTTGAAATATTTAATTGCCCAGTGCGGCATATGTAAGGGAAAATTGTCTAGATTTAACAATTACTTGGATGGGAAAGAGTTGTTACATTCGGAAATCGAAAAACGTATGAAAAGGATCGAACCTATACTAGATGTCTTTAGAAAATTCCAAGATAAAATAGAGATATTATTGCCGGATGAATTAAAAAATGGAACCGAACGAGAAATGTTTGAAAACTTATATTATAGTGTATTGGTAAAGGCCAAGGATAAATTCAACGAAACCGGTAAAATCATCAATTCTATCAAACTTTCAATCTTTGAACCACCTCGGTTCAAAGAAGATTATGAGCATAATTGTATTTATTGTAATAAAAATCATAAAACTGATAATTGTCAAAAGTTTTTAAATTTAGCAATAGAGGATAGATTGACAACAATACATCGTTTGAATGCTTGTCTGAAATGTTTGTCGGTAGGACATAAATTTCAACATTGTAAAAGTAAATACAATTGTCACAAGTGTGGAGCGAATTCACACAACACTTTGTTACATTTACAAAATGAAGATAAAATGCAAAGTCATCAGGGAAGCGATACTTCTTCAAGAGAACTTATTATTAACAATCATGCATCGAAATCATCCAGCAATCTTATTTCATTATCAACAGCAATCATTAACGTGAGAAATAACAAAGGAAATTTAAGTAAAGCTAGATGTTTGCTGGATTCAGGGGCACAATTTAATTATATTAGTCAAGAATTCGTTTCTAAATTACAATTAAAAATTAGAAAAACTTATATCCCTATTACCGGAATTCATAATAAAATACAGCATATTAAAAACATTGTGGATTTGGAAATATATTCCAATTATTCACCATATTCAAAGAGGATTGAATGCCTAGTATTGTCGGAGGTGACCAGTAATCTACCGCAAATCTCATTTCAGGAAAAAGGCACCGGCATACCCCAAGGATTGCAATTGGCAGATCCAAGCTTTAATGAAACCGGCCCGATAGACATGTTGATCGGGGCTGACACCTTCTGGGAGACTCTGCACTCTGACCGGATGAAGATTCAAGATTCCGGACCAATATTGCAACGAACCGAATTTGGAAGGATTGTTTCGGGACACATCTTCACTTCAGAAAAGAGGCCAGTAAAAATTTGTAATCTTTCACTCAACTTAATACATAAGCAAATTGAAAATTTGTTGAAATTAGAGGAGCTAAGTCCTATTAAACATAGGAATCACGAGGAGCGAGCGTGTGAAGAAAGCTTCACAGCTGCTCAGAAAAGAAATGGCAGAGGCCGTTTCATTGTAAGTTTACCACAACGCCCCTGTGCGAAACAGCTAGGCGAAGGTCTCCCTATGGCGGAGAAGGGATTGTATAATTTGGTGAAAAAATTAGCCTCAAACCCAGAATTAATGAAAGATTACAAGAATTTTATGCAGGAGTACAAAGACTTAGGTCATATGACGCAATGTGAACCATTGATACAAAATCAAATACACTATTATCTGCCTCACCATGCGGTGATCAAGGAATCTAGTACAACTAGTAAGACCAGAGTCGTAGTCGATGGATCAGCTAAATCCTCAACTAGAATTATCCCAAATGATGCCCTCATGATTGGGCCGACATTGCAAAAGGATTTATGTGCACATCTGTTGAATTTCAGAAAACATCAGTAGGCGTTAACAGCCGACATAGAAAAAATGTACCGGCAGATATTAGTGCAGCCGGAGGATAGGGACTTACAACGTATCCTTTGGAGAGACGCACCCAGCGAGGAGATTCAACATTATCGATTGAATACAGTCTACGGTCTGGGATCATCATTCTTAGCCACAAGATGTTTGGAGCGGCTAGGAAATGAAAATCAAGGCACAAATCCCAAGGTCAGTCGCATTCTTAAAGAAATTTTTTACATGGATGACTTAATGGCTGGCAGTGGTGAAGAAGATTGCTTACTAAGTAGAAGCAAACGTCGGATGTTATCCTACATAGCATCCATTTTAATCCCCCGGGTCTGATAGGACCTGTAACGGTAGTAGCGAAGCTACTAATGCAACGTCTGTGCCAGAACAAAACTCAGTGGGTTGAAGATATATCTCCTGACATTTGGAAAGTTTGGAGAGCTTATATGGAAGAATTGCCGCAGATAAATAATGTGAAGGTACCTAGGAGAATCATTTGTCAAAAGCATGTGATATCAGAAGATAATATAATAATAATAATAATAATGTTTTTATTAATTTCTTACACATTACAAATTTAGTTTTAATACATATAAGAAATTACGTTATACATATAAATAGTATACAAAAAAAGAATTTTTTTACAAATATTTATACATAAAAAAGAAACGTCAAGATATAAATCAATTTCAAAAAAAAAAAAAAAATTTTTTTTTTCAGGCAATGGTGAAAGATCTCGTCAATGTGGAGAGACTCTTTCAAGAATCAAAAGAATTTCACTTTTGAACCTCTCCTCACTGACGCCAAACACATCAATCTCGGAGGAGATTTGGTTCAGGAGCAATATACTCCTTCCTACCGGGAGAACCATTGGCAGGTTAGTTCTACAGGTAGGTTGAAGGTTTACTTCACTCAGGAGAATTTCTTTGGGTAGACTGGTTTTTTATAAATGAAGCACTTTTTTGTTTTAACTTTAAGTTCTTGAATTTTTATTGTTATGATTTGATATTTATAAACTGACGACAATAACTTTCCCGCCCAACGGACAAGGGTTCAGTAGTATTTTGAATTTGTAGTGCAAGTTTTTTAGAGAAGTGAGTTAATTTTACTGATGCAAGCCTTTTTATAACGATTTCGTACATCTATATTTCCTTGTTTGTTGTGTGAGGAAGGGACAAAATAAAATGATTCTATCGACATCTAACGAACAAATCAGACAACTCTTGGATCGCAATCCAACCTTTAATGGTAACCCAAATCCATATCCATAATTGGTTTGAGTCCTGGGTTTAAATCTAAACATACTCCGCCTCAAAATGGGCAGATATTTATTTTGAAATATCGAATCCATTTTTCTGCAAACTATACAAATAACATTATGCAAACCAATTATGAGCTTAAATTAAATATAGCCTTTGTTCAAATCAAATTCAAATTCATTAAATTAATTTTTAAGTTATTCAATAACATAACACACTAAGACAATTCCAAAAACAAACTACATTTTCTCTTTTGTGATTCTGGTTTAATTTCTAAACAATCTCTACAATTTTCCGTTATTTTCTCCAAATCTTGATTAATTTTTGGCCGCCAGACAAAGCTTTTTGCAATGCCCTTAGTCTTAAAAACCCCTAAATGAGATCTATGTAACATCTTTAAAACCTCTTGCCTTAAAGACTCAGGTACAACAACCCTATGCTGATATAAAACACACCCATTTATCAAAGACAATTCTTACCTTTTTTCCCAAAAAATTCTAATAAAGTTACTGTAAAAATTGAAGGTTAAACCTATAAAAGGAGATGCAGGCATCTCCTCGCTCTCTTTTCCTACCGCCAGCACATTAGATAGAACGTACTATAGCCAACAAGTATAATAAATGTCCATACTGCCAATTCGCGTATTACTATAAAATAACCTAAGCCTACACTCCGAGTCTGTATATAACATAACCCAAAACTGTTCAATTCCCTACCCAATTCAATCAATACGTGTCAAAATCTGAATGTATATAAAACACATTAAAAGCTGGTAAAAAATAATTTGGAAGTGATAATTTTTTTTCTTTAAATTGTATTATATGTTTTCTAAATTCCTAAAATATTCCATGTCTTTCTGTATTTTAGATTAATAAAAGGAAATATATGTGTATTATATGTACACATATTTATAAACGTGTGTATGTACTTATTGGGTGTATACATACGTTATTATTTGTACATATCTTTAATTTTAAGAAATCTCACAGTAACTCCTGTAAAATCGATCATGTTGATCTCTAAAGACACTATATATATATATATATATATATATATATACATAACACCGCCTATTTGGCGACCAGCATGGGCAAATATGCATCTAAAGTGGCGACCACCGACATTTGGCGACCGATATACGGTCGCCACTTTATTTTTCGAAATTTTTACACAGTTTATAGTACATGTCGTCACAAGCATTTTGGCAAAAATTGTCCTGGTTGCCAAATTGGGCGTGAAGTGGATGATTTCGAGTATTAAAGTTCCGCCGTCTGTCGCTACGCAGCTAAGCGCTAGGTGATATACACGGCCGTATATTCTGCCTTTAATCCTACTTTCATACCTAGCATTTAGTGGCAACCGATGGCGTTGACAAACTTGTTGGGAAACGACGTTGCCGGTTCATTTCAATTCTCTTACGAGTTGATGTGCACGCGGCGGTGGCGTGATTTGTGACGTTGCCGCGCTTATTTGGCCGGTTGCCTCGAATGTTTTGCTCAAATTCTGTCGTGATCAATCGTATTATTGTATACCGAGCATTGACTCCCATATGATTTGGAATGTATTTGGCGATCGACCATTTTAGTGTCTTAATTGCAATACAGTACTGATTACGGTTTACGCATTGAAACGGAACAAAAGAATTGGAAGAATAACAGAAATGTTAGAATTCAGATAATCTGAGGTACTTGCCTTCAATTAATAATTCTTCTTTTCGGTCGTTTATACGGTCAAATTTACTTCTTTAAAATTCCTATTTTACAGGAGTTCACTTACTCTGACGGTGATGGTGGGATACGACCCAAATCCCAAATTCATGCAGATTTTAAAGGTTTCAGATAGCGGATGTGTGAAACCAAAGACGAGCTCACCAATTAATTTTAATCGAAAAAATAAAAATATTGAATGGATGATTCATCTGATCAAAACGACCCTAGTACATTGTTTCCACAAAACTTCAACGTGTTGACCAAATCCAAGAAGAATATTAATATAGAAATAACGAAAAATAAATACAGTGCGCTGTTCACATGCCGTAGAAATGAAACCTTCAGAAAACTAAAGTAGGCAAGAGTGGATAGGCTACGAAGCACCGCACAAAGAGGAGACCGATTATTCTCTCTTAGGGGGCATACATTAATTGAGCTCAAAATGGGGGGTGGGGGGTCCAGCAAAATCTCACCAAATCTTGAACAGTTTTTCAACATATTGTCGCGATCATATTATTTACCACAACAGGGGGGGGGGCATAACGGGATAGCATTGGGCGGGATGGGATAGGGTGGGACCCCAGATATACAACTGATGTCTCGTGAGGGGAGAGGGGGGGGGGACACCCAATCTCACCAAGGGGGGGGGGGTTAAATTGGAAAATTAACTGCTCACGTTATTAATGTATGCCCCCTTATTCTCTCGCAGTCTAAATCCTATAGATGTATGTGTTTGCCTCTTTTTAGTGTCGCTGATTTTCGTTTCATCGAGTGTCAAATCACAACGGTGTTAAAGATGTTTTTAATTCAAAAGAGTTCGACTGCGAGATTTTTGTTTTTATTTCGAAAAGGACTTAGGACAGGTTGTTTTAAAAATTTGACGGAATCAACAAAAATTAAAATTTTCAGTTAATTTTCACGTTCTGTGTAAGTTCTATCAAGTTCTGCTGTTATAACATTAAAGACCAGCTGCGTTATAAATCTGAAATAATCACAGAACTTCAATACAACTTACACAGATTGTGAAAATTAACTTCAAATATTTGAAGAATCTGTTTTTTTTTAATTTTTTTTTAAACCCGTTAATTATAATTTTAATTGTTCGAGGCGTGTTTTCAGAAACATTGTATTCGAGGAAACAACTGTAAAAACATCGTAAACAATGCGACTAAAATTAATATAAATGTGTTTTTGTTTTTTTACTTTAGTTTCACACAGGAGGCCCCGAAGAAAATAATTACCTCAGGGCCTATGTCATCTTTGTGGACGCTGCGTATAGGAAAGGAAGGGGAGGAAGCTATGGGAAGGAAAAGGGTTTTAGGGTGGGTAGGAATCTAGGGTTCAGTTTGTAAAGGACTGACGGGCGTATGAATCCATCCCTCCCACTGCGGTGCAAGGCAATGTTCCGAGAGAGTACGGCTTGAGAAGTTAAAGGGACTTCCTCAACCACTCTCTTCCGATTCGACCTATCATGCTGGTGGTCGGCAGACGCATTTGCCACCAAGACCCGGACAACCTCACCCCATGAATCATTAGATGACAAAGTCGTAGGTGAAAATATTGAAATGAACCAGAACCCCCCACATCAAATGCATCACAACCATATTATAAAAGTTTGTTAAATCTCGATCAGACAGTCGCGAGTAAACATACTACAATAAAAAAAAACAATTTCAGAGTGTGCAATTCTCACGCGGTAGAAGTGAAACCTCCAGAAAAACTAAAGTAGACAAGAGCGGGAAGGCTACGAAGAAGTGCACAAATTATTATTGATTATACTATCTCATTCTCTTGCAGGCTAAATTCTATAGGTGTATGTGTTTGTTTCCTTTTATTGTCGCTATTTTTCGTTTCATCGAGTTTCAAATCCAAAACGGTGCTAAAGAAGTTTACACTTCAAAATACAAGTGTGCAGTTCACATGCAGTAGAAGTGAAACCTCAGAAAACTCTAGACAAGGGTGGGGAGACGACAACGAAGCACCGCGCGAAGAGGAGACTGAATAGCTACGAAGCACCGTACAAAGAAGAGACCGATTAGTCTATCGCATTCTCTTGCAGGCTTAATCCTATGGATGTATGTCTTTATCTCTTTTTAATGTTGCTATTTTTCATTTTATCGAATTTCAAATCACAACGGTGCTAAAGAAGTTTACATGTACTCGAGTTTAATTTATGTACCTACATCATCTCTAAATATTAAAAATTTTAAAATTAGTAAGATATACATGATAAAAAAATGCTCGTAGATCTATGGAATTTAGCCAACGAGAGAATAAGAGTATAATCGGTCTCCTCTTTGTGCGGTGCTTCGTAGCCACTCCTCCCACTGTATTCTACTTTATTTTCTGAAGGTTTCACTTTTAATTGCGTACTCGGATTTTTTTTAATTGTTTCGGATACCTATTTAGCTACCTAATATTAGATTTTTTTAATTCTTTTTAAACGTTTTATATCTTTTCATATACTTAAGAAGATGAACATTCATTATAAGTGATAATTAAATCCTTCTTTTACTTTGGTAGAAAGCAGTCACTTTGTGGTTTGACAAAGATGTTAATTGAAATAAAACAATCACTTAGTTTGTAACCACGATTCATCCATTAACCTTCTTCATACCGACCGGTTTCGCTTAACCTGCGCATCAGCGTTATTTCATTATATTATCTACTTTGTCCCGTTGGAATCAAACTCACGCACACTAACGAAATTCAAGACAATAAGCGCACACAAACTTAGCTGTTCATAACAAAATCACGTGAGATGTGCGTGCAATCGAAATCAATTAAAAAAATAGGTTGCCGTTGAAAATTTCGTTGGATCTTTGCAGAAATCATTTTGACATAGCTATCCTATGAATTTGACTTAAAAAAATTGGACAGAGGATTTTTCCGGGGCGATACAAAAATTTCTTCTATCAACAATATTTTACAATAATTATATTTTGTTATTTATTATATTTTGTTCAGGTTTTATGAGAAGTGTTTTCGTCGCGCGTCGTCTTAATCAGTATGAGTGATAAACATGCTGATTAAGTGAAAAATCTATAGCCCCGTTATGATTTGGATTTCGGATGAAACGGAAATGACGATTACTGCACCTGCGACGCATCGACTGCGCTTATTCATCGCTTTGATTATGATGTCACTTTTAAATGCCCCTATTGGTTACGATATGAAACAGAAATTACGCTGGTCTGTGCTCATTCGTCGCTTTGATTATGACCTTACTTTTCAAGTAGAGGTTGAGATTGTTTTGGTAATGTTTGGCTTCTACCGCGTATAAACTACACTAAAATTTTTATGTATAAAAGATTTTATGTGTCTTTTTTTCTATTTTTTTATCTATTCATAGATCAACTAATTCACCATGGGTTTTAATTGTTTTCGTAACCCCCTATCGAGTGTTTTGTAATTTATTTTTAATAAACGATTTGCAGGTAAGTAGAAGTATTTTGAGTGTTATTCTTTTGAATTCACTGGCGAAGATAATAGGAAATCAGAGAATGAATTTTATTTTATTAAAATTTATCTATGGAAGTATGAATTTGTACTTTTCAAGCTTGGAACAATCTGACGGATTTTATTGTCAGTTAATTTATTGTTTTCTCTAATGCCATTGGTTCCCGCCCAGTCATCGCCCGTCGAGATTTCGATTCCTCGGCTTTCTTCGTCCTCCATCACTGAACAATCAACCATCATCTACTGCTATAGTGCTGGCAGTAGGAGATTTCAAAATAGCGACAGGTTATTCTTAACCCAAGATATTTATTTTTAAGTGAAATTTCTTTAGCGCCGTTAGCGACTTGAAATTCTAATGAAACAGAAATGCGTCTCGAAAAGTTATTATTATTTTAATATAATAGTTAATTAGTTCTAATATAATAGGTACGGTAAATCCAACCTTTTTGCAAAATTAATATCCAATCTTCAAACCACACAAAATGAAAATGAACCGCACCAAGAAGAATGCATAATTATTAATATGATGACCCAATGTATAGCAAAAGGTGCACCAGAATTCGACGACAAAAATATGTATAAAATCATCCTTCACTAACTAACTAACCATAACACCGTTTCCCGCAGGGGTAGGCAGAGAGGACGGACCGCCAAACAACTCGGTCTTGGCACACACTCCTTGCCTCATTCACATTCATACATCGTCTCACACATCCTCTTCTATTATTTTGACTCTTGACGCTGTCATTTTTTTTTTAAACCCGTTAATTATAATTTTAATTGTTCGAGGCGCGTTTTCAGAAACATTGTATTCGAGGAAACAACTGTGAAAACATTGTAAACAATGCGACTAAAATTAATATTAATGTGTTTTTGTTTTTTTTTACTTTAGTTTCACACGCGGTAGAAGTGAAACCTCCAGAAAACTAAAATAGACAAGAGCGGGAAGGCTACGAAGAAGCGCACAAAGAGGAGACCGATTATACTATCTCATTCTCTGGCAGGCTAAATTCTATAGGTGTATGTGTTTGTCTCCTTTTATTGTTTATTTTATTTTATTTATTCTCCTTTAAACTAAACTTCGACAGATTGAGACGAATGCAGATTGAAACGAATCAGTTGTAGGATAATTATTGTAGGGTTAATTAATTATTATATTGTTTCCAAGTCTAAATTATTTTATTCCACGAGGCGCCGCACTCAGAGGAGTCTAATAAATTACGAAGCACTGCACAAAGAGGACACCGTTTAGTCTATCTAATTCTTTTGGAGATGTTATTTCACTTCATTCCTAGCATTTAGTGGTGACCGGGTACGACGTATATCGCCTTTCATTCCTAGCCTTTAGTGGCGACCGATGGCGTTGGAAAAAAACGTTGCCGGCTCATTTAAACTCCCATACAAGAGTTGAGGTACACGCGGCGGTGGCGTGATTTTGACAAATTTTGTCGTGATCAATCGTAGTATCGTATACCGAGCATTGACGTCCGTGCAATTTGGAGTATATTTGGCGACCGACCATTTTAGTGTCTTAATTACAATACATTATTGATTTTACGGTTAATGCAATGAAACGGAACAAAAGAATTGAAAGAATAACAGAAATGCAATATCAAGATTATTCTTCGGAGTCATACCTATGACGTAGACTACAGATAATCTAAGGTGCTTGTCTTCAACTAATAATTCTTCTTTTTGGTCGTTTATACGGTCAAATTTACTTCTTTAAAATTCCCTGTTCTTATTTTACAGGAGTTCACTTACTCTGACGGTGATGGTTGGATACGACCCAAATCCCAAATTCATGCAGATTTTAAAGGTTTCAGATAGCGGATGTGTGAAACAAAAGGCGAGCTCACCGATTAATTTTAATCGAAAAAATAAAAATAAAATTGCATGGTTGATTCATCTAATCAAAACGACCCTCGTACATTGTTTCCACAAAACTTCAACGTGTTGACCAAATCCAAGAAGAAAATGAATATAGAAATAACGAAAAATAAATACAGTGCGCTGTTCACATGCCGTAGAAATGAAACCTTCAGAAAACTAAAGTAGGCAAGAGTGGGTAGGATACGAAGCACCGCATAAAGAGGAGACCGATTATTCTATCTTAGGGGGCATACATTAATTGAGCTAAAAATGGGGGTGGGGGGTCCAGTAAAATCTCACCAAATCTTGAACAGTTTTTCAGCATATTGTCGCGATCATATTTTCCACAACGGGGGAGGGGGGCGAAACGGGATAGCATTGGGCGGGATGGGATAGGGTGGGACCCCAGATACACAACTGATGTCTCGTGAGGGGAGAGGGGGGGGGACCTCAAATCTCACAAAGGGGGGGGGGGAGGTGTTTAAATTGGAAAATTAACTGCTCACGTAATTAATGTATGCCCCCATATTCTCTCGCAGTCTAAATCCTATAGATGTATGTGTTTGCCTCTTTTGAGTGTCGCTAATTTTCGTTTCATCGAGTGTCAAATCACAACGGTATTGATGTTTTTACTTCAAAGGAGTTCGACTGCCAGATTTTTGTTTTTATTTCGAAAAGGGCTTAGGACAGGTTGTTTTAAAAACTTGACAGAATCATCAAAAATTAAAAATTTGATGTTAATTTTCACGTTCTGTGTAAGTGCTATTCAAGTTCTGTTATAAAATTAAAGAGCAGTTGCGTTATAAATCTGAAATAATCACAGAACTTGAATAGAACTTATACAGATTGTGAAAATTAACTTAAAATATTTGATGAATCTGTAATTTTTTTTAACAACCCGTTAATTATAATTATAATTGTTTGAGGCATATTTTCAGAAGCAATGTATTCGAGGAAACCAACTGTGAAAACATCGAATACAATGCGACTAAATTTAATATAAATGTGTTTTTGTTTTCTTTACTTTAGCCTCACACGGGAGGCCCTCAATAAAATAATTACCTCAGGGCCTACGTCATCTTTGAGGACGCTGCGTGTAGGAAAAGAAGTGGAGGAAGCTATGGGAAGGGAAAGGGTTTTAGGGGTGACAAACCTCACCCCATGAATCAGTAGATGACTAAGTCGTAGGCGAAAATATTTAAATGAAGTTAGTGAACCAGAACCCACCACATCAAATGCATCACAACCATATAAAAGTTTGTTAAATCCTAATCAGACAGTCGCGAGTAAAAATACTACAATAAAAAAATCAATTTCAGAGTGTGCAATTCACACGCGGTAGAAGTGAAACCTCCAGAAAACTAAATTAGACAAGAGCGGGAAGGCTACGAAGAAGCGCACAAAGAGGAGACCGATTATACTATCTCATTCTCTTGCAGGCTAAATTCTATAGGTGTATGTGTTTGTCTCCTTTTATTGTTTATTTTATTTTATTTATTCTCCTTTAAACTAAACTTCGACAGATTGAGACGAATGCAGATTGAAACGAATCAGTTGTAGGATAATTATTGTAGGGTTAATTTATTATAATATTGTTTCCAAGTCTAAATTATTTTATTCCACGAGGCGCCGCACTCAGAGGAGTCTAATAAATTACGAAGCACTGCACAAAGAGGACACCGTTTAATCTATATAATTCTTTTGGAGATGTTATTTCACTTCATTCCTAGCATTTAGGGGCGACCGGGTACGACGTATATCGCCTTTCATTCCTAGCCTTTAGTGGCGACCGATGGCGTTGGCAAACTTTAGTGGCATATTCTGCATTTCACGACTAGCTTAAAGTGACGTTCGGAAACAACGTTGCCGGTTCACTTCAATTCCCGCACGAGATTTTAGTAGCACGCGGCGGCAGAGTGATTTGCAACGTTGTCGCACATACTTGGCCGGTTGCCTCGAATGTTTTATCTTTTCAAAATTTGTCATGATCAATCGTATTATCGTATACCGAGCATTGACGTCCGTGCTGCTTAGAGTGTATTTGACGACCGACTATTTTAGTTTATTAATTACAATACAGGATTGATTACTGTTGATGCACTGAAACGGAACAAAATAATTGAAAGAATAACAGAATACCCATACCAAGATTACTCTTAGGAGTCAAACCAACCCTCTAACGTAGAATTCAGATACTCTGATATGTGTGCCTTTAATTAATAATTCTTCTCTTCGATCGTTTTTACGGTCAAATTTACTTCTTTAAAATTCTATTTTAAATCCCTATTCTTATTTTACAGGAGTTCACTTACTCTGACGGTGATGGTGGGATACTACCTAAATCCCTAATTGACACAAATTTAAGGTTTCAGACAGCGGATGTGTGAAACAAAAGCGAGCTCACCAATTCATTTTAATCGAAAAATTAATATAAAATTCTGAAAACGACCTTCGTACATTTCCAAAAATTGTATTGACTAAATCCAAGAAGAAAATTGGTATAGAAATAACAAAAACATACAGTGCGCAGTTCACACGCCGTAGAAATGAAACCTTCAGAAAACTAAAGTAAACAAAAGTGGGTAGGCTACGAAGCACCGCACAAAGAGGAGACCGATTGTTCTATCTTATTCTATCGCACGCTAAATTCTATAGATGTATGTTTTTGCCTCATTTTAGTGTCGCTATTTTTCGTTTCATCGAGTTTCAAATCTCAACGGTACTAGACGATTTGCAGGTGCTAGAAGTTTACACTTCAAAGTACAAATGTGCAGTTCACACGCGGTAGAAGTGAAACCTCAGAAAACTAAAGAAGACAAGAGCGAAGAAGCTACGAAGCCTGTCTAATCTCTTATACTTATCACTCAGAAGTGATAAGTATAAGAGATTATTAGAATGGCCAAATTATTAGACGCAATGCAAGATTTCATGTAAAATATTAATTACCGGGTGATATTGTACCGTTTTATTCTTTTAGATTGATTTGTTTTTTTTTTTATTTTTATATTATCCAATCAATTACCGATTAATTTGACATAAATAAAACAGCATTAATTTAGAAAAGCATAAGTTTATTAAGTTTTAAAGAAAAGTGAAATTAATGTTAGATCGCCTTTTCTACGCATAATGAAAATAGTCCAATTACTTTTTTAAAACACTGCATACAAAATAAACTAATAACTGAGTAGTATAAAACTGTTAAACAAACAATCACAGTCCATAGAGCCTCAGAAACACGTCCGTACCTGAATCGATTCCGATCGCGACTGATACAGCTTTGTACTTGTTTACGTTCATGTATCACTTTGTCAACACAGTGTTGCCATATGTTAAAAATAAATACAAATATGTAGTCTACAACAATTCTTTTAAATAAAAATCAATAATATTGTAGTTAAAATATACCATTATTGCATAAAAACTCTTAAGAAACATAAAATTACAAAAAAATACAGTGCGTCTAATAATTTGGCCAGGGATTGTAAATAGGTACTTTTTCATTTTTTTTTTCATTCATAGTGTAATAATAAGTTTTGTTAATTATTTTAAGTTTTAGATACTTACTTACCTGTTAATGTAGTTTTTTTTTAATAAAGGATTTTATTAAAAGTGTCACTTTTTCAATTTGTATACATTCATACTTCAACTAATGAAGCATGCGTTGTAATTTTACAATAATTATATTTTGTTATTTATTATATTTTTTTCAGGTTTTATGAGAAGTGTTTTCGTCGCGCGTCGTCTTAATCATTATGAGTGATAAACATGCTGATTAAGTGAAACATCTATAGCCCCGTTATGATTTGGATTTCGGATGAAACGGAAATGACGATTACTGCACCTGCGACGCATCGACTGCGCTTATTCATCGCTTTGATTATGATGTCACTTTTAAATGCCCCTATTGGTTACGATATGAAACAGAAATTACGCTGGTCTGTGCTCATTCGTCGCTTTGATTATGACCTTACTTTTCAAGTATTGGTTGAGATTGTTTTGGTAATGTTTGGCTTCTACCGCGTATAAACTACACTAAAATTTTTATTTATAAAAGATTTTATATGTCTTTTTTTCTATTTTTTTATCTATTCATAGATCAACTAATTCACCATGGGTTTTAATTGTTTTCGTAACCCCCTATCCAGTCATTTTTGTAATTTATTTTTAATAAACGATTTGCAGGAAAAAGTATTTTGAGTGTTATTCTTTTGAATTCACTGGCGAAGACAATAGGAAATCAGAGAATGAATTTTATTTTATTAAAATTTATCGATGGAAGTATGAATTTGTACTTTTCAAGCGTGGAACAATCTGATGGATTTTATTGTCAGTTAATTTAATCATTTGTATAATGCCATTGGTTCCCGCCCAGTCATCGCCCGTCAAGATTTCGATTCCTTGATTTTCTTCGTTCTCCATCACTGAACAATCAACCATCATCTACTGCTATAGTGCTGGCAGTAGGAGATTTCAAAATAGCGACAGGTTATTCTTAACCCAAGATATTTATTTTTAAGTGAAATTTCTTTAGCGCCGTTAGCGACTTGAAATTCTAATGAAACAGAAATGCGTCTCGAAAAGTTATTATTATTTTAATATAATAGTTAATTAGTTCTAATATAATAGGTACGGTAAATCCAACCTTTTTGCAAAATTAATATCCAATCTTCAAACCACACAAAATGAAAATGAACCGCACCAAGAAGAATGCATAATTATTAATATGATGACCCAATGTATAGCAAAAGGTGCACCAGAATTCGACGACAAAAATATGTATAAAATCATCCTTCACTAACTAACTAACCATAACACCGTTTCCCGCAGGGGTAGGCAGAGAGGACGGACCGCCAAACAACTCGGTCTTGGCACACACTCCTTGCCTCATTCACATTCATACATCGTCTCACACATCCTCTTCTATTATTTTGACTCTTGACGCAGCCCGAATCAAGTAGGTATCTGATTCACCTGGTCTTGTCATTTTTTTTTATATTAGCTCCAGTCAGAAGGCCATGAGAAAAATAATTTCCCTCAGGCCCTATGTCATCTTAGGGGATGCAGTGAGGATGGTCTTTTTAAGCAAGAGAAGGATAAGAAGTTCTGGGAAGGAAAAAGGTATTAGAGATGGGTAGGAATCAGAGGTTTAGTGTATCCAGGAGTGACGGACGTATGAATCCATCCCTCCAACAGCTGTGCAAAGCGATGGGTCGAGAGAGTCCTGCTAAAAAGGTCGAAAGGCCTCCCTCAACCAGTCTCTCTCCGCCACGCAGTAGCTGGGCAGGCGCATCCGCTACCAAGACCTCACCCAATGAGTTCGGGCACCCCTGCTAAGTCACCAAACGTAGCGAACCACTTCGGGGTGACCTATGGCAGAGGTGTTGGTTATCCAATAAATGGTTTCCGGGGCGGCGGTACCCATACCCGCCTCCCAAATTGAAATGTCACACGTCTTCCTCGGGCGCCCCCGACTGCTTCTTCTCCTTTTCTCGTTCATTCGCTCTACAATCCATCTGAGCGTTCCTTTCGTAATTTTACTCATTACGTTTACATTGGCCTTGCATTCTTCACGGATCTCCACGTTTCTTCCAAGATCGTACATGGTTTTACCACACTCACGCCTCAGGAATCGCAATTCCACAGCATTCAGTCTACTTTCCTTTTTTTGCTACCTTCCTCTTCCTTCCTCTACCAGTTCCGTGCATCACAGCCATACATGAGGGTCGGTTCCAGCACTCTATTATGGATATCTGGCTTCGCTTCTTTGAACAGTTTTTTTGTTAGCGCCAATAGCATTCTATTTTCCGTTAATGGAGTTACCTACATTTAACCGTGTTTCACATATCTCTATCAGCCTTCCCATCTACCGTAAACACACTTCCCAAATATACTTCACAATACATACTTCAAAAACTTATCCACCTGCTCCAAGTATTCAGCATTCACAACTAAGTTTCACATTGTTTTCGTATCAAACATTACGATTTTAGACTTACCTACTTACATTCATCATTAACTCATTCTTCATACATACTTTGTTCATCCTAGACACGAGTTGGAGTTACTGTCGGAAATCAGTACCGCAACATCAGCATACAACAGGCAACATACTTTCAGATTACTCAATTTCTCGCCCAATCCCATATATTTCCATTCTTGAATATAATCCTCCACATTGATAAAAAAAAGTGCTTTGTAGTCTCCCCATTCTTGTCTACATTAGTTTTCTGAAATTTCACTTCTACCGCGCGTGAATGGCACACTCTGATATTTTTTTCAAAGAAAGACAAACATTATTGGGTTACGAATAACCCAATAATGTTTGAAAATCTCCTACTACCCTACTACCACCACAGAAAGCCGAAAATGTTGTTTGTGTTGTGATGGAGCCGAGGAATCAAACACGCGACGCCCGGATGGGACCTAAACGCGGTGCCCACTTAATCACTGACCGGTCAATAATTCTATCTTTAAAATAAATATATGAAACTTGTGTGCAGTTCACACGCGGGAGAAGTGAAGCCTTCATTAAACCAAACTTCGAGAGAATGAGACAAATCATGAGTAGGATAATTGTAGGCTTTATTTATTATAATATTGTTTCATAGTGTAAAAATTATTTTATTCTACGAGGCCCCGCACGAAGAGGAGGCTGATAAACTAAAAAAAAACACCGCACAAAGAGGAAACCGTTTAGTCTTTTTAATTCTTTCGCAGAGTAAATCTTTAAGGCGCCGTAAGCTCTCTGCTATCTGCTCTCAAAAAGAAGGAGATGTAGAGATATGTAATTACGGATGTTAGATGAGCGCGCTAATATATTTAAAGCGATAAAATCGATGCGAAAATTGTGAAAATGTTTAATAAAACACGACTCGTTTAGAATAGAGCAAAAATCTAGCGGGGGTTGTCTTAAACTGCATATAAAGAAACACTGTGAATTTTTTGTGCATATAACTTGTAAAATAACTGAAACAAACGTGTTTATAAAAATTTTTAGAGCATACTTAGCGATTTTTTTCAATCGAGGGAATTTTATAAAATTTGCGTTTCGGCGCTGGGAATGTGTAGATATCTTCAAGAAGAATAACATATATATTTTTAAGAGCTTTAAAAAATAGTCTTCATAGGGCTTAAACGTATAATCCAATCCTATATTGTTTGTCCCTTTTTAGTGTCGCTCGTTTCTGTTTCATCGAGTTTCAAATCAGAACGACGCCAAAAAAATTTTCTCTCCAAAAAATTGCTTTATTGCAGTTGTCGATTCAAATTTCTACCCATCGCAAAAAGGTAGCCAATTTTATGCATTAAGATGAAGTTTTACCTAAAATCCTATTTAAATTAATTTGTTTACTAGGAATCGGTTTATATTATGAACATCAAACAATATGCTACGGATAAATTGAAGCTTTTACTACCTTTTGTAGGTATTGGAATTACAATAAAATTATTATTTACTAAAAAAATGTTTTTTCATGACCTACGAAGTAATATAAGATTTTTTTTTAAATACCCTTTTATGGTTAAGACTATTTTGACGTTTTATATTATCTAACTTTTTTCATTCTTATAAAATTATGTACAAAATATATAAAAACCTCTTTGGCGCTTACTTGCCTTGTGCAAATAAGACGCTAGTGTTTAAATTTTGATGACGTGAGAAACCAAATATTTACAGCGTTTATATTCTTTTTAATAATTATTGGTAACTAACATAACTACCTAATATTTTGATTTGATACACGAGAAGAAAGATATATTTTTCTGTTCAATCTGCACAACATAAAATGATATCATGAAATCATCTACCGTTTTGAATTTTACACGAGTAGAAAGATATATAAAGATGGCCCTGAGGAAAATAATTTCCCTCAGGCCCTATGTCATATTAGGGGATGCAGTGAGGAGGGTCTATTTAAGCAAGAGAAGGATAGGAAGTTCTGGGAAGGAAAAAGGTATTAGAGATGGGTAGGAATCAGAGGTTTAGTGTATCCAGGAGTGACGGACGTATGAATCCATCCCTCTAACAGCTGTGCAAAGCGATGGGTCGAGAGAGTCCTGCTGAAAAGGTCGAAAGGCCTCCCTCAACCAGTCTCTCAGCTGGGCAGGCGCATCCGCTACCAAGACCTCACCCAATGAGTTCGGGCACCCCTGCTAAGTCACCAAATGTAGTGAACTACTTCGGGGTGACCTATGGCAGAGGTGTTGGTTATCCAATAAATGGTTCCCGGGGCGGCGGTACCCACACCCGCCTCCCAAATTGAAATGTCACACGTCTTCCTCGGGCGCCCCCGACTGCTTCTTCTCCTTTTCTCGTTCATTCGCTCTACAATCCATCTGAGCGTTCCTTTCGTAATTTTACTCATTACGTTTACATTGGCCTTGCATTCTTCGCGGATCTCCACGTTTCTCCCAAGATCGTACATGGTTTTACCATACTCACGCCTCAGGAATCGCAATTCTACAGCATTCAGTCTACTTTCCTTTTTTTGCTTCCTTCCTCTTCCTTCCTCTACCAGTTCCATGCCTCTCAGCCATACATGGGGGTCGGTACCAGCACTCTATTATGGATAGCTGGCTTGGCTTCTTTGGACAGTTTTTTTGTTGGCGCCAATGGCGTTCTATCCTCCGTTAATGGAGTTACCTACATTTAACCTTGTTTCACATATCTCTATCATCATTTGGTCAATACGTTAAAGTTTTGTGGAAACGACGAACGAAGGTTGTTTTCAGAATGGGGGTGAGGTTTGTCTAGGTCTTGGAGGCGGATGACCGGGACACACTGAACCCCAGATTCCTACCCACCCTTTAAACCCCTTTCCTTAAAATAATTTTCCTCTCCTTCCTTTCCTTCAAAAGCTCTCCACACAGCATACCCAAAGATGAATAATTTCCCTCAGGGTCTTCTGTGTGGAGCTCATGTAAAAAAAAAGAAAAGAAAAAGTACGAGATTTTAAATTAGTGACAGGTTATTCGTAACTCAATAATGATTGTCTTTCTTAAAAAAAATTGTGTCTTTATTGCACTTGTCAATTGCTACCTATAGCATAAAGGAGCCAATTTTATGCATCCCGAATAATTATTGGTAACTAAAATAACCTAGTTCGTGTTCACTCTATATATTTTTTTTACATTAGCTCCACACTGCAGTGTGGAGCTAATGCTTTTCGAGCTTTTCCCTAATTTCCCTCAAGGCATATGTCATCTTTGGGGATGCTGTGTGGAGGGTATTTTTGGGGAAAGGAAGGAGAGGTAGTTTTGGGAAAGAAAAAAGTATGAAGGGTAGTTAGGAATCTGGGGGTCAATGTGTCCAGGAGTGACAGACATATGAATCCATCCCTCCCACTGTGATATAAGGCGTGGATCGAGAGTCCGGTTGGAGAGATAAAAAGGTCTCCCTCAACCAGTCTCTCCCGATCCGGCCCGCCATGTAGAAGGTGGGCAAATGCATAGGCTGCCAAGACCTAGACACAGCTCACCCCGTGAACCCGGGTACCCCCGCTAAGACACCAAACATATCTAACCACTTGGTGTGACCTATGGCAGGGCTGTTAGTTATCTTGTAAATTGTTCCCGGGGCGGCGGTACCCACACCTGCCTCCAAATTTTTTAATTTGATTGTTGTTTTTCCTACCAAATATAAAATGATATAATAACAGTCTACAGTTTTGACTTCTTGTGATTCTGTTTTGGTTTCCTTCAAAATAATATTTATGTTACCAATCAGTATGTACCTACGATAGATACACCGTTGGCAAATCGAGAACGAATTAAAAGGATTCTGAAAGCATCGTAATTTAAACGTACTGCATACAGGAATATACGGAGGTCGTCAAATGTTCGTAATGAACGGACGCCCTAAATATGGAATGAAGTGTGATATACGTACGATATACGTGGTTGCCAAAACGGCGGCAATATGAAAGGACGCCCAAAGGACTCTAAAGTATACGTACCTATCAAAAATTTGAATACCCTCAAAACACAATTTCTGGATAATTCTTTTACTATCACTCTTTTGTCAACCTAAACACATGTGAACATTCACAGCAATTTTATATAAATACCTACCGTAAGCAGTGGTAGCCAAAAGGATGCGAAGTGAAAGGACGCCAAATCTGTAGCGGGATGTATATATATATATATATATATATATATATATTTTTAAATTCTATTTTAACCACCACTGTTTAATATCCACATAATATAATACCCACGCACAGGCTTCGCCTTTGTGCGATCTTTTTTGTTATTCTCTTATATTTTATGTTATTATGTTTGTACCTATTCCCATGTATCAAAAAATTTTGCTGTTAAAAAAAAAAAACAAACAAACAAAAATGAAATTTTTTTATATTTAATTTTATCTAGGGTTATAGAAAATGCATGCATCTAAGAAAATATAATGACAAACTTTTTTTTTGTTGAAGTTAAGGGGAACGTATGCGCGGCCCATTTCAGCACGTTTCATACAAATCTTAGATTTGGATATGAGATCAAAATACCCAACCAAACTGAAAAAATAATTTTTATTATCAAAAGGTATATCAAAGGATGTGAGCTACTTTTTTTTATTTTTGCTTTAAATTAAAAGATATTGGCCATTAAAGATTTGAATGTTTCGGGATTTTAGGGGCGATTTGGGCAATTATTTGTAAGTAAATGAAAAACAATAATTTTTTTTTTTACTATATTTATAATATAAATATGATGAAATATAAAATTCAAAATAAAAATTAATAAAAAAATAATTTTGATGGGTGTAAATTGAAAATATAAATTACCTATTTACGGCGGAATAAAAAATAGTCGTTTATATATTAAAATTACTACCCAAAAAATGTATTTTTAAGAATTTATTTTTAATTTTTTATATGATTTTTCATTGTATCTTTAAAATAAATATAGTAAAATTTCTTTTTATGTTTTTCTTTTACTCACATATAATTGCCCAAGTTGCGTCCAAAATAAGGAAACATTTAAATCTTTAATGTCCTATATATTATAATTTAAAGCAAAAATAAATAAAGTAGCTCACATCCTATCTAGGTATTTGATATACCTTTTGATTACAAAAATTATTTTTCAGTTTTGTTGGGTATTTTGATCTCAAATTCAAATCTCAGATTTGTATGAAACGGGCAGAAATGGGCCGCGCAAGCGTTCCTCTTAACAACCCACCATATTTACAAATTTATTAATAAAAATAGCAAAAATCTACAATTCAGTTGAAGATTTAATAGAAATCCCGGTCGCCGAGCAATTTGAACGAAAGGTTTTATTATGTTTTAATGATTTTATTTGAACTAAAATTAAAATTTTGAAACATGCGTTTACTTGACAAAAGAACAATCTTTCGAAATCAATTTATAATTTTGTTGTGGAAAAGAGTCTGTACCAGACGTATCAGCGTCTTCACAAGAACTGAAAAATAGTACAGGGTTTCAGTGCACGAACAGGATGGTGATGAGATAAAAATAATAAAAACTGACCTCCCAGCACCCAGTGCCTGATGAGTGTAGGACACTGGATGTGCCTAATCCTCTGCCTGATCCTGGTGCTTGGCGGTTGCCAAAGTAGGGCCGGTTTTCTAGAAGAGTGTGGCACCAGGACTGAAGACAGGCAGAGGTCGGCGGGAGGCAGCTTGGTGATAATAAACTTCCGAAGGAATAAAACACGAGTTGACTGTTAGAGATGAACTAATTTATTATCAAAAATGTGCCCCCTTTTATACCCAATTTTGGGGTAAAAGGTGGTCACGTGGTACATTTATGGGGTGGGAGGTTTGACCTCGCCCGTAAGTCTAAATACTGCGACTTTCTTGTCGCACTTCATTTTGCTGGGGTCGCTCAAGAAAGTGGTCGCTTAAAATTATTATTTTATAATAATTCTACAGGTTATAATACAGTTTTTACAATAGATTTCTTAATTCTAACATGTTTGTACGGGTATTCTTTAACCGTAGATTTTTAGTTTGATGAAATTAGGAATATTTTTAGAAATGTTTACCATTTGTTGGTAGGTATTTGATGCTAAGTTAAGTTTGAGAAGTGATGTAAAGAAGTTAGTATTTTTCCCAGGTCCCTCGTAAGACTGGCTACCGAAACCTGTTTGTCTCGTCGTCTTACGAGGTTCATGGATTTTTAAAATGGGAAAAGACTAAAAAATTTGAGTTTAGAATGTCTCCCGGTGGCAACCTGGCATACAAGCTTTATTTGTTGCACCGGGGCATTGTACATAAAGGAAAAGACATATTAAAGATGATAAAAATTTGAGTTTAGAATGTCTCCCGGTGGCAACCTGGCATACAAGCTTTATTTGTTGCACCGGGGCATTGTACATAAAGGAAAAGACATATTAAAGATGATAAAATGTGTTGGCGAAAGATCGTTGCTGGCGGCACGGTACTAACGAGCTTAGTGGCCAGAACGTAAGGCCCTTCAAAGGGCCTTAATACTGGTTTTGCTTTGAGCCAGGAAAAAACGGCTCTCCTCAGGGCCTAAGCCTAAGGCCAGAAATTAAGGCCCTCCAAAGGGGCGTAATAAAATAAAAAGGAGGCTAGGCAGCCTGGTCGCCTTGGAGGCGGAAATAATTGTAAAAATAGGAGTCTAAATGTCTCCCGGTGGCAACCTGGCACACAAGCTTTATTTGTTGCACCGGGGCATTGTACATGAAAAGAAGACATAGTAAAAAATGATAAATTTAAAATTAAAAAATGAGGGTGCGTAACACGTCGGTTACACTCCCCCCGTGCAGCCGTGCTGCACTAGTCATCACGACGTGTTGAAGGTCGGTCAGTAGGGGTTGCGTCAGTAGGCGGGGCCGGCAGGATCACAGCGATCTTCACGGCAGGTCGGACGTAGACTCCGGTGCTCGTCTGGATGCGGGCGGTCCTCACTTCGCCGTCTGTAGCAGGGGTAGCGTCAAGGACTCGGCCGCGAGGCCAGCTGTTGCGGGGCATCGCGGGTCCATGATGACCACTAGGTCGTCCTTCTTAATTGGATTGACGGGGTGGTGCCATTTCTGTCGGGTAGCCAAGGTGGGGAGGTATTCGCGGAGCCAACGCCTCCAGAACATGTCAGCTAGCTGCTGACTGATGCGCCACTGGCGGCGGAGGCATACTTCCTCATCCTGCTTGTCGTATAGCGAGAGCTGGGGTCGGTTGCCTGCTGCTCCTAGCAGAAAGTGGATGGGAGTGAGGGGCTCCTCGTCTCTCGGGTCTACGGAGATGTGCGTGAGAGGACGGTTGTTGACGGTCCACTCAGCTTCGGCCAGTACTGTCCGCAGGGTCTCTTCTTTGGGGGCCCTCTCCTTCAGGATGGCTCGTAGCGCGTGCTTGACTGAACGCACCAGGCGTTCCCATGCTCCCCCCATGTGAGGAGACATTGGCGGAATGAATTGCCAGTCAATTCCGTGAGATGTCAGATGATCCTTCCTTTTTGCTGATTTTTTTAAAAAGTTAATGCCAGTACAACATCAAATTTTACCACTGATCATAATCTTAATTTATCTTGTATCCACATAGAATATAATGATATACTGACTGAACTAAAATTACTAGATCAAAGTAAAAGCGGTGGACCAGATAAGATACCTCCTGTATTTTTGAATAATTGTGCTACCAATCTAGCGTATCCTTTATTTTTTCTGTTTAATCATTCTTTACAAACAGGTGTTTTCCTACTAAATGGAAATTCAGCTACATTACACCTATTTTTAAAAAAGGGGATAAACACGAGGTGATTAACTATAGACCGGAATGCCTTTTATCAACAATTCCTAAAGTTTTTGAAAAAATTCTTCTTAAAAAAATTATTTTCCGATTGAACCACGTCATTTCTCCTGAACAACACGGTTTCTCTACTGGTAAATCTACCCTTACTAACTTGTTAATGTATCAAAACTATATATCTGATTCCATGTCTAGTAAATGTCAAGTTGACTCTAATTATACCGATTTGAGTAAGGCATTCGATAAGGTTAATCATGAGTTATTGCTGAATAAACTGCATAAACTCGGCATAGGTGGTTCACTATATAAGTGGTTTCACAGTTACTTGATCAACAGATTACTGGTTGTTAAAATTGATGGTACATTTTCGTACAAATTCACTGCTACGAGTGGTGTTCCTCAGGGGTCACATTTAGGTCCAATCCTGTTTTTATTATTTGTTAATGACGTGTTATATATTTTCAAAGATGTTCAAGTATTAATGTTTGCAGACGACCTGAAATTATTCAAAGCAATCAGAAACATTAATGATTGCCACATATTGTCAAATAACTTGTTGAGATTTATTATATGGTGTCATGATAACCGCTTGCAACTTAACATAAGCAAATTATGAGGTTTTATCGAATAAAGAATCCAATATTTTTCGATTATTCCATTAACAATATGTCGTTAGTATCTGTCTCGGAAATTAATGACTTAGGTATTTGGTTTGACACGAAACTCAACTTTATCAAGCATACAGAAATAATAACCAATAAAGCTTTGAAAATGTTGTGATTTATTTTAAGGGTATCTAGTGATTTCAATAATGTCAATACTGTAAAAACATTATATATGTCACTCGTAAGGAGTCATTTAGAATACAATTCCACGGTTTGGTCCCCAAATTATGAGGTTCATTCACATGCGATTGAAAGAATCCAAAATAAATTTTTAAGATATGTTAATTTTAAAATGGGCATTCCTAGTGAATGCCTAAATTACGATAACGTACTTTCTTCATAAAATTTAATAAAATTATCTGATCGTAGAATCATTTCCGATTTAACCTGTTTGTATAAAATCATTAATTCAATGTTTGATACCCCTGATTTATTATATGAAATCTCTTTTCATACTCCAGGCAGGTCAGTCACAAGACAGTACCTACCATATTATTGTAGCAATTCTAAGTCAACAAATCAATATTATACTCCTATGCGACGGATTCAACAGCTTGGAAACAAATACTCTGAAGTTGTTGATATCTTTAGTACATCAATTTTATTATATAAGCGCACCTTATTGAAGTTTTTTTCATCACATAAGGGAATAATACTTTGATAAAGCTGTAGTGTATTCACACATGTATAGTTGTGAATAACTCTGCCGTCTCAGGCAGTGCGCGCGCGGAGTCGTGGGACGTAGGACGGTACTGGGCGACCGACCGCATAGAGAAGACGCGTTGACGCTGGCCGTGAGCCGATATCAGTTAAGTTGAGTGTTACTTGTTCTTTCTTAATATTAACCTTTACATAGTGTACATTACATGTGGCGACGAGGTAAACTGTAAGTAATCTAAGGATTTTTTACAAAAAAAAAATGTAAAGCTAGGTAAGTGCACTCATTTGGCTGTCAGTTGCGTAGTTGTTCTATTGTTTGTCGTTTGACAGGAATGGCGTCGGAACATGAAATTAATGTTAGATTTGTTTTGGAAGTCGGAAAAACGGCGTGTTTACTAGAATTACTTTACCAGAATATGTAAGAGAGCATTTAGTGGAGAAGGCATGGATTGATGTTGGAAAAAAGGCATTTGACATCGCTTGAAATCATAGTAACTCCACGGCTGCACGTGAAAAATGATCTAGTTCAGTATATTTCGGGTAGTGCCGTGTACGGAGGCCGGCATTAAGAAGTGGTACATCTACAGAGTGCTTGTGGTTGCGTCACAATCGCGTGGTTTGTGGGTGTCTCCATGAACGGGGGGCTTTAGGTAACCTAGGTTCCTATGAGAGCATTTAAGGGGAGTGACATACCGACGGATTTGTCAACCATACCTACCTACTTATTAAAATGAATTTATTTATACTGGGTTTTACAGATGTTTGCACTTACGTGAGAACTATCCAGTTATAAAACTCAGTTATTTCTCAATTATAAAAATCTACAATTACATACGATTAAATACAGATACATAAAATTAAAAAAAAAAAAAATACAAAATTATATACAAGGTCACTCGAGTAACACCTTACAATGAGTGGTAAGAGACATATAATGTTCTGCGATAATCACCGGAAGTATCATGCGGTGAGCAGTTTTCATGGCAGTTGGGCATTAAATTGCGACTTAGCATTAAATTGCGATTGAGCATTGTATTGCGACTTTGCATTAAATTGCGGCCGGGCATTCTATTGCGACTATGCATTGAATTGCGGCGGGGCATTAAATTGCGACTATGCATTAAATTGCGGCTGGGCATTCAATTGCAACTTTGCATTGAATTGCAGCGGGGCATTAAATTGCGACTTTGCATTAAATTGCGGCCGGGCATTCAATTGCGACTAAGCATTGAATTGCGGCGGGGCATTAAATTGCGACTATGCATTAAATTGCGGCTGGGCATTCAATTGCAACTTTGCATTGAATTGCAGCGGGGCATTAAATTGCGACTTTGCATTAAATTGCGGCCGGGCATTCAATTGCGACTATGCATTGAATTGCGGCGGGGCATTAAATTGCGACTTGGCATGGAATTGCGACTTGACATTAAATTGTGACTTTGCATTAAATTGCGGCTGGCATTCAATTGGAACTTTGCATTTAATTGCGGCGGGGCATTAAATTGCGACTTGCATTAAATTGCGACTTTGCATTAAATTGCGGCTGGAAATTCAATTGCGACTTGGCATTAAATTGCGACTCTGCATTGAATTGCGGCTGGGCATTAAATTGCGACTTGGCATTGAATTGCGGATTGGCATTAAATTGCGATTATGCATTGAATTGTGGCTATGCATTTAATTGCGAAATGGCATTGAATTGCGACTTGGCATAAATTGAGACTGTGCATTAGATTGCGACTGGGCATTCAATTGCGACTGAGCATTTAGTTACAGTAAGGTTGCAGTATAAGACTTAAAAAAAAATAAAAGCATTATATTGCGGATATTGATGAGTACTTGGTGTACAATTTGCATTAAATTGCGGAGATGTACCGGTATAGCATTAAATTGCGGACATACCTCTACATGGCATTAAATTGCGAAGTTTTCAAGAGTTTCGGAAAAAATAATAAAAGCATTATATTGCCGATATTGATGAACACTTGCACAATGTACACTTGCACAGTGCACAATTTGCATTAAATTGCGGAGATGTACCGGTATAGCATTAAATTGCGGACATACCCCTATAGAGGTAAGGGAAAAAGATAATAAAAGCATTATATTGCGGATATCGATGAATAATTAGTGTACAACTTGCATTAAATTGCGGAGATTTACAAGTATAACATTAAATTGCGAAGTTTTCGAGAGATTTGAAAAAAATAAAAAAAGCATTATATTGCAGATATCGATGAATACATAGTACAACTTGCATTAAATTGCGGAGATTTACCGTATAGCATTAAATTGCGGACATGTACCTTCTTGGCATTAAATTGCGAAGTTTTCGAGAGGTTCAAATGTGAAGGGGAGGTTGGTTCAGTTTCTACCCGTTGGGAAAGATGGAAAATAAGTCTGAACCTTTACCTCGAGGCGACAGGCATAAACACCGAGGCAAAGAAAATAGCTAATCTTTTACATATCGGTGGTCCCGAATTACAAGAAATCTTCTACAACATCCCGGAAGCTAATGCAACTGAAGGCGAACCTTCATTGCGATGTTAAACGTGAACAAAAAATTAGACAACTACTTTGCACCTAAACAGAGCAAAGTATATAAGCGACATCTGTTTCGTCTCCTAAAACAGGAACAGGATGAGAAGTTCGAAAAATTTGTTGTCAGACTTCGACTACAGGCCAAGAAGTGTCAGTTTGGTGAATAAAGAAAACGACCATATCATAGACCAAATAACTGAAAAGGGTAATACAGAAGAACCCCGGAAAAAGATATTGAAAACAGGGGACAAGATCAGTTTGGATGAAAAGTTGCAGAAGCGAATGCACTGGAAGCCATAGATCGTCAATTAGGAAACTTTGGTATGAAACCTATGAAAAGTTAGTCAATCAACAGAGTAGGAACAGAGACATGGAAGGAAAAAAGAATTATAATAGTGTTAGAAGAAAATAGTATGAGTTTGAGGGACGACAAATTCATTTTTGGAATGAAGAAAATCCACTTCCTAGGGCATGAACTGTCAGAACAAGGAGTTAAACTACTAGACAAGTATATCTTGGTTATAAAGGAATTCAGAGCCCCAATGAATATCGCTGAACTGCAGAGCTTTATGGGCTTAGTGGATTACGGGGGAAAATGGATACCCCATTTAGCAACGGTAACAGAACCACTTAAGCAATTGCTACGGAAAAGAACGGGAAGAAACATGGACATTCAAGATGGCTGGGGCGACGCCCAAAAGAACGCATTTAATGATCTCAAAGTGGCGCTCGTGAAGGTACCAAATTTAGGTTACTACAATGCACATGATAAGAGTGTGGTGATTGCAGATGCAAGCCAAGTGGGTCTGGATGCAGTGCTGGTGCAAATCAATAAGAACGGGCCGAGAATAATTGCAGTTGGTAATAAAAACCTTATCAGCTGTGAGCGTCGTTACTGCCAAACAGAAAAAGAGGCCACCCCTGGTTTGGGCAGTCGAACATTTCAACATGTTCCTGTATGACAAGGTGTTCGATCGGGTAACGGACCATAACAAACCAACAAACCCGACGGCTTTATTTGAAGACCACTTTCAAGCGCTTACTGAATCTACACGGCCGGTAGCCATCCCATTGCAAGAGATCACTGAGAGTTCCCTTGGAGATGCAGAGAGAGTTAAAGAGGGCTAAAGAGGTTAGAGAGGGCCTTTACGATGGAAATTGGGATGAAACGGTTAAAGCCTATATACTTTTCCAGAATGAATTATGTTCTCATGGTGATATTCTTCTCAGGGGGACGAAAATTGTAATCACAACCAAAGTACGCAGAAAAATTCTGGAAGCTGGGCACGAAGGCAATCCGGGGATAGTCGTGATGAAGGGCAGATTGAGGACCAAAGTATAGTGGCCTAAGTGCGACAAAGATGCTGAAAACATATGCAAAGCCTGTAAAGGGTGCACCCAGCGCCCCAAACCCATTAAAAAGAAGTGACTTACCTTCCAAACCATGGGTTGACATAGCAATTGACCTAATGGGTAGTGGCCCTTACCTAGTGGAGATTATATCCTGGTAGTCGTGGATAATTACACCAGATAGAAAGAGATGAAAACATGCAGAACCATAACAAGCTTCGAAATAAGTGTAAAGCTTAAATACATTTTTAGCAGGCTTGGCAACCCGATCTCGCTTACAACAGACAACGGGGGAAATTTTCCAGCGAAGACTTTAGATTTTCTGTGCAGAGAGGAACATACGACTATATAATAGCATTCCCTACTGGCCGCAACAAAACGGAGAGGTGGAGCGCCAGAATAGGGACATCTTAAAACACCTCAAGATTTCTCAAGTAGAGAAAAATAAATGGAAGGAGGCTCTTCGTGAGTACATGGTGATGTACAACAGTACACTTCATACAGTTACAGGAAAAACACCTGCAGAACTGTTCTTCGACAATTTCGAGACAAGCTGCCTATAATTCAGGACATGACGCATCTCTCAGAGGACCTTGAAATGAGGGATAGAGATAAAAGAAAAAGGGTAGGAATAAGTGGACATGAATAGAAGAGCTATTGATTGTAAATTGGTGATAAAGTATACGTCAAGAATATGACTAAATAAAACAAGCTGCGCTTGAACTACGAACCCGAAACACATATCGTTAAAGCGAACAAAGGAGGAGACGTAAGTCTTCGGAATGATGAAACTGGTCAGCGAATCAGATGACACATACACCTTAAAGGAGTGGAAGGACATTGGAAGGTGCTAGATGATGACAATAATACTAGTGCTGCTCAAACAAACGATAATGGCCATGTAAATCAATCACAATTCGAGTGAATAAATTGATGGACAATAATGAAGAAATAATTGATGATTAGTTATTAAACATAATTTGAATAAGGACTTGCTGATTGTACTTGATATAGGTACTTATGAAAAAATAAAATATTTATAATTAAAAACAATAATAAGGGAGGGATGTAGTGTATTCACACATGTATAGTTGTGAATAACTCTGTCGTCTCAGGCAGTGCGCGCGCGGAGTCGTGGGACGTAGGACGGTACTGGGCGACCGACCGCATAGAGAAGACGCGTTGACGCTGGCCGTGAGCCGATATCAGTTAAGTTGAGTGTTACTTGTTCTTTCTTAATATTAACCTTTACATAGTGTACATTACAAAAGCTATTAAAATTGACTAATTCATTGGCAGTATTTTGTCGGCTGAAAGAAAAAAAACTATTTCAGATTTATTATATTTTGTACCTACATACTGTGTGGTTTAAATTCAATACCTATATATTTTTACTTTGTATTTATTTTTGTGAAAGTGTTTTAAACAGTAGTTTCCTGCACTGTTTACCAGTATAATTTTGTTAATATTGTTATATATATGTATGTAAAAGCCTAAATAGGCGTAAATAAATAAATAAATAAATAAACAATATGACCGTTCACGGAAAGTACAAAATGAAAGTGCGCGAAAGTCACCACAATATGACTCGAACAACGCTCGAAACGCGAACCCTAGCGACAGTACAAACCGCGACGGGTGCCTACAGTGCGGCGAAAGAGGCCATCTGCTCCGAGACTGCCGTGAGTTCGTCGGAAAGGACGTGAAGTTACGCTGGGAAACGGTGAAAAGTTCCCGACTCTGCCACGTGTGTTTGGAGAGACATTTAACAAAAACATGCAAAACCCGAGACTGGTGCGGCATTGGAGACTGCCGCTCTCCCCATCACAAGCTGCTTCACGACCCCACGTACGTGAGAAACACCGCAACAGCCGACGTCCACCACATGTGACGCCAGGCCGATGGCGCCGTGCTCAAGGTGGTGCCAGTGATGCTGACAGGCCCCACGCAACAGATCTCCGCATACGCGCTGCTGGACGAGGGATCGACCATCACACTGATTGACACCGCAGCAGCAGAGCAGATTGGCGCTAATGGACCCGTACAAGGACTACGACTCCACGGGGCCAAGGGCATGTGTTCTTCAGATCACCTGTCGCGCCGCGTGCAGGTCACACTGCGCGGCGCCGGCATAAGCACTTTTTTAATTCTATTAATTTTCTTCCTAGATATTAACAAAATTTTATTTCAGCTAAATCAGGTGGCGGAGATGAGACGTGATACTGTGAAATAAATAACTAACAACATGTACGCACTCGCATACTGCCTGCTAACAATGTATGCCCGGACATTTGGGGGTCTAGAGTCATTTTAAATAAAAAGTAGCTTATTTATAAATAAAAGATTTCTGACGAAAGAGTCCTGACGTGTACGGTGAAGAAGGAAACAACCTGTTTCCTTAGAACGCCGTGGGAAAGTGGTGGGCAACCTCCAATATCCAAGCAAGTATTATTTTTTTATCTTTATATACCTACATAGATTTTGTTGATAAACGTCCGTATTTTTTTTTTAATTTTGAATAATTTAAATATCAAATAACACTATATTTCTTGATCAACAGTAAAAATACAGAAACAAAATTTTAATTGAACAGCACTAGGAACTGCAAAACTACAAAATCGCCCATCCGAAATTGTTTTTCGGGACCGTCGATATGTTATATTCCATAAAGGTCAGTCTTAAATTAGGTCCTTACATATGAAATTGGAAAGAGGATTACTCCATGTTGCAGATTGGAAGATGACGGCCGAGGACAGAGGGCGGAGGAGGCTTATTTTGAAGGAGGCCAAGGCTCGAAATGGGCTGTAGCGCCATTGAAGAAGAAGAAGAAGACATATGAAATTGGCGTTTTGCCGTACTGGCAAAACGCCAATATCTTCTCTTTGGTTAAGAATTCCAAATTCAAATTTATACAGCTATTTACTCATGTATTTGTGTTTCGAAAATTATAATTCATTTGTTTTTACCTTAATTGTTTTTTTCTTTGCGTCACTTAGTTTACAAAATGGAAAACTTGAAATATCGCGTTATTTACGAGTATGAGTTCCACCGTGGCACCAGTGCTGCAGAAACGGCTCGAAGGATTAATGATGTGTATGGCGACGGTGGCGCAAAAGAAAACACAGTGCGTTTTTGGTTCCAACATTTTCGTTCTAGAAATTTCGACCTGCAGAACAAGCCCCGCGGACGGCCGGAGACCAAAGTTGATAATGAGGAATTGAAGGCTATTGTGGAAGCGGATCCTTCGCAAACCACGTCCGAGTTAGCTGCGGGCTGCGGTGTTATTGATAAAACTGTTTTAATCCACTTGAAGCAAATTGGGAAGGTGAAAAAGCTTGAAAGGTAGGTACCTCACGAAATGAGTGAAGCAAATCAACAAACGCGCGTTAGAACGCTACACCACACACTGCACAACAGACGGCTACCAAACTAGAGGAGCTTCAATTGGAATGTCTAAGACATCCACCGTACTCTCCAGACCTTGCCTCAACAGATTACCATTTTTTTTCGAAATTTGGATAACTTCTTGCAAGGGAAAAAATTCAACTCCGATGGGGCAGTCCAAACCGCGGAAAAAATTCGGTTTATGGGCGAAATTCCTAAAAAATAAAACTAGTTATCTTTATACTAACTTTGGGCCCGAGAATCCGAATCAGAAAGAATTAGGTTGGGGCAAGCAAATATAAACTGAATAACACGACTTAAATTTTTTGAATTCATACCCAGTTTACAGGCCATTTTGACGTTTTTGATACTATCAACAATGCCATAGAAAAAACCAAAGATATTTTATGTTCAATCACAGAAAATTAAGTGTTGTCATAAGCAATAATATCAATAACGTAAAACTTTCAGACACGATACTTCCTCACATGATAATTCATCACATGATAATTCATCACATAACTCACATTAACCTGATGAATTATGACTATCTCAACGGCCGTATTCTTAGACCAAAAGTGTGAAAATTCGTAGTCTGAAAAAGTTGTGACGTACACCAGTCACCAATATAAATGTTATCAAGTAGTTTAGCGGCTACGCTAGGTTTGTGTAACATGGTTTGTGATAGAAAAGAAAGTGCCCCCTTCGTAGCGCCTACTCGCGTCACGGCAAAAAAAATCCCAGTTTTCAAGTAGTTTAGCGGCAACGCTAGGTTTGTGTAACATGGTTTGTGATAGAAAAGAAAGTGCCCCCTTCGTAGCGCCTACTCGCTTCACGGCAAAAAAACATCCCAGTTTTCAAGTAGTTTAGCGGCTACGCTAGGTTTGTGTAACATGGTTTGTGATAGAAAAGAAAGTGCCCCCTTCGTAGCGCCTACTCGCGTCACGGCAAAAAAACATCCCAATTTTCAAGTAGTTTAGCGGCTACGCTAGGTTTGTGTAACATGGTTTGTGATAGAAAAGAAAGTGCCCCCTTCGTAGCGCCTACTCACGTCACGGCAAAAAAAATCCCAGTTTTCAAGTTGTTTAGCGGCTACGCTAGGTTTGTGTAACATGGTTTGTGATACAAAAGTGAATAAAATTTATAAAAAATAATTACTGAAATTATAAACATGTTTTTTTACGTTATTGATATTATTGCTGATGGCAACACTTAATTTTCTGTGATTGAACATAAAATATCTTTGGTTTTTTCTATGGCATTGTTGATAGTATCAAAAACGTCAAAATGGCCCGTAAACTGGGTATGAATTCAAAATTTTTAAGTCGCGTTATTCAGTTTATATTTGCTTGCCCCAACCTAATTCCTTCAGATTCGGATTCCCCGACCCAAATTTAGTATAAAGATAACTAGTTTTATTTTTTAGGAATTTCGCCCATAAACTTTACCCCAAACCGCCTTCAAAGATTTTATTGATTCCCGTCCGAATGGTTTTTTTAGTAAAGGGATCGATGAACTACCTATGAGATGGCAAAAGTGCATAGATAGCAATGGTACATACTTTGATTAAATAAATATATTATATTTAAAAAAGTCGACTTTATGTTCCTTCCATACAAAATGCCAATTTCATATATGTAAGGACCTAATATTATGAGTTCTGTTCGCTCGGTCAGAAAGTGTGAAGGCCGCCAATAAAAAAGTTATAATCAACTTACCACAGACAATAACAGTTGTCGCGAACAACACTAAACTATACAACAACATGTTCACTCTGTCGTTCAATAGCAACTAAAGAGTAATTTGTTTTTCCTCCCAGATTGACTTGACACTTATTGCTGATAATAATACTTATAACTATAACTATAATATGGCAGAGCGCAGTGCTGACGGCAGTTGATGGTACTATTCTCAATACAACATTCTGTGGAGGACAGCAATGAAGTATGTAAGTTTAACAAGGTTGGCTCTTGAGCTACCTACTGCATACCAGAATTTCGATGGACCGGATCAGCGGTCGTCACACTTTTCTGGTCAAGGGCCACATAGGACAATGTGAGGAATCACCGCGGGTCAACCAATTTAATGTAGATGTGAATGTAATGGAATCTTTCAGTTCTATTTTCATCCACTTCCCGAACTACCGAAATAAGTGAATTTTCGCACTCATGATAAAAATGATTACAATTTTATTTTATTTTTTTATTTTTATTAATCAAATTCCTTTATTATTTATTTACAGTTTACATTTTTAAATTAAGTCCCGTTAAACTGATTGATATCAGTTTGTCAACGGGTTCTTTTGACAATTACTTTTTTTAAATTGAGACAGGTACATAAAATAAACAGGTACATGAAAAAAATAAATTGTTAATAAAATTTATAAGAAATACAGATCAGAGAAAATGAAAGAAAATAAAAAGAAAAGACAAGAGAAAATAATAATGGAAAAAACATTAAAACGAAAAGCGGAAATAACAGAAATTAGTACAAAAAAGTTCTTTCACTTAACCATTTTTTTAGCGTACATTCCTTCTGAAACTCAATTCACAGCTTTTTATTGCGTTGGGTAACATGTTGTAAATTATTGGAACAAGGTATTCTAGAGTTCTTTGACCGTATTTATTTAGGTATCTGGGAATTATAAGTCCATCATTTGCAGTTAGTCTTGTATTATGAACATGAACTACTAGTTTATTATATTCAGATTGAGATGTATGCTGACTCGCAATTTTAAGCCACAATATAGCACGAACAGATAATAAATTTACAGAGTTGTATAGTAATGATTTTGGTATGTCATGTCTTTGTTCGTATTCAGTTTTTTTTAATAATAATTTTACCAAAGAATATTGTACGTTTTGCACTGAAAGAAGATTTGTTTTTGTTGAATGTCCGCATGTGGTTAATCCATATCTTATTAGGGATTCCGCCAATGACAGATATACTAATCTAAGAGTATTTAGTGGAACAAAAAACTTCAGTCTATAAAGTTTGCTCACTATAGCTCTAAGCCGTGTGCAAACTTTTTGTATGTGTATATCCCATTTAAAATTACAATCAATTGTTAAGCCTAGATATACGTATTTAGAGATTAGTTCAATATTTTTACATGAGCATGGTTGTATCACAGAATTATGGATGCAATTAAAATCATGAGAAACAATTTTAGGAGTTATGGTGATGTTGGCATGAGGGGATCTGATGTGCATAAGCTTTGTTTTTTTAGCATTGATTATTAAACCTACATCATGTGACCATTTTTGAAGAGTGACAAAGTCTATTTGCAGTAAAGTACTTGCAATTAATAAATCCTCATGTGAAATAACTAATGCTGTATCGTCAGCATAAACATAATGTTTTACGTGAGAGAAAATCAATTTCATTGCAGTAACATATATAATATACAAGGTAGGACCTAGTATGGACCCTTGTGGTACGCCTACGTAAACGTTCTTTTTTTTGCTATAATGATCTAAAATTTTTACACAAATCTTTCTATTTTCAAAGTAATTAACAAATAATTTAAGTAGGTTTCCTGTAATTCCAATTTGTTCTAGAGTTTCTAGTAATTTACTATGATCAATTGTATCAAAGGCCTTTGAATTATCAATAAATAATACGAGTACATGCTTCCTTTTATTAAGATCATTATTAATTGTATTTGAAAATTCTTGAAGTAGTAGATCTGTGCTCTTTTTTTTCTGGAAACCATATTGATGGGTATCAATAATAGAAAATTTTTCAAGGTACTTTATTAGTTTTATAGATATATATTTTTCTAGGATATTTTCAATTGCAGGTAAAATACTGATCGGTCTATAGTTTTCAATTTCACTGTGTTTACCACCTTTGTAAATGGGTCGGATGATGCTACATTTTAGATCTTCTGGTATAATTGCCTCCGTTAAAATCATATTAATTAGTAGAGTTAAGATAGGTCCTAAAATATCGAAATGTTTTTTAATATCAGACATTCTAATTTTATCTATCCCCGGCGACTGACTATTTTTTTAAACTTCTGACAACTTTTTCGATATCACAGAGTTTTGCTTGTGTTAAGAGCATGCTGTGTGGAAGTCTATGTTTTTGAATATTCAAAGCTTTTTTATCACATCTATGTAATAATTGCCTAACATTTTCAGAATAGAAGTTAGCGAAATTGTTAGATGTTTGTTCAGTCGTTTGTTCTTTTAAGAAGTAGTTTGATATTACTTGATCACAATTACTTTTGCTCTTTCTTCCTAACAATCTGTTTATTTCATCCCACGTTTTTTTTGAGTCTGCAAAATAATTTTTAAATTTAGAGTTGAAAAAATTTAATTTGCACAAGCTGATTAATTTTGTAACTTTATTCCGATTGCATTTATCTCTTTCATAAAATTTATTTGAAGGATTATTTTTCCATCTTTTGTAAAGTGCATCTTTTAATTTTATTTTAAAACATACAATAACGTAAAAAAAGAGCATCATGTCAATATTATAATTTGTTTAATGCGCATACATACATACATACATACACACATACTCACACACACACACACACACCCTCACACACACACACACACATACCTTCCCACTACATACATCACCCGGTAATAATACTTAATACGCTTACCATAAATAAGACACTACAATGAAACACATAATAGGTACCCACCATGTAATATACTTATAAATTTTAAATTTTTTTAAACAAATTATCTAATGTACCGTTTGTTTCTGTTAATAAATAAATAAATAACAAAAATTAAGCAATTAAAGTTTACATTGATTTGTTAGTAAGTGATTAGCGTGAGTTAACTTTTGATGATTTTCTTTAAACACCAGACACGTTAAATAAATATTCGATGAACTTAATTATTTTATTTAAATAATAAACAGTACAGTACAACAGTTTCAATTGGAGAATCTAGCAACAAGGGACGTGTAGTCCCTTTAATGATAAGTTGAAGATAAGCGCTCGTTAGCAGTTGGTGATCTCTTTTATAGGGGCTGGCGGCCGGGGTCCATTGCAGCTGATAACTCGTACGTTGTTAGATTAGGTGCAGCACTGGATGCGTGGCTCGTTCAGTGTTATCTTCGGGTCGGTCGGCTTCTTGATAAGGTGACACTCCTCCCCTTAAATTCGAACTCCTCTTCTTATTGATGAGGGGTTTGATGATTTTCCATATGAGGAATGCGGCTACTGTGATAATGCAGCCACTGGTCAGTGATAGGTGTAACATTCCTTGTGAATTTGCGATAGGAATGGTAAGTTCATGCATTTGCATTTTTGTAAGTTCTTGAATTTGGATTTGTGGAAGTTTTAAAACTTGGAGTTTTTCCTTGGAGTAAGTAACTGTAATATCTTCTTGGTTTACAGTTTGTCCAATCGCGAGGGTTTTTTCTTGGTGCAGTCATCTAAGGTTATGATCTTCTTGTTGCATATACTCATGGTATCGGTCATCTCTTGGCATCCGTCGGCTAAAAATACATCTTTTCCATTCTTCAAAATTCGTCTTGGGAGGGATACGGGTATAAGGTAGATAGAAGGATACGGGTATAAGGTAGGTGTCGAAAGATTTGGAAATAATAATAAAAAAAACTTTTCTTCTAAAGTCAGCCTTATTACCAAGTGCAATTTTCTCTCTGATCGAACTAATTTTACTTGTAGTAAATGCTGGGGCAAATTTAAAATTTTGTGATGACACTTGTCGCCTATTTATGTTTATATTTATGTTTATAATGATGATAAGACAATTTGGTACACTAACAATAACGTACTATAATGATAAGACCATTTGGTTATCGGAAACATTTTTGGGTTTTTGAATTATAGTCTTGCATTATACAAGAGGTTAGAGATAACCAATGATTATTCAAATTTATTTTATCTTTTAACTCCCTTAAGTCGTTATCGTCTAAATTACCAGTAAGGGCGTTGATAATAGCCTTTAACGAGTCCTCACTTCGTTCACTTAGATTACACAATCAATATTTATCTGTCGCTGCTTACGACTTCTGTTTATACGGGCTAGACTTTTATTTTTTATTTTATTTCGACCTTTGTAGATCATTTCTTGTAAAGTTTTACGATCCCTAATGTGTTGGGCAACGTAATCTTGAGTGATAGTGGATTTTAAGGTTTCAAAAACCGGGTATCTATTATATTTAGTTTGTTGACATATTATGCATGTTTTGAGATATTCCCTAATTTTGTGGCGCATTTGTAAAAAATAATATTTTCTTTTTATTTTTGTCAAAAGAGCTTTTAATCCGCTGTGTCGTTGATTTTCTACGTGAGTTAAATGTATTATATTATCTTCTTCTTCTTTACTAACAGGTTCAATTTTTATATTGGTATAACGAATTAATTTCAAGGAACTCTTATCGATGTTCTTCCTATAGCTTTCGCTTAACTTTTCGTACATAAAATTGTCTTCGATTATTACGGCGTATTTATTCTTATCACAACATTGCTCTATAAATTGGACGAACGTATTGCTTGCATCATCTGGGGGTATGTACCAGACATGGTCCGTTCCGTTTTCTTTATTTCGTAGTTTTCGTGATGCGGTCGTCGCGGTTTCGATAAATATTCTATTCATTCTAGGTGTGGGGTGTTCATGCCTAATTGGAATACCAAATTCATTGTCATCGATATTGCTATGCAAAGTATTAACAATAGTACTCCGGGAGCACGTGGCAACTTCTACCATCATAGAGCTGGTGGTTGCTTCATTTATATTAATTTCATCTTCTGAGAGTGCATCTGCTACATAATTAGTACAATCCTTTTTATGGGTAATGGGTAAATCATATATTTTAAGTTGTAAATCTATTTCGTCGCGTTTATTATGGGGGAGACGATAAGTCTGGCGATAAGTCTGGCGATAGACCGGCGCTTCTGTTAGAGGCGTTATCTTACGTTCGTCTCGGGGCGCACAATTTAACTTTGTTGATAATAAATACCGATTTTTATTTAAAATATTATTTAAGTCGTCAGCTTCTTCCGTATGAAAGAGCTTTATAATTTTATTTGGCGTACGCATCGTACGGGGTGCAGTTTCTGCTTCTACCTCGTGAAAATCCTCAGGATATTCCGTGTGGAATAACTCCTGAGCCATGCGACCATTGTCTAAATTATTGATGGGTCCTCCATCTTGGCGACGATGAGGTGCAGTGTGCATGCTGACGTCCTCATGTCTATTATAATAATTATATTGACGCGGTTCAAAATTATTATTTTTATTACCAAAGCGGGGTTCATTATAGGGCTGACGCAGCGTGTAAGAATTGTTTTGTCTATGTGTGAGGTTTTGATTATTATTTTTATCGAGTTCGCCATACGCGACTAAAGTTCGAATTTCGTTACACAAAGTATCAAAGTCTTTATTCAAATTTGCGCATTTGATATGCGTTGGTAACATATTAAGTAATGTATTACGTGCCGTATCTTGATATGCGGCAAAGATCAACGGTGCATTAGTTGCACCGACTGACTCCGTTATTTTTATTTTTATCATAAATAATATTTTCTTGACCTCATGTATAACGGTCGAGAAATTTCGGTTTCCTTTTTGAAAATTGATAAGTTCCGTTTGCCATAACGAAATTGTCTTACTATCGCCACATTCTTTTTTTAAAATTTCAAATATATTTTCTACGGTAAGAACATGGTCGTGCATTAAAATTACTTGAAGGGCTTTACCTTTCAACTTGGAAATAATTTTTTCTAAATTATCGGGCGTATTACCATTTCTTGATAAAAAGCCTTTAGCCGACTTAATAAAAAAATATAACTCATCTTGAGACCCATGGTACTCAAAGATGGAGTCCGAGCATGACGCGGAAATACACTGACTCGGTAGTGCCATTTTTAAATTAATTTGTTTAATTTAATATAATTTTACAGTGCAAAAAAAAATCGTATTATCTAATACTACAAGTATAACTTGCTCTTGGATGAGAGAGAAAAAATACACTCCGTCCTTTTGGATAAGGAAGGGTAAGGATCTATCGGGCTATGGGATAGACGAAAATTTGAAAAAGTGTACTCACATGTAAATTATCAGCGTTTTCTTCATGGTATCTTGATGATGTTAACGATTTGTGGGTTCGAGACTTCAACAGGATGAAATGATATCATCCAGAACTTCTTAGCCAGATTCAGGTATCGGGAACGCTTGGGATAGTTCTAGAAGCCTCCTTTGTTGGGCGCCAGTTAACTTTTGATGATTTTCTTTAAACACCAGACACGTTAAATAAATATTCGATGAACTTAATTATTTTATTTAAATAATAAACAGTACAGTACAACAGTTTCAATTGGAGAATCTAGCAACAAGGGACGTGTAGTCCCTTTAATGATAAGTTGAAGATAAGCGCTCGTTAGCAGTTGGTGATCTCTTTTATAGGGGCTGGCGGCCGGGGTCCATTGCAGCTGATAACTCGTACGTTGTTAGATTAGGTGCAGCACTGGATGCGTGGCTCGTTCAGTGTTATCTTCGGGTCGGTCGGCTTCTTGATAAGGTGACACGTGCGAAGAAGTGACCCGTTATCATGTGACAAATGTCAGCCGTGTAGAAATGATGGGCACGTGTTTGGCGTATTTCTTGACTATGTACCGGTGCCGAAGGGATCAATGACGCTAGTTCCTCGGAGCATCTTCCATTGTAATACCGGTAGAACAAGGATAGCATCCCCACCCGTATTCTAAAGATATCCGTCTGTTAAGATGGGAGAATCTATCAAACGGATCGTCCGTTTCTGCACAGAGTCAAGGGTATTTTTCAGGTATTTTGGAGCTCTAGACCAGAAGTGACTGCCAAATTCAACCATGGGGCGCACTTGTGATTTGTACAGGGTTAACAGTGTACTATTATAGTATCTGCGGGCCCTGTACAGTACGCCCAGTTTTTGGGAGGCTAACTTTACTCTTGCTTCGATGGAGCTCCCAAACCTGAGCTGGTCACTTAGGGTTACACCAAGCATATCAATGGAGGGCCTGTTCGGAAGTTTGCTTCCATTGAAAGAAACTAGATTTCATTTCGATCCCTTTTAGACGTAATCAGACAAGATTGGGTCTTTGAAACATTAAATTCAACGAGATTATTTTTACCCCAAGAGAAAACACTTTCGAGGTAACCATCCATTCTTTGTTTCAAAGCCCTACGAGCTGTTGGAGTTTGTGAGCCCTTTGGGGGCTTGTCAAACAAAAAGCTATCATGAACTGTACTGTCATCCGCGTAACAATTAGGGTGGTTCGATTTTTTTTTGTTTTTCTTAGTAGCGGAGTGTGGAATGGATGCTCTATAGGGATACTTTTAAAAGTCATTATTACAGCATTAAGATATTTCGAGTGAAAGTACTGTCCCAAGTCAATTCAAATTTGAAAAAACAGCGAGAAACTAGAAAAAGAAGGGTTCAATCTTTGCTCAATAAAAGTAGTTAAAATATTAAAAAATTTAACTTTTCATTAACTAATTATATTATCTTCTAATCAATAAACAATAAAAGTACCATCTCCACACAAAAAAATCACAAACAATCTTAAAAAATAAAGTCAAAATCATAAAAGTTATTGTGTTTTAAGCCTCCTTTGAATTGAATATTGGCATTATACGACAAGATTCTAGCTTGTTTTGTATCCACCCTTCACGTCTTTCAGGGCCGCAAACAGCAGAGCATGATGCCGTTACCACTTTGATGCATCTTTCCGTGGCTTGCGTTTGACAGGGCTTCAATCGGAACTCACACAAAATGTTGGATTCGATAATTTCGTGGTCTGCAATGGCATCAATTATTGTTTCGCTAGATATCAGTTATGTAAGAGGTAGTTCTGATGGTTTTTCCCAGTAGATCAAGTCAATATAGTATGCTGCGTTGAAATTAAAAATAGATGGCATAAATACTCTTATTGGAAAGAACTCTGACGTAATTTCTCGGATACTTAGAATCCGTCTCAGAGCCAACTCTCTAATTTTTCTTCGTTCGTCGTTTAGCATACTAATAAGTATATTTTTGCTGTTGCCAAAATATCCGTTGCGTTGAATTACGGGATCTACCACCTTTTTTTAAATGCTCTGGAAGGCAACGAGACAATTTTATGGTTTCGTGGAGGTGTCTCGCCCGTTAAACACACGAAGGTTGTGTTTTTATTTTAAACCACATCGGAGCATACACTCTTAGCACAAATTCAGTCAATATCACCTGATTTTCTGTCGGATTCTTGGTTGAAATGTAAAGTCGAAGAATATTATTGGCTTTTGTTAACCAACGCGAATGACAGATTTTACCCGGGTTTCTTTTCGCTAAGTTTTCATTACATTGTCCTTCGGCGATTGCTCGGAACATCCAATAAATAAAGCTGGTCTGTGCTAAGGTCGTCACGGGATTTTGTAATGTCCGGTAAGATACATTCTATTGCTTGAAATTCTATCACAGGAAGATGTTCACAGTTCTTGAATAACTTTCCTATTAAGTATTGTTGGTCAGTTGGAAGATCAACGTTAGTAAAACATGAAACTGTACTGCGAGATGTGGACGGTTGATCTAAAGATGTTTGTTGTGTTTCTTGGTATAGTTTGCGCTTTAATTTTCTTAACATATTGCTCTCATTTTGCTTAGTAGTTTTTCTATCTATAGAACCAATCATCATTTTTCTGTCGTCTCTTTGATCTATCAAAAAATGTCTTTCTTTAATAGGTACTTTTCGATCTTGCGCACAAAAACAGTTTTCGAACGAAGTACATTTGCAAGCAGCAATATCAAATAACGTCTGGCTGCGTCTTTTGAAATCACCCAGTTTTTTAAGGTAACTCTCACTATGCTTTCTACCTTTGTGTGGTTTAAGGTAGGTAGTCCTTTATTCGCGCCAAAATTGTGCGATGTTCCACGATCTGTAGAGATGCTCGTTTCCAAATATTTTCTATTTTAGTAGCAACAATTTCACTAATATCTCTTACCAAATACTGGAATCGTTTTTCTGCGCTTTGTGAGACGTGAATAAAATATTTCATCGTGTCTTCTTAACTTGGTAACACATTAGCTGGTAATTCCGCACCACAACCAAACAAAGGACAGTTTTTGTCACCGCTGCGTAAACTCATTGTTATTTTGTTTAACTTGAACTCCAAATAATAATTGTAAACTGTAATTACACAAATGTACGTGCTCGCTACGCTAACTACAATATTGTTAACTGATGATTGCAATAATGCATGCAAAACCCATGCGGCCCCGCGTCCCTGCGCGCGGGAATGCGCGGTGCGCGAGCGAGGCACGAAAATGGACTCTGCAATTTGTCAAATTTTCGCGGGAAAATAAATATTATCACATTTTTTTAATATTATCATTTAAGGCGCGGCAATTTTTATTCATTATAAAATGGAAAAGTAAAAATTAAAGTATTAATATTGACACAAAACTGTTTTATAAAGGGACGATTTTTTACCAGATTTTAAATAATTCAACTGCTTTGGGGCAGTACTTGTCATCAAAATTTTAAATTGAAATTTTGTATGCTTATGTGTATGTACCTAGAGCATCTATTCGCAAAAAGTGATATATAAAAATAAAAAATTCCATACAATGGAGATCCACCATCCACCCTATTAACAATGAATTGGTGCACATGACAAAAGGCACATGGCGTACTGCACAGTTCAAGATCCCACAGTTCAAGATGTGCGCAGGAAATTGGTACTTTAGTGACATTATATATTATATTAAATGAAGTCTAAATGGCTTCATCCTGGAGGGCTGAACGCCGTTGGCACCAACAAAAACTGTCCAAAGACGCGAAACTATGGTATGGTATGGCAGTGACGCATGGACTGAACGCTGTAGAAATGAGATCCCTGAGGCGTATGTGTGGTAAAACCATGTATGATCGTGTGAGAAATGTGGAAATCCGCAAAGAATGCAAGGCTGATGTAAGCGTAATGAGTAAGACAAAGAAAGGAATGCTCCAATGGTTTGGGCATGTAGAGCGAATGAACGAGGAAAGAAGTATAAGGAGAAAATATATATATATATATATATTTTATTTTTATTTTTTTTCATACAATTTTTGAAAATACACTTTTTTGTTTTTTTCTTGATTACCATACTAGGCTAATGCCCGTGTTAAGGTAATCATGCATGATATAAATTATACAATGTGTGAACTAGAACAAAATATAGGTTTGAAATAGAAATTATAAGATATTAGAAACAAGAGAAAGAAAAAAGATAAAAATATTTAAGGTAAGATATAACAAGATATATGTATACGTATGCACATACAAAAACATACAAACACACATACATACATATATATATATATATATATATATATATACATCCCGCTACAGATTTGGCGTCCTTTCACTTCGCATCCTTTTGGCTACCACTGCTTACGGTAGGTTTTTAAATAAAATTGCTGTGAATGTTCACATGTTTTTAGGTTGACAAAAGAGTGATAGTAAAAGAATTATCCAGAAATTGTGTTTTCAGGGTATTCAATTTTTTGATAGGTACGTATACTTTAGAGTCTTTTGGGCGTCCTTTCATATTGCCGCCGTTTTGGCAACCGCGTATATCGTACGTATATCACACTTCATTCCATATTTAGGGCGTCCGTTCATTACGAACATTTGACGACCTCCGTATATTCCTGTATGCAGTACGTTTAAACTACGATGCTTTCAGAATCCTTTTAATTCGTTCTCGATTTGCCAACGGTGTATCTATCGTAGGTACATAATGATTGGTAACATAAATATTATTTTGAAGGAAACCAAAACAGAATCCCAACAACAGGAAAAACAACAATAAAATTAAAAATTTGGGAGGCAGGTGTGGGTACCGCCGCCCCGGGAACCACCATTTACAAGAAAACTAACAGCCCTGCCATAGGTCACACCAAGTGGTTAGATATGTTTGGTGTCTTAGCGGGGGTGCCCGGGTTCACGGGGTGAGCTGTGTCTAGGTCTTGGCAGCCTATGAATTTGCCCACCTTCTACATGGCGGGCCGGATCGGGAGAGACTGGTTGAGGGAGCCCTTTTCATCTCTCCAACCGGACTCTCGATCCACGCCTTATATCACAGTGGGAGGGTTGGATTCATATGTCTGTCACTCCTGGACACATTGACCCCCAGATTCCTAACTACGCTTCATACTTTTTTCTTTCCCAAAACTACCTCTCCTTCCTTTCCCCAAAAATACCCTCCACACAGCATCCTCAAAGATGACATAGGCCTTGAGGGAAATTGTTTTCCTCAGGGCCTGCAGTGTGGAGCTAATGTAAAAAAAATATATAGAGTGAACAGGAACTAGGTTATTTTAGTTACCAATAATTATTCGGGATGCATAAAATTGGCTCCTTTTTGCGATAGGTAGCAAGAGTCTTAGCCACTGGACGACCTCCGTAGTCCAGTGGCTAAGACTCTTGACTCACATTCCGGAGGTCGCGGGTTCGAACCCGGCATGCGCAAATACATTTTATTTGATTAATTTGTGTTATTTCACAATTAATTCATTTAAAATAATATATAGTTTATTTGCGGCATGTTCCAGAGTGGAAGATACTATCAGTATCGCCCTGGTGTAAGACCACCATTCAGAATTGAAACGTTGCTTGAAAATGGCTTTAGCCGTGTTTAGTAACCAGATCTGAATAGCCAGGTACCTTCCCAACCTTCCTCTTCCCCACCTCCTTCCCCTCCCCGCTACCTTCAGCCTCACAACATACCCCAATTGGGGATGCCATAGTCTCACTGGCTCCAGACGGGAGCAGTTGAGATTCTTGTGCGGTATTCACTGTAAAAAAAAAAAAAAAAAAATGACAAGTGCAATAAAGGCACAATTTTTTTTGAAGAAAGACAATCATTATTGGGTTACGAATAACCTGTCACTAATTTAAAATCTCGTACTTTTTCTTTTCTTTTTTTTTACATGAGCTCCACACAGAAGACCCTGAGGGAAATTATTCATCTTTGGGTATGCTGTGTGGAGAGCTTTTGAAGGAAAGGATGGAGAAGAAAATTATTTTAAGGAAAGGGGTTTAAAGGGTGGGTAGGAATCTGGGGTTCAGTGTGTCCCGGTCATCCGCCTCCAAGACCTAGACAAACCTCACCCCCATTCTGAAAACGACCTTCGTTCGTCGTTTCCACAAAACTTTAACGTATTGACCAAATCCTAGGAAGAAAATTGATAAAGAAATAACAAAAAAAATACAGGGCGCAGTTCACACGCCGTAGAAATGAAACCTTCAGAAAACGAAAGTAGACAAGAGCGGATAGATTACGAAGCACCGCACAAAGAGAAGCCCGATTATTATCTTATTCTCTTGTAGTCCTATAGATGTATGTTTTTGCCCCTTTTTAGTGTCGCTATTTTTAGTTTCATTGAGTTTCAAATCACAACGGTGCTACAGAAGTTTTCACTTCAAAAGAGGTCGAATGCCAGATTTTTGTTTTTATTTCGAAAAGGACTCGAGGCATATTTTCAGAAACCACGAGATAGAATGTGAAATTCAAAATATGCTGACAATAATGAATGGCAAGGAAAGAAAAGGTCTTCTGCTAAATTGCATAAAACGGGAGATTATGTAAAAAATTATCAGTAATACATAAATATTATTTTGAAGAAAACCAAAACAGAATCCCAAGAAGTCAAAACGGTAGACTGTTATTATATCATTTTATATTTGGGAGGAAAAACAACAATAAAATTAAAAACTTGGGAGGCAGGTGTGGGTACCGCCGCCCCGGGAACCATTTACAAGATAACTAACAGCCCTGCCATAGGTCACACCAAGTGGTTAGATATGTTTGGTGTCTTAGCGGGGGTGCCCGGGTTGCGTATTTACAAAACCTATACCGATTCAGTCGCGGTAACGACAATTTACATTTTAAATATACCTCTATATTGGTTATTTTTTATTACATTGCAAAAACAAAAATTGTTCTAAAATCTAGATAAAATAAGCTTTCTGATGTGTATATTAGAAATTAATAATTTTATTTCTAAATATGTTGTAAATACACCTCTATATTAATAATTTTTTATCACTTTGCAAAAACAAAAATTGTTCTAAAATTTAGATAAAATAATCTTTCCAATGTGTATATTAGAAACTAATAATTTTATTTCTAAATATTTAAATTTTGATACTGAAAATTTAAAGTGACTGAAACGCTGTAGGGATTGTAAATACGCGCCCGGGTTCACGGGGTGAGCTGTGTCTATGTCTTGGCAGCCTATGCATTTACCCACCTTCTACATGGCGGGCCGGATCGGGAGAGACTGGTTGAGGGAGCCCTTTTCATCTCTCCAACCGGACTCTCGATCCACGCCTTATATCACAGTGGGAGGGTTGGATTCATATGTCTGTCACTCCTGGACACATTGACCCCCAGATTCCTAACTACGCTTCATACTTTTTTCTTTCCCAAAACTACCTCTCCTTCCTTTCCCCAAAAATACCCTCCACACAGCATCCTCAAAGATGACATAGGCCTTGAGGGTAATTGTTTTCCTCAGGGCCTGCAGTGTGGAGCTAATGTAAAAAAAATATATAGAGTGAACAGGAACTAGGTTATTTTAGTTACCAATAATTATTCGGGATGCATAAAATTGGCTCCTTTTTGCGATAGGTAGCAATTGACAAGTGCAATAAAGGCACAATTTTTTTTGAAGAAAGACAATCATTATTGGGTTACGAATAACCTGTCACTAATTTAAAATCTCGTTTAAAGGGTGGGTAGGAATCTGGGGTTCAGTGTGTCCCGGTCATCCGCCTCCAAGACCTAGACAAACCTCACCCCCATTCTGAAAACGACCTTCGTTCGTTGTTTCCACAAAACTTTAACGTATTGACCAAATCCTAGGAAGAAAATTGATAAAGAAATAACAAAAAAAATACAGGGCGCAGTTCACACGCCGTAGAAATGAAACCTTCAGAAAACGAAAGTAGACAAGAGCGGATAGGTTACGAAGCACCGCACAAAGAGAAGCCCGATTATTATCTCATTCTCTTGTAGTCCTATAGATGTATGTTTTTGCCCCTTTTTAGTGTCGCTATTTTTAGTTTCATCGAGTTTCAAATCACAACGGTGCTACAGAAGTTTTCACTTCAAAAGAGGTCGAATGCCAGATTTTTGTTTTTATTTCGAAAAGGACTCGAGGCATATTTTCAGAAACCACGAGATAGAATGTGAAATTCAAAATATGCTGACAATAATGAATGGCAAGGAAAGAAAAGGTCTTCTGCTAAATTGCATAAAACGGGAGATTATGTAAAAAATTATCAGGAATACAAAAAATCCATTAAAAGAAAATACCATTCCTCATTTAATGATTATTTGCCATGCCCCAAATGCTTGGGATTTTTTTCGATTAAACAATATGAAAACATAGAAAACTATGCTTAGATATTTAATTTAAATGTACCTAGACAGATCATTTAATATGTATGAAGAATGAGTTAATAATGATGAATGTAAGTAAGTCTAAAATCGTGGTGTTTGATACGAAAACAATGTGAAACTTAGTTGTGAATGATGAACACTTGGAGCAGGTGGATAAGTTTTTGAAGTATGTATTGTGAAGTATATTTGGGAAGTGTGTTTACGGTAGATGGGAAGGCTGATAGAGATATGTGAAACAAGGTTAAATGTAGGTAACTCCATTAACGGAGGATAGAACGCCATTGGCGCCAACAAAAAAACTGTCCAAAGAAGCGAAGCCAGCTATCCATAATAGAGTGCTGGAATCGACCCCCATGTATGGCTGAGAGGCATGGAACTGGTAGAGGAAGGAAGAGGAAGGAAGCAAAGGAAGGAAAGTAGACTGAATGCTGTAGAATTGCGATTCCTGAGGCGTGAGTATGGTAAAACCATGTACGATCTTGGGAGAAACGTGGAGATCCGCGAAGAATGCAAGGCCAATGTAAACGTAATGAGTAAAATTACGAAAGGAACGCTCGGATGGATTGTAGAGCGAATGAACGAGAAAAGGAGAAGAAGCAGTCGGGGGCGCCCGAGGAAGACGTGTGACATTTCAATTTGGGGGGCGGGTATGGGTACCGCCGCCCCGGGAACCATTTATTGGATAACCAACACCTCTGCCATAGGTCATCCCCAAGTGGTTCACTACGTTTGGTGACTTAGCAGGGGTGCCCGAACTCATTGGGTGAGGTCTTGGCAGCGGATGCGCCTGCCCACCTACTGCGTGGCGGAGAGAGACTGGTTGAGGGAGACCTTTCGACCTTTTCAGCAGGACTCTCTCGACCCATCGCTTTGCACAGCTGTTGGAGGGATGGATTCATACGTCCGTCACTCCTGGACACACTAAACCTCTGATTCCTACCTATCTCTAATACCTTTTTCCTTCCCAGAACTTCCTATCCTTCTTTTGCTTAAAAAGACCCTCCTCACTTCATCCCCTAAAGATGACATAGGGCCCGAGGGAAATTATTTTTCTCATGGCCTTCTGAGTGGAGCTAATATAAAAAATGGCAAGACCAAGTGAATCATATACTTGATTCGGGCTGCGTCAAGAGTCAAAATAATAGAAGATTTTGATATACTGTGTAAAGTGTAGTGTAGAGGATTTTTTGGGAAAAGAAGTAAAGGCAGTTCTGATAAGGAAAAAGGTATGGAGGGTGGTTAGGAATCTGGGGGTCAATATGACCAGGAGTGACGGACGTGTGAATCCATCTCTCACACTGCGGTGCAAGCCGATGGGTCGAGAGAGTCTGGCTGGAGATTTCGAAAATCTCCCTTCCGATCCCGCCTGCCGCGCATCCGCCGCCAAGTCCTAGACAAAACCTTCGTCATCAAAACGTAATCGTCATTTCCGAAATCCAAATTATAACGGGGCTATAGATGTTTCACTTAATCAGCAGGTTTATCACTCATAATGATTAAGACGACGCGCGACGAAAACACTTCTCATAAAACAAAACTGAACAAAATATAATAAATAACAAAATATAATTATTGTAAAATTATAACGCATGCTTTATTCGTTGAAGTATGAATGCATACAAATTGAAAAAGTGACACTTTTAATAAAATCCTTTATTAAAAAAAAAAAACTAAATTAGCAATCTAAAACTTAAAAAAATTAACAAAATTTATTATTACACTATGAATGAAAAAAGAAAAAAAAATGAAAAAAAGTACCTATTTACTTATCACTTCTGAGTGATAAGTATAAGAGATTAGATAGACTAATCGGTCTCGTCATTGTGCGGTGCTTCGTAGCTATTCGATCTCCCCTTCGTGCGGTGCTTCGTAGCTTCTTCGCTCTTGTCTACTTTAGTTTTCTGAGGTTTCACTTCTACCGCGTGTGAACTGCACACTTGTACTTTGAAGTGTAAACATCTAGCACCTGCAAATCGTCTAGTACCATTGAGATTTGAAACTCGATGAAACTAAAAATAGCGACACTAAAAAGATGCAAAAGCATACATCTATAGGACTGCGAGAGAATGAGATAATAATCGGGCTTCTCTTTGTGCGGTGCTTCGTAGCCAACCCACTCTTGCCTACTTTAGTTTTCTGAAGGTTTCATTTCTACGGCATGTGAACTGCGCACTGTATTTATTTTTCGTTATTTCTATATTAAAGACGTGGTAGGTAATATCGTGATAAATTTTTATGTTTTCACCTACCGATATTTGTTTATTCATACTTTAAATCAGTAAAAATAATACAAAAAACATAAAAATCACATTTCTTTTTAGACATTTTATTCTCTACAAAACTGTACTGAAAAAGAGGTACGTACAGAAAACCAAACCAAGTCGGGCAATTTACTTTTTTTTATAAACTTATACCTACTTACACATTTTTACGGCTGTATAGGTATCTCAATACTTATTAGAGATAGAAGAAATTTTTGTATCGCTCCGGAAAAATCCTCCGTCCAATTTTTTTAAGTCAAATTGATAAGACAGCTATGTTAAAATGATTTCTGCAAAGATCCAACGAAATTTTCAACTGCAACCTATTTTTTTAATTGATTTCGATTGCACGCACATCTCACGTGATTTTGTTATGAATAGGCGCCGGCCGGCGTGTCGCGTAGCGTAGTCCCGAATGCGAATAGCCCCACCCCTTCCCTTACCCCGCGGGGCTCCTGCTGGTACAAAAGTCACGTGGAATCAGCGTGCAACCGAAATCACCCACAATGCATCACAGCTGTTCGGGTGAGGTCTGAGGTGTAGGGAATCTTGGTCAAGCAGGGGGGTGGGGAATCCGGCCGGCAACAGTTTTTGAATTTCGTTAGTGTGCGTGAGTTTGATTCCAACGGGACAAAGTAGATAATATAATGAAATAACGCTGATGCGCAGGTTAAGCGAAACCGGTCGGTATAAAGAAGGTTAATGGATGAATCGTGGTTACAAACTAAGTGATTGTTTTATTTCAATTAATATCTTTGTCAAACCACAAAGTGACTGCTTTCTACCAAAGTAAAAAAAGGATTTAATTATCACTTATAATGAATGTTCATCTTCTTAAGTGTATGAAAAGATATAAAACGTTTAAAAAGAATTAAAAAAAATCTAATATTAGGTAGCTAAATAGGTATCCGAAACAATTTAAAAAAATCCGAGTACGCAATTAAAAGTGAAACCTTCAGAAAATAAAGTAGAATACAGTGGGAGGAGTGGCTACGAAGCACCGCACAAAGAGGAGACCGATTATACTCTTATTCTCTCGTTGGCTAAATTCCATAGATGTACGAGCATTTTTTTATTATGTATATCTTACTAATTTTAAAATTTTTAATATTTAGAGATGATGTAGGTACATAAATTAAACTCGAGTACGTGTAAACTTCTTTAGCACCATTGTGATTTGAAATTCGATAAAACGAAAAATAGCAACATTAAAAAGAGATAAAGACATACATCCATAGGATTAAGCCTGCAAGAGAATGCGATAGGCTAATCGGTCTCTTCTTTGTACGGTGCTTCGTAGCTATTCAGTCTCCTCTTCGCGCGGTGCTTCGTTGTCGTCTCCCCACCCTTGTCTACAGTTTTCTGAGGTTTCACTTCTACTGCATGTGAACTGCACACTTGTATTTTGAAGTGTAAACTTCTTTAGCACCGTTTTGGATTTGAAACTCGATGAAACGAAAAATAGCGACAATAAAAGGAAACAAACACATACACCTATAGAATTTAGCCTGCAAGAGAATGAGATAGTATAATCGGTCTCCTCTTTGTGCACTTCTTCGTAGAGGTTTGTCACCCCTAAAACCCTTTTCCTTCCCATAGCTTCCTCCACTTCCTTTCCTATACGCAGCGTCCTCAAAGATGACGTAGGCCCTGAGGTAATTATTTTATTGATTACTAGCTGGTCCCCGGCATGCGTTGCTATGCCATTAAATAAAGAAATTGTTTCTCCCTGAGTGTCCTTTTCCATTCGTCCCGTTCCCCTTCTTCTCCTGCGTCCTCTTCCCCTCTCGCGTTCCCACTCCGTCACCTCCACATTCCCTCTCCCCACTCCACTCCCCCCCCCCTTCCACCGTCCCGTGAATCCCCCTCCCGAGTTCCCCTCCCCCCTACCAGGTCCCCCTACCCCCTCCCGCGTTCCCCTGCCACCTTCCCCGCCTTCCCTCTTCCCTTTCCCGCTCCCTCGTCCCGCCAACCCTCCTCCCGTGTTCCATATATTCAATCCCAGTACATTCAGTTTTTAAACAGCCCGCGTGCCACCTTTTACAATTTTTATTCAAATTTTCATTTTTCATTTATATTAAATTTGGTACCTAACATAGGTACCTATTTAAAATATCTAAAATTCTTGATTCGATTCAAACTATTAGGGTAGTAGGTACCTACTTTAAATAAATTTATCAACAAAGATTTTCAAAAATAGAATCCTGATTGAACAATCTTTGCAAAATGTCATTCTCAAATACGCGAACTGTCAAACGTGCGATGTTTTCTGAAATTATCAAATTTTCTGCGCAATTTTCTTAATTTTTCTCTCCGTAAGAACCATCCTCGAACTTCAAGGAATATTCTAAAAAAAGAATTAGCGAAATCGGTTCAGCCGCTCTCGAGATTTGCGCTTTCACAAATTTAGCGATTCATTTTTATATTATAGATTTACTCAATGAACTTCGGGTATATTTAATAAATGATTCTACATTTTTACACCTAATTTTAAACAATAAAATTGACTGTACCGAACTTCTTTCCCGAATTAATTTTAACATACCTATGCCAAACATCACTATTCCACACGCTTAATTATAAACCAAGTGCAACTAATTCACCAACTAACCTTGCCCTTCATACGTTCAATAATATTTGCCTAAACTCTACCATCGACATTTTCTCCGAATCACTGCCCAAATTAAAAAGAGCGTCATGCCAATTATATAAACTGTTCAATGCGCATACATATCCCTTCCCGTATCGCCACTTCTCACACCTACAAACATACGCACACATATTTACTCACACATATACTCTACGCACATCACCCGGTAATTCGTATGTATACATACCACAAATTAGACATTACAAAGAAACAAATAGGTATCGTCATGAAAAATTATTTAATATAGCTGGTTCCCGGCATGCGTTGCAATGCCATATTCAAATAAATACTTTTTTCTCCCGGAATCACCTTCCCGTGCGTCCCCGTTCCCCTCCCGCGTCCCCTTCCTAGCTAACTTTATAAATTATCTAATACTTGCACTTTTAAACTCGCGATATCTTTCGAATGGTATGTCCGAATTGAATAATTCAAAAAGTTAAATAAAGGTATTAAAGCAGTCTTGTTTATGAAGTAATTTATTTTGATAAGGATTAAAACCAAGATACAAATGAAGATCCTTTTCAAGCGGCGACATTTTAATTAAAATTTTCAAATAAAAGAACACTTATTGTGGCATAACTATAATAGTTAGACATATGCTGTCGCGACACTTTTTGTAAATAATGATATCTTCTGCAAAGTCGTAATACATTATTTTATTCTATCATTAATAGTTTTCGCAGCGCACGCGATGCAAAGAATATTTTAGGTAGTTTTTTTACACCTTGGGTTACATTATGAGAGTTTTAGTAAGGATCCCTAATTTTTTTGAAAATATAATATAGCCTATGTCACCCGGGGACAGTGTAGCTTCCTACCAGTGAAAGAATTTTTCAAATCGGTTCAGTAGTTTCGGAGCCTATTCGATGCAAACAAACAAACAAACAAATCTTACCTCTTTATATAGTGTCTTAGATATCCCGTGTGAAGCTAAAGTAAAAAAAAAAAACAAAAACACATTTATATTAAATTAAGTCGCATTGTTTTCGATGTTTTCACAGTAGTTGGTTTCCTCGAATACATTGTTTCTGAAAATATGCCTCAAACAATTATAATTATAATTAACGGGTTGTTAAAAAAAATTACAGATTCATCAAATATTTTAAGTTAATTTTCACAATCTGTGTAAGTTCTATTCAAGTTCTGTGATTATTTCAGATTTATAACGCAACTGCTCTTTAATTTTATAACAGAACTTGAATAGCACTTATACAGAACGTGAAAATTAACATCAAATTTTAATTTCTTGATGATTCTGTCAAATTTTTAAAACAACCTGTCCTAAGCCCTTTTCGAAATAAAAAACAAAAATCTGGCAGTCGAACTCCTTTGAAGTAAAAACATCAATACCGTTGTGATTTGACACTCGATGACACGAAAATTAGCGACACTCAAAAGAGGCAAACACATACATCTATAGGATTTAGACTGCGAGAGAATATGGGGGCATACATTAATTACGTGAGCAGTTAATTTTCCAATTTAAACACCCCCCCCCCCCTTTGTGAGATTTGAGGTCCCCCCCCCCTCTCCCCTCACGAGACATCAGTTGTGTATCTGGGGTCCCACCCTATCCCATCCCGCCCAATGCTATCCCGTTTCGCCCCCCCCCTCCCCCGTTGTGGAAAATATGATCGCGACAATATGCTGAAAAACTGTTCAAGATTTGGTGAGATTTTACTGGACCCCCCACCCCCATTTTTAGCTCAATTAATGTATGCCCCCTTAGATAGAATAATCGGTCTCCTCTTTATGCGGTGCTTCGTATCCTACCCACTCTTGCCTACTTTAGTTTTCTGAAGGTTTCATTTCTACGGCACGTGAACAGCGCACTGTATTTATTTTTCTTTATTTCTATATTAATTTTCTTCTTGGATTTGGTCAACACGTTGAAGTTTTGTGAAAACAATGTACGAGGGTCGTTTTGATTAGATGAATCAACCATGCAATTTTATTTTTATTTTTTCGATTAAAATTAATCGGTGAGCTCGCCTTTTGTTTCACACATCCGCTATCTGAAACCTTTGAAATCTGCATGAATTTTGGATTTGGGTCGTATCCAACCATCACCGTCAAAGTAAGTGAACTCCTGTAAAATAAGAATAGGGAATTTTAAAGAAGTAAATTTGACCGTATAAACGACCAAAAAGAAGAATTATTAATTGAAGACAAGCACCTCAGATTATCTGTATTCTACGTCATAGGTATCACTCCGAAAAATAATCTTGATATTGCATTTCTGTTATTCTTTCAATTCTTTTGTTCCGTTTCATTGCATTAACCGTAAAATCAATACTGTATTGTAATTAAGACACTAAAATGGTCGGTCGCCAAATATACTCCAAATTGCACGGACGTCAATGCTCGGTATACGATACTACGATTGATCACGACAAAATTTTTCAAAATCACGCCACCGCCGCGTGCAGCTCAACTCTTGTATGGGAGTTTAAATGAGCCGGCAACGTTTTTTGCCAACGCCATCGGTCGCCACTAAAGGCTAGGAATGAAAGGCGATATACGTCGTACCCGGTCGCCACTAAATGCTAGGAATGAAGTGAAATAACATCTCCAAAAGAATTAGATAGACTAAACGGTGTCCTCTTTGTGCAGTGCTTCGTAATTTATTAGACTCCTCTGAGTGCGGCGCCTCGTGGAATAAAATAATTTAAACTTGGAAACAATATTATAATTAATTAACCCTACAATAATTATCCTACAACTGATTCGTTTCAATCTGCATTCGTCTCAATCTGTCGAAGTTTAGTTTAAAGGAGAATAAATAAAATAAAATAAACAATAAAAGGAGACAAACACATACACCTATAGAATTTAGCCTGCAAGAGAATGAGATAGAATAATCGGTCTCCTCTTTGTGCGCTTCTTCGTAGCCTTCCCGCTCTTGTCTATTTTAGTTTTCTGAAGGTTTCACTTCTACCGCGTGTGAAATTAAAGTAAAAAAACAAAAACACATTTATATTAATTTTAGTCACATTGTTTACAATGTTTTCACAGTTGTTTCCTCGAATACAATGTTTCTGAAAACACGCCTCGAACAATTAAAATTTTAATTAACGGGTTGTTAAAAAAAATTACAGATTCATCAAATATTTTAAGTTAATTTTCACAATCTGTGTAAGTTCTATTCAAGTTCTGTGATTATTTCAGATTTATAACGCAAACTGCTCTTTAATTTTATAACAGAACTTGAATAGCACTTACACAGAACGTGAAAATTAACTTCAAATTTTTAATTTTTGATGATTCTGTCAAATTTTTAAAACAACCTGTCCTAAGTCCTTTTCGAAATAAAAACCAAAATCTGGCAGTCGAACTCTTTTGAAGTAAAAACATCTTTAACACCGTTGTGATTTGACACTCGATGAAACGAAAATTAGCGACACTAAAAAGAGGCAAACACATACATCTATAGGATTTAGATTGCGAGAGAATAAGAGGGCATATATTAATAACGTGAGCAGTTAATTTTCCAATTTAACCCCCCACCTTAGTGAGATTGGGTGTCCCCCCCCCCTCTCCCCTCACGAGACATCAGTTGTATATCTCGGGTCCCACCCTATCCCATCCCGCCATATGCTATCCCGTTACGCCCCCCCCCGTTGTGGTAAATATGATCGCGACAATATGCTGAAAAACTGTTCAAGATTTGGTGAGATTTTGCTGGACCCCCCACCCCCCATTTTGAGCTCAATTAATGTATGCCCCTTAAGATAGAATAATCGGTCTCCTCTTTGTGCGGTGCTTCGTAGCCTACCCACTCTTGTCTACTTTAGTTTTCTGAAGGTTTCATTTCTACGCATGTGAACTGCGCACTGTATTTATTTTTCGTTATTTCTATATTTAAGACGTGGTAATATCCTGATAAATTTTTATGTTATCACCTACCGATATTTGTTTATTCATACTTTAAATCAGTAACAACAATACAAAAAACATAAAAATCACATTTCTTTTTAGAAATTTTATTCTCTACAAAACTGTACTGAAAAAGAGGTACGTACAAAAAACCAAACCAAGTCGTGCAATTTACTTGTTTTTATAAACTTATACACATTTTTACGGCTGTGTATCTCAATATTTATTAGAGATAGAAGAAATTTTTTTAAATAAAAATTGTAGATAATTTTATGTTCTACAAAACTTGTGAAGTCACCTTAGCCAAAATTTTCATTGGGAACGAAATCTTTGAGAAAAATCAGTTTTTTCAAAATGGCGGCGAAAGCTCAAGTGACCCAAGGTCGAAAACTTAGATTTTTTATCAGGAGATGAGTGTATAAAACATATCAAAAAATTGGGACTACCGGAATAATTCCGATCGCGACCCCCTTTTTTGCGCTAATTGCACTGGCCTATAAGTCAGGCGAGATCAAAATGCTACAAAGAACAAATAATTATTTTGCGGATAGGCAGGCCACTTGCATCGCATTTTTAAAAAAAATTCCGGTTTAGGTAAATATTCTAAGACATTCGGCATTCGAATTTTTGAAACCCTGGCGATTTTTTGAAAATTCCAATCCGAAAAATCAGACCACTTTTTATAAACCGGAAAGACGGGATTTTATGGGTGCGAAAAAACGATAATTACATAGCCGAAAATCATTAAAAAAAGAACGTGTTCCACAAGAAAGGGCACAGGAGAATAGCGAGTCATTCCAAAAATATTACATCTCATAAATATTTTTTTTCCTTGATCCATCTTATTGATCGTAAATCATTATAATGTTCAACGTCTATATTACTAAATCCAATGAAATATACTTGTACTTGTAAATTATAATAATAAGAATAATATTATAAAATTTGATTTTGTTAAAATCAGCACCACTACCATTATACCTCTAAAACACGTGCAGACATCGTAAAATGTAGGAGTTCTCTTCATAACATTTGTCAAAAAGAAACCAAAGCAGAGAAGAGAAAGCAAAGAAGAAACCTGTTCGCAGAGAACAAACAATAAATCTAGTGAACGATAAATGTCAGGTTAAAAAATTCGTCTGAAATCAATGTGCTGCCATATAAAAAAAAAAATCAGTGTGGAAATTTACAAAATTAATAGGAACATTTTAAGCGACGGGAAATTTTCATGTAGTGACGTCAAGGGATTAATTAAATAATGGATTTATTTATTTAAAAAAAAAATAAACTGTACATTTCTAAAAAAAATTACTAACATTTTCGTAATCTTGGTAAAAAAATCTATCCACACGATTTTTTCCAAGTCGTTATGAAATCTATGCAAGTGGCCTATTTGCTTGGGTAGGTAGATACCTATATGCACGAGCTCTGACAAGATGCTAGACGCTACACTTCATCACAGCTGTGCGGGTGAGGGGTAAGGAATGTGAGGTGGGGTTTCCGGTCGGCAGCAGCTAAGTTGTGAATTTCGTTGGTGTGCGTGAGTTTGGTTCGAACGGAACAAAGTAGATATAATAAACGATAAATTTGCGAAATCTAGCCTCTTTTATTATATCAGTTACTGATGCAAAAAAAAAAACTAAAAACATTGTTGATCAGTTAAATTTCATACCCTGAAGATTTTTTTTTTTTACATGAGCTCCACACAGGAGGCCCTGAGGGAAATTATTTTCCTCAGGGCCTATGTCATCTTTGAGGATGCTGTGTGGAGGGTTTTTTAAAGGAAAGGAAGGAGGGGAGAGTTCTGGGAAGGAAGATGGTTTAAGGGGTGGGTAGGAATCTGGGGTTCAGTGTGTCCTGGTTATCCGCCTCCAAGACCTAGACACACCTCACCCCATGAACCCGGGCACCCCTGCTAAATCACCAAACGTAGCGAACCACTTGGGGTGACCTATGGCAGAGGTGTTGGTTATCCAATAAAGGTTCCCGGGGCGGCGGTACCCATTCCCGCCTCCCAAATTGAGATGCGAAGAAGAAATGCGAAAAAGAAGATGCGAAGGTTAAGCGAATAGGTAGCTAAATAGGTAACCGAAACAATTTTAAAAAATCCGAGTACGCAATTAAAAGTGAAACCTTCAGAAAATAAAGTAGAATACAGTGGGAGGAGTGGCTACGAAGCACCGCACAAAGAGGAGACCGATTATACTCTTATTCTCTCGTTGGCTAAATCCTATAGATGTACGAGCATTTTTTATTATGAATATCTTACTAATTTTAAAAATTTAAATATAGAGATAATGTACATTAAACTAGGGTACCTACGTGTAAACTTCTTTAGCACCGTTGTGATTTGAAATTCGATAAAACGAAAACTAGCGACATTAAAAAGAGATAAAGACATACATCCATAAGATTAAGCCTGCAAGAGAATGCGATAGACTAATCGGTCTATTCTTTGTACGGTGCTTCGTAGCTATTCAGTATCCTCTTCGCGCGGTGCTTCGTTGTCTCCCCACCCTTGTCTAGAGTTTTCTGAGGTTTCACTTCTACTGCATGTGAACTGCACACTTGTATTTTGAAGTGAAAACTTTTTTAGCACCGTTTTGGATTTGAAACTCGATGAAACGAAAAATAGCGACAATAAAAGGAGACAAACACATACACCTATAGAATTTAGCCTGTAAGAGAATGAGATAGTATAATCGGTCTCCTCTTTGTGCACTTCTTCGTAGCCTTCCCGCTCTTGTCTACTTTAGTTTTTCTGGAGGTTTCACTTCTACCGCGTGTGAATTGCACACTCTAAAAATTGTTTTTTTTATTGTTGTAGGTATGTTCTAGTTCATTTCAATATTTTCACCTACGACTTTGTCATCTAATGATTCATGGGGTGAGGTTGTCCGGGTCTTGGTGGCAAATGCGTCTGCCGACCAGCAGCATGATAGGTCGGATCGGGAGAGAGTGGTTGAGGAAGTCCCTTTAACTTCTCAAGCCGTAGAACATTGGAACATTGCCTTGCACCGCAGTGGGAGGGATGGATTCATACGTCCGTCACTCCTTTACAAACTGAACCCACTAAAAAGACGCAAAAATCACATACATCTATAGGATTTAGACAGCGAGAGAATAAGGGGGCATACATTAATAACGTGAGCAGTTAATTTTCCAATTTAACCCCCCCCCCTTGGTGAGATTGGGTGTCCCCCCCCTCTCCCCTCACGAGACATCAGTTGTATATCTGGGGTCCCACCCTATCCCATCCCGCCCAATGCTATCCCGTTACGCCCCCCCCCCCCCGTTGTGGTAAATATGATCGCGACAATATGCTGAAAAACTGTTCAAGATTTGGTGAGATTTTGCTGGACCCCCCCCCCCCATTTTGAGCTCAATTAATGTATGCCCCCTAAGATAGAATAATCGGTCTCCTCTTTGTGCGGTGCTTCGTAGCCTTCCCACTCTTGCCTACTTTAGTTTTCTGAAGGTTTCATTTCTACGGCATGGAACTGCGCACTGTATTTATTTTTCGTTATTTCTATATCAATTTTCTTCTTGGATTTGGTCAACACGTTTGGTCAACAAGTTTTGTGGAAACAATGTACTAGGGTCGTTTTGATCAGATGAATCATCCATGCAATATTTTTATTTTTTCGATTAAAATTAATTGGTGAGATCGCCTTTGGTTTCACACATCCGCTATCTGAAACCATATTCAATATCACCGTCAGAGTAAGTGAACTCCTGTAAAATAAGAATAGGGAATTTTAAAGAAGTAAATTTGACCGTATAAACGACCGAAAAGAAGAATTATTAATTGAAGACAAGTACCTCAGATTATCTGAATTCTAACATTTCTGTTATTCTTTCAATTCTTTTGTTCCGTTTCAATGCGTAAACCGTAATCAATACTGTATTACAATTAAGACACTAAAATGGTCGATCGCCAAATACACTCCAAATCATATGGACGTCAATGCTCGGTATACGATAATACGATTGATCACGACAAAATTTGAGCAAAACATTTGAGGCAACCGACCAAATAAGCGCGGCAACGTCACAAATCACGCCACCGTCGGATGCACCTCAACTCGTACGAGATTTGAAATGAACCGGCAACGTCGTTTCCTAACAAGTTTGTCAACGCCATCGGTTGCCAATAAATGCTAGGTTTGAAAGTAGGATTGAAGGAGAATATACGGCCGTGTATATCACCTAGCGCCTAGCTGCGTAGCAACAGACGGCGGAACTTTAATATTCGAAATCATCCACTTCACGCCCAATTTGACAACCAGTTTGTCAACGCCATCGGTTGCCACTAAATGCTAGGTTTGAAAGTAGGATTGAAGGAGAATATACGGCCGTGTATATCACCTAGCGCCTAGCTGCGTAGCGACAGACGGCGGAACTTTAATATTCGAAATCATCCACTTCACGCCCAATTTGACAACCAGGACAATTTTTGCCAAAATGCTTGTGACGACATGTACTAAAAACTGTGTAAAAATTTCGAAAAATAAAGTGGCGACCGTATATCGGTCGCCAAATGTCGGTGGTCGCCACTTTAGATGCATATTTGCCCATGCTGGTCGCCAAATAGGCGGTGTTATGTATATATATATATATATATATATATATATATATATATATATATATATATATATATATGTATATATGTGTATGTGTATGTAAGTGTATATATATATATATATATATATACACTATGGGCTCATCCCTCAGCCCGGTAATCGCTAATATTTACATGATGTACTTTGAATTAAAGGCATTAGAGAGCGCCCCTCTGAAACCTTCACTATGGCGTCGCTATGTGGATGATACCTTCATTATTTGGCAACACGGAATTGAAGAATTAAATAACTTTCTTATTCATTTAAATAGTATCCATGAAGACATTAAATTTACCATGGAAATCGAAGAAAATGATTGTCTCCCATTTCTCGATATTTTAGTTAAAAAGAAAAAGAACGGCAGCCTTGGCCATACTGTATATCGTAAACCGACACATACAAATAGATACTTAAACGCCAACTCGAATCATAACCCATCTCAGTTGTCATCTGTTATAAATACCCTAGTTACCCGGTCAAAACGACTAGCGGACAAAGACCATATTCATGAAGAACTAGGTCTTCTAAGTAGTGCTCTTCAAGCAAACGGCTTCTCAAAATATTTAATAGACAAATCCATAAATAAACGCAAAAAAACTATTCCTGAAACGGAAGAAGAACCCCTTTCTATAGCAATTCTCCCATTCATCAAAGGCTCGACAGATAAAATCAGTCGAATCCTCAAAAGCAATAAAATCAAAACTATTTATAAATCAGAAAATAAAATCTCGTCTCTATTAAGAAGTCCGAAGGACCACATTCCACTTGAGTCACATGGTATTTATAAAATACCTTGTGGGGCATGTGAAAAGGTGTATATCGGACGTTGCAATAGAAAAATATCATGTAGAATTGCAGAACATAAAGTAGATGTCACTAATAAACGCTTAACTTCATCCATAGTTCAACACGTCCTTAATGAAGGTCATAAAATAGACTTTAATAATACAAAAACAATAGCTAGTATATACAATGAACCAAAAAGAATTTATCGCGAAGCAATAGAAATTTATAAACATAAAAATAATATGAATACTAGAAATGACTCAATCAGAATTCCCAACACCTGGAAAGTCTTAATCGATGAAAATTCCCCAAAAACGGCATTTTCAAAATTACCAGTAGAGTCTCCAATTAGCTTAACCAATCAGGTATCCACTGCCAGCCCCGCCCCCCACCCCCTCCACCATCAATCACCTGCAACCCGGGTACTTCGTTCTAGACATAAGAAGTGACTTGCACTCACTTAAGTTTTAGCTTTTGGATTGAACAGACATGCGAAAGCTATCAGTTTGAGACAAAAACTCAAGACATAAGGCCTCTGAAGATGGACAGTGTGATCTGTCCGAAACGTCAGGAGTTAAAAAGTCCTTTTAAGGACTACGTTACGCGGGTAAACCGAGAAAATTGTTCTACATATATATATATATATATATGTATGTATATGTATATATATGTATGTATGTGTGTTTGTATGCATTTGTATGTGCATACGTATATATACCTATATCTTGTTATATTTTACCTTAAATATTTTTATATTTTTTCTTTCTCCTGTTTCTAATATCTTATAATTTCTATTTCAAACCTATATTTTGTTCTAGTTCACACATTGTATAATTTATATCATGTATGATTACCTTAACACGGGCATTAGCCTAGTATGGTAATCAAGAAAAAAACATAAAAGTGTATTTTCAAAAATTGTATGAAATAAAAAAAAAAAAAAAAAAAATAGTTGTGAACAGATGTTATTTAATCCTGAAATATATTTTAATATTAATATGTAATATACTCTAATTAGTGTATTTTGGAAAGCAAAAGCAACATTTTATGGTGGGCGGTACAGTAGTACAAGGATTTGATTTTCCTAAGTGTGATTCGTTGAGAGACAGATTGATGTGTAATTTTATTTTATTTCCCTAAGAAAAGTGTGATTAAGACAAATCACATCATTTATTTATTTATTTATTTATTGTTGTTATACGCCCGTAGGGGCTTTTACATAGATTAGAAAATAATATTTAAGATATCTAGGATTACACATACATAGAATTTATACCAAAAGTTATAAAAAGTGAAAAAACTTTTAAGAATATGCAAGTAGTTTTTAAAGAAAAAAAACCACTTGTATATTCTTGTGGAAAACCGTGAAATATTTTAAACAATGTAATATTTAACAATAAAATAGAACAAAATATAATATAAACATTACAATAACAAATCAAATCGTTAAATATATTATACCCATGTTACAATAATTTGTAGGATTCAACAAAGTGTTTGTTTAAATTGCATTTTAGAATGTAAAGGGAATCAGCAAATACATCTACAATACCACCAAACTTGTTGCCTAAAAAATGCATCCTATTGGTAAGTGAGTGTGATTGATAGTTAGTTGTGTATGTGTTGCAAAAGAATGTTATATTTTGTCTAGTATTCCTTGTTGGTACAAGAAGTTTAATAGTAGAAACGATGGCAGGGCTGTCAATTAGGTTGTTCATAATTCTGTACAATAAAATTAGGTCTGAAATGATTCTTCTGTCAGACAGCGTAATTAAATTTAGTCGATTCATTAAACTTAAATAATTAATGTTTTCTATTGGAATTTTGAGTTTGAAATTTAAGTACCTAAGAAATTTGTGTTGAACTCGTTCTATTTTGTTAGAGTGTACTTTATAGAAAGGGGACCAAATAGGTGAATTATATTCAACTTGACATCTAACTAATGAAATGTAGAGTGTTTTCATGCAATCCAAGGACTTAAAATCAGTTAGGGTTCTACAAAGGAAGCCAAGAATCTTTAAAGCCTTATTAGTTATATTATCTATATGTGGTGTGAATGTTAAGTTTGAATCGAATATAACTCCCAAGTCGCGAATTTGTAATACTGGTGTTAATTTAACATTATTAAAATTATATTCATGTAAAATATGAGAATGAGTTCTGGAAAATCGTATTACTTGACATTTCTCAGTATTCAAAAATAACATATTTTGTTCGCACCATTTAAAAAATTCATCTAAATTAGCTTGTAAAATTAGGCAATCATATATATTTCGTATTTTTTTAAACAATTTTAGATCATCTGCAAAAAGTAGGACTTGTACATCTTTAAATATATTTACAATGTCATTAATGAATATTAAGAAGAATATTGGGCCGAGGTGGGACCCTTGCGGGACACCACTTGTGGCCTCGAATACATAAGATTCTATAAAATTAATCCTCACACTAAGCACTCTATTACTGAGGTAACTAATAATCCATGTCAATAAACTTCCTTTGATGCCTAACAGTCGGAGTTTGGATATAAGAATGTGATGTCGAACCTTATCAAATGCTTTACTGAAATCAGTGTATATAGGAATATATATAATATATCATAGGAATATCACATCATAGCACGCTCTCAGATAGATAAAGCAATTCTTTTAACGCAACAGTTGCTCTAAGTACCTTTTCTAGACACTAACCATGAAATTTAACACTTTTTCTATAAACTCTATGTAAACCTTCATGCTCCACTTTTACAATTCTACTGTAACTTCAAGACTAACTCTATTTATCTTCTTGAAACCATAACAAAAAATCGACTAACTTGTATGTGTCACTTTATTACTACAATATTTTCAAAGATACATTACACCTATATTTTTAAACTTTCACTTTGAAATTTACATTTTTTACTTGTACCGCCAACTTATTGGTGTAATTTAGCTCTTTCGTTAATATTACCCACGTACAGGCAGTGCCTTAGTGGGTTCCCATTATCTACTTTTGTCTTATATATTTTTTTTACTTTTTTACATTATTTTTATCTTGTGTTATATATATTTAGAAAATGTGTAAAAATTACCAAGTATCAAGATATAATGGGAAAAATAAAGGAAAAAAAAGATTTAATTACTCCTTGTTCTGAATACACAATATTTCAATGAGGAAACATTTTTAATCCTTTTCCTCATTCCTGAGAAAGTGAAAAGAAATTTTAACATATTATATAATTTTACTAACTTATGATTTCTGGACGACTTTTATGTTTTCAGCCAAATCGTTATCCCAGGACCTGAGGAACTTCCCGGCGGCCACCTTGTAATACCTGGCTTCTATCTGTACCAAGTTAATCGGGTCAAAGAAGCAATGCGCGGCTGAAAAGATAAAAATGAGAAAAGGAAAAAATAGACTTTCAATTTTTATCCCGTCCCGGAAGCCACTCCCGATTCGCGAATGGCTCAAACCGAGACGCACGGGTTTGACGAGTGCGCGTGGCTCGAACCGCCGCGCACCGCGACTCGCGAGTGGCTCGGACCCTCGAGTTCTGAGTACAAGTACTGGACCGGATTCTTTGAGAGCAGTCTTCGACCAAGTGTCCGATTTGAAAAGGGAGTAAGAGTAGGATCCGCTTCGCGCGAAGAACCCGAGTTTAAGAGCCCACTCCAGCTGATCCTAAACATCGCTAATGTAAAGCAGTTGTGTGTGTTTTTTTTACAAGTTTTGCCTAATCCTATAATGCCATATTGCTATATATATATATATATATATTTTTTTTTTATTAATTTTCGACGCCCTGATGGGCTTTTACATGACAAGTTTATAATAAAGAGACAGTTTTTTTTTTAAATAAAAAAGATAAACTATAAAAATATAAGTAGTAAACATCATACGAAAGGTAGGTATACAGATAAATTTAAGGAAAGATAGTGCATTACAATAAAAGAGAAAGTTTCTAAGCTGTAAATGGCATAGAAATAAACTAGTAGGTATGTTAGTAATTACAAAATTTACAGGTGACTGTTAAATGTGATGAATAATATATGAAAAAATGCAAGACACATTAAAGGGAAACGCTAACAAGTTTTTACATTGTAGATTTATATAGAAATACACACATTTATGCAATAGACCCTATGTGATGCTCCTTGGATATCAAAATACATATTCTACATAAAAATATTGTATGTATTTTTGTGAAAATATTTCTTGAATAACGGTAAACTTGTATTGAATACACCGATATATGAGGTGAATTTGTTCCTTAATGTGTGTAATCGAGAAATTGGTGCATGTGTGTGGTAGTTAGTTACAGAATTATTGTTGCAGAATAATATGTTTTGCCTTGTCGCTCGAGTTGGTACCTTAAAGTCAATGAGATGCAGGAGTTCGCAACAATCTAATTCGGAGTAAATAATTTTTAAACAAAACACACTTCACTTTTTATTGATTGGTAGAAGGCAAAATTGTAAGTAAATTTTCATTCAGGATATGTCTTAGACATCTAAATATGTTTGTTAGTTTCCTCATGTCTTTGAACATGTTTCTTTGCGTGGAGCATTTTGGGCGTTGGTCTACTGCAATACCTAGGTATTTTATTTCGGTTTTGCTTTCTATCACTAAATATAGACATTCATTATAAATTGTCATCGTAATTATTAGCAAGAGGTAGACTGACTGTGTTGAATGGGGTAAAGCATATAGTACTGTAAAATAATAAAATTGAAATGATATATATTGAACTCTTCCCGTAGTATCTTGATCCTGTAAGAAGTTGTTTGACAATGTTGATCCACCTTTAACACCGTATAACTTGGCTTTGGTGGAATGTATCTGTATGAATTGGCAACAACGTTACTACAAATACCGAGGTTGCCAGTTTCTCGGTAAAAGTTTTTGATATATTGCACATAAAATTTTCGAACTTTGTATGGAAATCATACGCATCTTATTTGTTGATCTGTTCAAATGCCCATACGTTCCGGATCCGCCCAAATCCCCGTACGCGGTTGATCCGCTTGTTGATAATCAAAGATGGCTGAAAAAGGAAGCCTTCTGATTGGTCGTGTTGGGCGTGGTGTGTTGTGAACGAAGCCTTCTCGAAGGCACCTACTAAAAAAAGTTATCCAATTGTTCAGCTATATTTTTACAACGGTTATATATATTCTTCTATATTCTCCACAAAATATTCAATTTGCTGCCCGCGGTCATTCAACAGGCGTTGCATCTCGCTCTAGCAACATTCTAGTGGCACTTTAAACAAACGAGACAGCGCTAGTTTGATCAAACCCATCTCATCGTGATTGGATCAGTATGCAGTCTCGTGTTAGTTTTCTAACATTTTGCTTAATGTATTTTATAAAATTCTAACTAACCATAATGCTGTTTCCCTGCAGGGGTAGGCAGAGAGGACGGACCGCCAAACAACTCGGTCTTGGCACACACTCTTTGCCTCACTCACATTCATACATCGTATCATACATTCTCTTCTATTATTCTGACTTTTGACACGGCATCGATTTTTGCCCTAACGATAAAATAACAAGTCTAATCTTTTAAATATCATTCTAAGGATATATTGTCGATCTGGTTGAATAATACATCATGACAATACTAAAGAAATACGTTGTAACAATATAGGTACCTAATATAAGTTCTAAATTTGATGATTGATAATTTATTTAGACGATTTCCAATTAAGGTATTCGTTTAACGTAATGACAATTCAACGATATTCTGATGCTTTACGAATCTAACATGATACCTATTTAAAGTGACTCCATGAAGACATTACTGTAACAATGCCTTGTCAGTGTTTTCTGTTACATTGTTCGTACAAAACGGTTCACTCATTATTTCCTTTTACATATTGTCCTGATAACTTTTTAGTATTACGTACAAAATATGATTGTGTCACAATGTCGAGACGAATAAAAACGCAGTAGGGGGAGATGGGGGTACATTGATACATGGGGCACATAGATACAGTCAATATTCATCGAAAACAAAACGCGTTAAGACGAGCCGTCCGCCACACATAAAATGGTAGTAAATTACTACCATTTTTTTTTACTACTAGTAAAGGTGCCTGTAAACGATCAAATTTGTTTGTCAAATTTTACGTTTACTCGTCACGTGTTTGATGAGCAAGGCCTGGCAAGGCCGCAGACGTTCAAATGAAGTTTGTCAAATATTAGTTCATTTATTTACAGCTTTCGCCGGGAATTGTCTTTTGACGTTTATTGTATCCGGTCTGAAGTGAGGTGAATAGTGAAATATTTTGTGTTGTTAAAAATGACGGATACGGACAAAGCATTTCTTGCGTTGACATTAGCTCTGTGTCTTAAAAATAATAATATTGGCGCGAAATACTTTTAATAAATCTGTTATTGTTTTGATTCCGATGTTTCTTTTATTTTTATCCATATAGTCCCTGCATTTTACTTTCCACATATATATAGATATAAAATGAAATAAAAAGTCTCTTTCGCTTATAATATTCGATGACGCAGCACTCTCCATAGTGATGGCAACACGAAACTGACGTTTGTTTGATAAACACCCCCGCAAACGTTCAAACATGTTGTCAAATATCGTTCAAACTTTCCGTCAATCAGAATTTCTGAGAAACACGTCAAACACGTAGTTTATTTGACAAGCACATCAAACAAGGCCGTAGACGTTCAAATAATTTGACAAACACGTAAATTTGACAAACAAATTTAATCGTTTACAGGCACCTTAATACACCCTACACGCACACTAGCGCGGAGCAACGTTCACTCGACGACTAGCCGCTGGCACGTATAAACCTGTTTCTGATGTTCGCAACAAAATTTTCGTAGTTTTCTTTCGGATGTGATTCTTCTAATTTATTAAGTGTTACCTGTGTTATATTAAGACATTTGGTACGTACATATCTGTCATTACATTATAAAGACTTCATTTTTTTATTATTTATTGCTTTAATTTTTATAAAATATTTATTGCGATTGTAGTCGGCAGGGGCACATTGATGCAAGTGCTCTCGGGGCACATTGATGCGTATCAATATTTTGTTAAATGTATGTGTATGTAAGACTTAATATATTTTTATTTTCTTTGGCTTCCGCGATAACCAGATCCTATAGTAAAGAAAGGAACTAGTAGAACAGCTTCCCTATTCAATTTTAAGATTAATTTTTCTACTTTTAACATTTCAATGTAAGCTAATTTATTTGTTCAATTTTTAAATAAATAAATGTCATATAAATAATTTTTTACGTAAATAAATGTCATAAAAACAACTTGTTTAATTTGTAGAAATATTTCTATGAATCAAAGTGCCCCAGTATACGTATCAATGTACCCTGGATGACAATAACAAATTTCATTTTTTAGTAAATAGGCTCTAATTCTTTTTTTATTAAATCTAACGGTTTATTTGAATTTAACAAGTTAGTTGAATATATATTGAATATATTAAAATTATTTAATTGGATGTTACTGTCAATAGATCGTCTTTTATTGGGTCTAAGTAAAAATCGTATCAAGGTAAAGACGTTTACATACTTTTTTTTTTTATTTTATTTTTTTTTTATTTTATTTTTTTTTTATTTTAACTTTATGAGTAAAACCTCAAATTGTAATATTTAATTAAACGAAGACAATATAAGCGGTCCCAGCGGTGTCAATATCTTTTTCTGATTTTTCTGTTCTCAGATTTTCGACTGACTTTCGCTTATATTGTCTTCGTTTAATTAAACGTTTACATACATAACGTCATAGTATCAAGGTGCCCCAATTCCCCCTACTACAAATTACAAGTTATTACAACCATCTGACAGGTCTTTTGTTGAGATTAAGCGCGGTGCAGTTGATTTTTTTGTTGGTTTTGTGTAGTTTTGTTGTTATTTTCGATATAAAACATTGTATTTGACATTATTATAATAACTATATAAGTGTGTGAGTGAGTTATTGAGATCAGACATCATAAATCATGTATAATTAAAGAAGAAATCGACAATATGATTGCTGAAGAAACTACGCAATGTAATTCATCGGATGAAATTTGCAATCCTCCTATTTCTGAAAAAACTGGTCATAATAATGAGGAAATCAGTCGAAAATATGGAAGGTTAGTAACTCCAATAAATCTAAATGATTTTATTCATTTGAACTACGTTTAACATCAAATATTATAGTGTGTTGATGTGTTGTTTAATATTTGCGTTATTTAACCATTAAACACCAAACATGTTCTTACTCTGATATAATTATTTATCAACAGGTTCCCAATGTACCTATGAAGTTCACAATGTAACAAACACATGGTCTTTATTTTGAAGAACAACCTCATGACAAGTACGTAGTATTCATTATTTACTTCCACAGTAAACATGATTCAGAAGTACAGATACCTAGTTCATTTTACTGTTCGAAATCTCTAATATTCTTTTTGAATAGCTTGTAACTAAATATAATAGATTAATTATGTAGGTAATGTTTCCAGGAGCTGTGATCTTCAAAATAATATTGTTATTGAAGAATGTGATCATAAGTCTTAACAATTCAAATGCACAACGAACACCATCTGAATCTATCAACAATGCTAATGAACTGACCCAGATCCTGAGAAGTATGCTATTGTTAATAAATATCGTCTGTGGGTATAAGGAGAGGAAAAATTGCTAAATTAATGACTCTTTCCTAATATATTGTTGTTTTCAGGTCTTGGGATATAAGAAACATATTAGTATACTTGGGGCACATCATCACTGAAGACCTCTCGGATGATGGTGATATTAAACGACAGAGGAGAAGTATCAGTGTTTTGTCAAATATGATTGCCCGAAGATCCTTCCGATGCAGTAATAATGTTAAAAAAACATTATTTAATGCATTCTACACTAGCCTGTATACGTGTGAAACATGTTGTCAATACCGAGTAAGCTCAATGGAACGTCTCCGGATCCAATATAATGATGCGTGCAGAATCATATTTGAATTCAGAATGTATAGCAGCGCTTCAACAATGTTTACAGAATTAGGACTCCATGGATTCGCCAGTCTGATGAGACACCGGGTCACTGGAGCCAGGATGCGGCTAATGGCCTCCGACAACACGTTGGTGACCGCAGCCTTCCAGCACCAAGCTCCACTCCTGAGTGAGCGATGGGCCCGAGCGCACTTAAGATCACGCCCTGCATAATTACTTTTGTTATTATTAATTTTTATTACTATTATTTTTATTTTCTATTTACGTTCATATTCCTTTACTGTGTAAATATATAAATATGTATAAATATATGGGACGTGTGGGATTGCACTATCCTCCCCACACCCTGGAATCAATATATAAAATAAATAAATAATCATCATATTATTATTATCATTATTGGAATTTGATGATGACAATATTCATGATTTAAACCATGCAATTCAAACTGCACCACAACCTAAACAGTACGATAAATATATTTCATTATTATACTTTATTACAGATAGTCAATACGTAATTGATCACAATGTGCATGAAATGCTTGAGGTAACATATTTATGTTAATAAGGATTAAATACTGTATCCGTCTAAATAACTTTCCAATTACCGCATTGTACGTGACCATTTTTTTAGAAGAATGGGTATAGTAAGCTATTCGTAAAAGATAGACATATGCCAAAACAGACTTTTTTGTAGATCTATAAAAGAAGAATATCCCACCATGCATTGTTTTGTTAAATAAATTAATTAAATATATCTTGTATAAAAACTACACTTCTCCATGAATTATTATGTAACAAACATTCTTCTTTCCCATCTCCTCCCTCTCCCTAACCTAGGCCTCACAGCATACTCCAAATGGTAAGATTTTGTAAGTATAAGAATGTAATATGAATGTATATCTTTTGTGTACTCTCATTTTAATTACCACCACTTACTTATAGAAGAGATTTAGGATTGTTTGCTCATATTTTTAAAAAATTCTGTGAAAGTTCCATTTAAGTTCCGTTATTAAATCAATATGGGCAAGTTGTTCCACATAGCTGAAATAATAATAGAACTTGAGTAGAACCTCAACAGAACTTGAAAATTAACTTTGAAATTTGACGAATTGTGCAAATTCTGCGAAACAACTGGCCCTAAAGAATAAACAAAATTAATAATTGATTACATTTAATAATGAAATTTGATTATAATGATATGTGTTGGAATATGTATTATATAAATGTTGTGTAGTTGGTGGATATCATTGCCGGCAGTTAGATTGTAGACCAGTCTGCTGCAGTTTCTAGAGGCTGGTTGCGGTAGAATGTGCACCTGAAAATAATAACAACTAAAGTAGTACAAGTATTAAGACGGGTACAGATTGCTGTAACGTAACACGCAATGTAAAAATTTGCCGTCCACATTGCCGCAATGTAACAGAATTTCCATAGTGTGGACGCCTTGCGCGCACGTACCGCGCACACTCCGCGAGCGAACAGAGCATTTCAACTCGTGCGCGCCGCAATCCACAAAGCTTCGGTTTTTTCGCCGAATACAAAGGGGCAGTGTGTGCAGTGTGTGCGGAGCGTTAGTGTGGACTGGTTGTTTGTGTCTATACGGCAGAATGTGCGCGAACAATGGAGAACTTGTTCTAGGCAGACTGAGCTATGTTCACTGCGCGCATGCCGGGAACAGCTGCGAGTAGGTGCATGCTCGGTTCGAGCGCGCGCTGCGTCCACACTTTGAAATGTTCCTTTCATGTTACATTGCATGTTACGTTACAGCAATCTGTACCCGCCTTTATGGGTATATTGTTTTGAAATGTTGAATGGTCATGAGGGAATGGTGTATGTGGGTATATCAATCAGTCAAGAATATTTTTTTTACTGTGTAGATTTTGCGACTTTTCACAATTTTTTTTTGGTAGTATCATTTCTTCTTTTAACATAATTATTTAACAATGAATTTGTAGATGATCTGATTAAATGTTGCAAATTAATATTCAATGAATGTCCAGTGGCACAATTGAAATCTGTATCATTGATAGCGTCAATTATCAATTGTGATACTAATTCACGCTGGTTATTGTAAACATTTTTTCTAGTTTGGTTGATAAAAGCTTTTGTACGGTGACATAGTTTAAAACGGTTCATGCACAATAACCTACGAGATATGTAAGAACAGGCAGACTGGCTTCTGCTTGCTGGAAATCTTTCTCAGTAAATGTTTTATATAATCCAGAAAGAGAAATTTGGTTGCTTAATTGAACTGGTATAGGCCTGGGGTTTATTCTCAAGTTCACGTATACGACAAAATGCAGATCCCAAAATGCTGCCTCCGCTGTAAGGGAACGTACCCATACGTGAATATCTTGCAGCCCCTGATTTTCAATTTAATAATTGTAATTGTTCCGTTAAAGATTGAATTTTTTCTGCTTTTTAGTATCATCTGTTAATAAGTTATCAATTTCACTTAGTAAATGGACCACAGTTTCTAATACAGTATCTATAGCATTGTCAGAAACATTTTTGAAGAACTGAATTGATTACATAGTATAAAATGAAGTCGCTCAAAATGTATGTGCGCGTTAATCTTTTAAACTACGCAACGGATTTTCATACAGTTTTCACCAATAGATATTGATTGAAGAGGAATGTTTATATGTATAATAAATGTAAATTATATTAGAGAAAAGCCGAGAACTTCAAAGAATACATATTTTTGTGCGATTTAAAACGGCTGGCGGGCCGTACTATAGTCACTTTTGAAATTCGTTCTACGGAAGAAATTGGAAAATAGATGTCCTAAAGTAAGTAGGTATTTGATTTTCCCTTTCCAAATATCCAGTGTTGCATTGCAAGCATTGTATAATTAGTGGCGAGTTAATTAGTTTATATGTATTATACATGCTTATTATAGTAGAGAAAAGCCGATAAATTCAAATAATCAATTCAGGCAGCGGGCAGCTGGCAAGCGGGTGGTGTGGATTTTATAAAGATTGGGTAATGGCGCTGTGTTCGTTAGCCACAGCAACGTGTGGCCGGGTCTGCTAGTTGATGATTATACAGTATTAAGTTCATTGTGATTGACTTTTGGAAATGGAGTTGACGCAAGATAAAAAAATACTACGGAACCTGCTTTTTTCACGGTAATACAATCAGTGAGAAGTTATGTGTGTCAATGCAACCTAAAAATTCATTAAAAGTTGAAAAATGGTTCTGAAATTCAAAGACTGCATTAGAAACTATGCTCTTTTCTACTGCTGTTTGTAAATTAAGAAATTTTTCCCTACTTTTCTTTGCGTCCACACTTTCTCGGGATGATGTTTGAGTCGCTGACAGGTACGCTGGACAATACAATAATAATAAGTAGCTCCCGGACCCTCTTGTACTTCATTATATATTGCTCTCCAGTTTGTATGTTGGTGTGAACACTAGCTGTAATGATGTCCTCCTTTCTAAAATGCAAACCTGAACTGACAGGTACGCTGGACAATACAATAATAATAAGTAGCTCCCGGACCCTCTTGTACTTCATTATATATTGCTCTCCAGTTTGTATGTTGGTGTGAACACTAGCTGTAATGATGTCCTCCTTTCTAAAATGCAAACCTGAACTGACAGGTACGCTGGACAATACAATAATAATAAGTAGCTCCCGGACCCTCTTGTACTTCATTATATATTGCTCTCCAGTTTGTATGTTGGTGTGAACACTAGCTGTAATGATGTCCTCCTTTCTAAAATGCAAACCTGAACTGACAGGTACGCTGGACAATACAATAATAATAAGTAGCTCCCGGACCCTCTTGTACTTCATTATATATTGCTCTCCAGTTTGTATGTTGGTGTGAACACTAGCTGTAATGATGTCCTCCTTTCTAAAATGCAAACCTGAACTGACAGGTACGCTGGACAATACAATAATAATAAGTAGCTCCCGGACCCTCTTGTACTTCATTATATATTGCTCTCCAGTTTGTATGTTGGTGTGAACACTAGCTGTAATGATGTCCTCCTTTCTAAAATGCAAACCTGAACTGACAGGTACGCTGGACAATACAATAATAATAAGTAGCTCCCGGACCCTCTTGTACTTCATTATATATTGCTCTCCAGTTTGTATGTTGGTGTGAACACTAGCTGTAATGATGTCCTCCTTTCTAAAATGCAAACCTGAACTGACAGGTACGCTGGACAATACAATAATAATAAGTAGCTCCCGGACCCTCTTGTACTTCATTATATATTGCTCTCCAGTTTGTATGTTGGTGTGAACACTAGCTGTAATGATGTCCTCCTTTCTAAAATGCAAACCTGAAAAGTTTACTTTAGTGTTAATTTATGTTTTCTCAAATAATCATAACTGTCAATTTCTTTCATAATGTAGGTAAATTTTTACAATGCACGACGACAAAAATATATTTCAATAGTAGTCTCCTACAAAATAGTATTATTTAGCTGTTCAATAAATATAAAATATCTAGGCTTTCACTACACCAAAAAAACTGTCAAAAATGATTCAATATATTAAATTAGACAACGTTATGAGCTAACAACATTAAATTAGACAAACACATTTTAGAATCAAAATAATATGAATAAACAAGTGTAAACACCACATTACAATGTGAGGTTATGTTCAAAGTTGAATCCTGTATTTGCAATAAAAAAATAAGCACTTTTCACTTACCGTTGAATATTTTGTTGGAATGAAATCCCATTTATTACGTAATATAACATCATTTGGGAACTTGAATGTATGACGTCTTGGTTCGTTATCGTAATACCCTCTAATTTCCCTTTACAACGAGGAACAATGCACTTATTAACCATTTTCAAACTTAAAACACTTCTGTAGAGAATTAATATGTAACGTCGCCCAAAGTATTGTACGTGTTGTGCATGTAATGCTTCTAATTTATAGTTTTTTTGCCTAATTCAAAACAACACGCGTGCTTGCACAGCCGCGGCAATAATATCAATATCCATAGAAGTGACGTTCGTAATGTATGAATCTGACGTTTCCAGCCACCAGGGCAGCGGTTCAGCTCAGCGTTCAGCCTTATCAATTCCAAGAAGGTATCACCGCTAGAGGCGTAAACTAGGTCTTGGTGGGTCTTGGTCTTCTAATGCCGTGGGTGAAGCATGAACCCGGGCACCCCGGCTAAGTCACCAAACTTAGCGAACCATTTAATTTTGACTTACAGATTGGAAGGCGGGTATGGGTACCGCTGCCCCGGAAACCATTTATTGGATAACCACCTCTGTCATACGTCACCTTAAGTAATAGGTTAGTCTATTCTATAATAGCTTATTATATTCTATATTAATTTCAATCGAGTCTTTGTACCCTACCTTAATCCGTCTCACGAAGTTGCCCAACTGAGTAGCGATAAAAGAAACCCCTATACCTAGTCCGCTCATAGAATGTCGCATATAAAAACAGTTTTCAAGCGTTAAGTACCAAGACGAAATTGTTAGGCAGTCTATCCTCTTTAGGGAACGTACCCATACTACGTGACCAACTTTTTGCAATTTTTAACCCCCCCCCCCCCCCGGTGACCAAAATCCTAAGCAACCCGCCGCTCATTTGTATGGAGCGTGACATTTTGAAGACCCCCCCCCCCCCCTAAACGTGTCACGTAGTATGGGTACATTCCCTTAGGTAAATATTTCTTCATAGAACTTACAGGTACCTACTAAAATAAGTTGAAAAGTACGACCGAAGCGCATCTTTGTTGGCGGTCAAAATCAAAATAAAAAAAAAAATCAAATTCATAATCAAAATCAAAATCCAAATTAAATCTAAAACAAAAATCCATTAAAAAACGAATTAAATAAGAACGTACCTACAAGTAGGTACCTACCTACTAAAAGGAGCAGAAAAGTTCGACAGACCGGCACCTTTGTGGGCGGTCAAAACTTGGCATATATACATAATTATATGGATCAACAAATAAAAACGTGTAAAATGTATGTCACCGAAAAATGGGCGTGGCTTGGAGGTAAATCTCGATGACAAAAGTTGATCCACATAGATCAGGATTTGTATGCCAGCTTCGGTAACGGATCTACAAATCCGGCCAGATCAACAAACTCAAACAGATCAACAAAAAAACTGGTGTACCGTCGCGCAAAATCAACATAGTACGAGAGGGGATAAATATATATATATATATATATATATTATTTTAAGTGTATATATAGTAATATAGTATATATAGTTATTCTATACCAAATCAATCACACATCTTCGCAATTTAATTTTAAATGCTTTTATGCTCTCTTCCAATTTTATTTCTTCTGGTAATTCTCCAAATATCTTCAATGCTCCGTACATAAATGACTTTTGATTCTGTGTTTTTTTCTTGAAGGGGAGTCTTAGTTCATTTCTTTTCCTCGTCTCATGTCTATGTTTAATTTATAGTTTTTCAATTTTTCTTAGGAATTCAATAGACCTATGGCCATTTATTATTTTGTAAATTAACAATATGGTATTGAAGTAAATAATTTGTTTAAATGACAAGATATTTAACTCCTTCAACATTTTCTTGACTGAAGTGTATCTATTTTTCTTCAATATTGTTCTCATAGCTCTGTTTTGTAGAATTTCCATTTGTTTCATTTATCCGTCGTTGGCTAAGAATAGAATGCTGCTACAGTAATTTATGTATGGTACAATTATTGTGATTTATCAGATAAGTTTTTAACACTTTTTTGGAGATGGCAACTCTAAACTAGCTTTGAATTTCTCTTTGTCAACTTGTACACCTTCCTTACTAAAAGTATAACCTAAAAAACGAACTTCCTTGACTAAAAATTTGCATTTTGACTTATTTAATTTTAAATTGAGTTCTCTAGCTCTTTCTAAGACTTTTCTTAAACTAATATTGTGAATTTCTTCAGTTCCTATATAAATCACCAAATCATCGACAAAAATTAAAATACCTTCAAGATCTTCACATAAATCTACCATGATCCTATTAAAAATTTCTGTTGTTAACTACTTTTTCAGATCATAAAGTGGAGTCATCATCGTGTTACAAACTTCTTGGATTTGTGATAAGAATAAGTAAACAAACTTCTAAGTCTCCAAAGCAATGACATCAATGTTCAACTGCGTTGTACGATCAAAATTAGAATACGCTTCTGCTGTCTGGGCACCATACTAGCAAAAATACATAGAATTATTGGAACACTTTCAATTTTTTAAAGGTATCTTCATATGAGAATGTATGGTGAATACCCGCAATTTATGCATCACCAGGATTTGCTATCTGAAACGCGCTACGAAAGTCTCCAATCTAGGAGGAATAGGATCCTTACAGTAACAGCTTTTAAATTTATAAACTATTACATTGACAGCCCATACTTCTTGGAATGCTATATATTGTTCGTACCCAACAACTACCGCCAGGGTCGTCACCATGACTAGCTCTGTATTCCACATGGCAGAACGGACGTTCTGACCTAGCATAGCATGATAAGAGGTATGGTGCTAAATGGTATTTCTAGGTCTATTGACATTTTTAACATTGGCTTTGAAGTCGTTTAGGCAAGAACTCTACAATATCTATTTTTTTTATTTTTTTTCTTTTAAAGCGGTGCCACTGTAATAGATAAAAGATGTATCTTGGCCTATTTCAGCAAATCGCTCGCCATATATTTCCATTGGGAATGTACGGCAAGCGAAATGCTGAAATACGCCAACTTTTTCACGTTTCACATACGTTTCACTTCTTCCTCACACTCGATAAATGCTGGCGTCCCGCAGGGATCGGTTCTGTCTCCGACTTTGTTTTTGTTGCACATCAACGACCTTTTGTCATGTGCACCAATTCACTGTTACGCGGATGACAGTACAGTTCATGATAGCTTTTTGTTTGACAAGCCCCCAAAGGGCTCACAAACTCCAACAGCTCGTAGGGCTTTGAAGCAAAGAATGGACGGTTACCTCGAGAGTGTTTTCTCTTGGGGTAAAAATAATCTCGTTGAATTTAATGTTTCAAAGACCCAATCTTGTCTGATTACGTCTAAAAGGGATCGAAATGAAAATCTAGTCTCTTTCAACGGAAGCAATCTTCCGAACAGGCCCTCCATTGATATGCTTGGTGTAACCCTAAGTGACCAGCTCAGGTATGGGGGCTCCATCGAAGCCAGAGTAAAGTTAGCCTCCCAAAAACTGGGCGTACTGTACAGGGCCCGCAGATACTTTAATAGTACACAACTGCTAACCTTGTACAAATCACAAGTACGCCCCACGGTTGAATTTGGCAGCCATCTCTGGTCTGGAGCTCCAAAATACCTGAAAAATACCCTCGACTCTGTGCAGAAACGGGCGGTCCGTTTGATAGATTCTCCCATCTTAACAGACGGATTGCAATCTTTAGAGCACAGGCGTCGGGTGGGAATGCTATCCTTGTTCTACCGGTATTACAATGGAAGATGCTCTGAAGAACTAGCATCATTGATCCCTTCGGCACCGGTGCATAGTCGGGAAACACGCCAAACGCGTGCCCAACATTTGTACACGGTTGACATTTGTCACATGAGAACGGGTCGTTTCTTCGACTCGTTCTTGTGTTCAACAGCTCGGCTGTGGAATGATTTGCCGGCCTCTGTGTTTCCTCCTTCCTACAACATGGGTCTCTTCAAGACCAATGTTCATTCCTTCCTCTCCTCAAAAAGACTCTCCACACAGCATCCCAGATGACATAGGCCCTGAGGGAAATTATTTTCCTCAGGGCCTCCTGTGTGGAGTTAATGTAAAAAAAAAAAAAAAAAAAAGCCACATCTTTAAAGCTACGTATGGCACATCTGTTAAAGTTATGTATAAATATACATATACACATCCAACGCTCTTCCTAATATACATTAACGAGTTGTGTAACCTAGATATCGATGCCACTATTGTCAGTTTCGCCGACGACACTGTACTACTATTTCAAGCAAAAGATTGGCCTACCGTATATTCTAAAGCGGAGGTAGGAATTCAAAAGGTTAAATATTGGCTTGACTCGAACACATTAACTTTTAACATACGGAAAACAAAATACTTACTGTCTAGTCTTACCAATATCACAAAACCAAACCTACACCCAAAATTAAAAATACACGAATGTAATATCTCATCTCTGAACCGGAATTGCAACTGCCCATGCCTAGAACAAGTAGCAACTATCAAATATTTAGGATTAACCTTTGATACACACCTAAATTGGAAGCAACATATACTTAACACTACAAACAAAATCCGCAAATCTATTTCCTTTTTCAAACCAACGCGCAATTTCCTTAACCTACAACTTTTAAAAACAGTGTATTACTCACTGTGCCAATCTCACATCGAATATGGAATTTTAGCTTGGGGTAACACTTATTCTAATGCCCTCGACCCCATCATTAAAGCACAAAAATTAATAATAAAAATAATTCTTAAACTTCCTCTCTCTACCAGCACCGATACGATCTTCAATACTTTCAACGATATGGACATTAAACAGCTCTACGCAAAATCCATCTTACTTTATTTACATAAAAACAACAAAATCCTATACAAACCAACACAAATGATACACAATACCCGAGCCAAAAATAAAGAACTTCTCCAAACTCCCTTTTCTAAAACCACCTTTCGACAAAAACACTTTAAATACATAGCTTGCAAACTACACAATACACTTCCAGCCTCGATTAGACAAACTGAATCAATGACCAAATACAAACAAGATATAAAGAAATGGATTATAAGTATTGGACGTCACACTACTGCTAACATCTGTAAAATAGAGTAGGTACAAATAGACAGAATTACCATCTCACGTATGTCCTTACCCTTACTAAAGAACTTAAAATAGTAAAATCCTATATGTATAATATAACTCCCTATATAGATTCGAAAGGATTTACTACTTTATTCATCTCTTCCTTCACCTATATAATGCTCTCTTTATGATATTAACCCTCAATCTTAATAATCATCCTTCTGTTTGAATTGTATAAATCAGTATGTATCTTACCTTAAATATTCTTATGTTGTAATTAAAAATTATTATGTATGATACTCATTTATGTACCTCTACGCCTGTCTCAACACAGGTATACCCTAGTGAGACAGGCATCGAATAATGTAATACAAACATACCTTTTATAGATAAATAAATAAATAAAAATATATATATATATCATGTGTATTATAAAACGATTACATCAATCTATAATAAACATAAAAAAACGAGTGTGTTTTAGACCACACGACTGAAATAAAACTATAAGAAAAACCTCACCCAATGAACCCAGGTATCGGTGCTTAGTTACCAAACATAGCAAACTGGGTGACCTATGACCTAGGGGTGACATATGACATTGGGGTGAAATATGAACATGGGGTGACCTACGATCTTGTGGTGACCATCCTTATCCTTATCACTCCCCAAGTCAAGCGTGCGTAAAGGCCCGACCGTTCGCCTAGCAATCGATCACCGTTCGCATCGATTACCGTTCGCATGAAACTTTTCGTAACAATCACCACTTTTCGTAGCGCATTCACCAGCTTACCCCCCACGTCGACAGTGCGTAAAGAAGTTTTACTTCAAAAAAATGAAAGGTTGTTTCCAATTACCTACTACTTTCCGGACATTTCGCCCAGTGAGCCAAAATTACCCGAAACACATGCCAAAGTATACCAATATATCAAAATTACCCAAATTTAGGCTGCTAAACCCAAACCTCGAGAAAAATAATTTCCATCAGGGCCTATGTCATCTTGAAATGCTTTGTTGAGAGTGTTTTTAAGGAAATGATGTAGAGGAAGTGTTAGCGAATATTCGATGGAGAGCACGTTGGCGCCAAAATGTTAGAGAATATTCGATGGAGAGCACGTTGGCGCCAAAATGTTAGGGAATATTCAGCTTCCAATGTAAGATGGAGAGCAAGAGACAAGTTAGAAAGTTTCTGGAGAATTTTTATCTCAGGCGTGGACCTTAAACAGGCGGCTGTGTATACTTTGTATGATAGGTTATTTAATAAAAAGAGATTATTGCTTTGAGACAGTTAAATTAGTTTATTTACATTTACAATAAAAAATCAGGGCTAGACTAATTGGGCAAATCTGAATGGTAAATCTGGCAGGTAAATCTGAATGGGCAATGTTATGGAGCGTTAGTACCGTTTAAAGTTGATGAATGGGTGATGCCATACGTAGGCGATCCAGGATGCTGCTTGCTGCCTTCGGAGATTTGCGGTCAGCTCCCTCCGCTGCTGACATGTGCTGAACGGCAGGCTGGAGCGACGAATCAGGCCTCCAGTCCCGCGGTTTTTCAGCGACGTCCCGTCCAAGGGCGGTTGCCAGCCAGCCGACTATGTTGATGACGGCCAAGGTGGGCGATCTTCGGCCGCATCTCTGCGAGCACCTCTGGCTCCAGGTGTAGTCGGAAGGTCTTGTTGTCTGCGTCTGCAGATGCTGGATGTAGTTTTGATCCAGCAGAAATAATGGACTCCCATGTTACTCCGCTACTGATCCAGGTTTCTATGATTGTCCTGATGGTCTTCCATGATGGATGCCGCTGATGGGCGCGGATTTATCAGTTTTCACATGTTGCTAAATTATGGCGAACTATGACAATTTGATTACGTCGAGCCGCCACAGGGACGGTGGCCGTGGTCACCTGTGGCTGCTCAAAGAATGAAGAGTTCTCTTTTTCAAATCTCCTGATTTGAATTTGTCCAGGATCAGCAACTGTTGCATTAAAAATATTGCAGGGCTCGCAATATTACCAATGCCCAAATGTCAATAAGCAAGCACTAGAGGTGCCACACACCGAAACCATATATAAAGTGTGTGTAAGAGGGTGCACACACCTTGTTACAGAAATTTTTATGTAACAGAAGTTCTGGAAAGGAAAAATGTATGAGAGTTGGTGAATCCGCGAGTCAGATTGTCCGGGTTTGACGGACATATGAATCCATCCCTCCAACTGCGGTGCAAGGAGATGAGTCGGCTGAAGAGGTCAAAAGGCCTTCGTCAACCTTCCTCTCTCTCGATCTGGCACGCAATGGAGCAGGTGGGCAGACGCATTCGCCGCCAAGACCAAGACAAACCTCACCCTATGAAACAGAGCGCCTTTAATAAGACATCAAACGTAGTGAACCACTTGCGATGACTTATGGCAGAGATGTTGGTTGTCCAATAAATGGTTCCCAGGGCGGTCTCCCACATTGAAATTTAATGTGGCATTTACTTTTACATTAGCTCCACTTAGGAGGCCCCGAGGAAAATAATTTTTCTCAGGGCCTATACCTCTGTGGGGGATTTTTTTTAAGTTAGGGAAGGATAGAAAGTTCTGAAAAGGAAAAAAGTATGAGGACCGTGCAGGAAACTGAGGATCAGATTGTGCAGGATTGACGGACAAATGAAATCATCCCTCCAACTGCGGTGCAAAGAGATGAGTCATCTGAATAGGTCAACCAGTCCCTCTCGATTCGGAAACGCCACACAGCAGGTGGGAAGATGCATCCGCCGCGAAGACCCGAACAAATCTCACCTCATGAACCCGGGCACTCTTTCTAAGTCACCAAATGTAGCGACAACTTGGGACGACATATTATGGCAGAGGTGTTGGTTATCCAATAAATGGTTTCCAGGGCGGCATCCCACATTGAAATTTAATGGCCTTTAATGTTTGGATAACATAATGTTAAGTTTACCAAAAATCTTGTAATTTATATAAGTTTATTATTTGAATGTGAAAACATTTTTAAAAGGTCATTCAAAGTCATTCGTCAGTAAACATGGTGGCGGTTCCAATAGTCTTCTTTAGCCAGTCCTTCATCTTGAAGATGTGTGTGAAAGCCGTGTAGGTGTCGGATCGGCAGGAAGTTCTGTCATCATTGAAGGGCCCGATGCTCGCCACGCCGCGAAGATACCAGCGGGTGTGGCCACCCGAGTGCAGGGCAGGGAAGACCAAGCCCCCACCACCGTCTCCGTGGCAAAGGGATCTGCCTGAGGAAAAACAAACATAAAACATTAATTAGTAATTTAAATAAGCTATTTTTTACGCGAATACCAGCACAAGAGACGTAACTGTAGGAAGTTCTAACATAGTGAAATCGATTACTTTACAGTTTTACAGTATCGGATCTTATATCGAAATCCCGAGCAAGGTTTCACTGTTGATAGATGAACTGATATTGACAGGGAATAAATGAGAAATCGATATACGCTTGCAACACTGAAGGTATTTTCAATGAATTGACATTCCGAAAAGTCAAACCTAAAACACTTAATAAATTTGCAATATGATGAATTAAAATTCTAACCTAAATATGCATTGGCAGTCCGCTTTTACTTTTTGACACTAAACGGGAGTTAATTAGTGGATGATGTCTTTAGGTCATTTTTCAACAATTTTTGTTTCTCAAAGATCAAACGGAATACATTGATCGGGTCTCAGATGAATTATTTCTATCGCGTCTAAGACTTCTTTCAATGCTAAGAACTCCGTTCTTGAATAAGCCAGTAATTTCGTATAACGATCGACATTTTTCAAAAACATGTATAAATTATCAGTTAACTGAAACTTATCTGATACTGTGGAGGCTGAGCAAATTTTATCAATTGGAATATCTCTTACCAAAATTTTTAACGAACCATAGATTTTTTTCTTCTAAATAATGGCGTACAGAGCAACGGGCCAATAGGGCCCCTTTCTCTTTTATCGTGAATTTATAATAATAGTTATTGAAAAAATTGTTTATTTGTTTTTTTCGTTGTTTGTTTTTGGGGTGTTATGCCGTGTTGCCGTGTCAGGGCAGATCCGGCAGATGATGGACACTGCAACGCTGTCCGAAAAATTGGCTAAAGAAGGACGTAGCGCAACACGGCATAACACCCCAAAAACAAATAACGAAAATACTTTTGGCCGTGAAAATCTTAAAACGTATTAGTTTATTTGGTTGTTTGTTAAAAAATATTGCAAGGGGTCATGGCTGCAATATGGGGAGGAAGATCTTTACGGAGGATTTGTTAAGATTTGTTTATATGTGGTACATATGTTTTCATTGTATTGGGCGAGGCAGTTCATGGACGCATTTTCATGGCTGGGTATTCCCGCAATAAAATTTTTCCACGAGACTTAAGAAGTGTTTTAATAATAATTTTAATACTTCACACCAAGTGAAGTATTCCCTCATGTTGTAGAAGATTCAGAAGAAATTTCTGAGATTTCTTTACCTGGGGGAGTATATATATATTTATATTTTTTAAATAATCGGAGACGGTTTACATATATGTATATATCGTTCCCGTGAGCACTTAGGCCACAGACCCATTGTACTATCTCCCATTTTACCTCATTCCTTTTGACAGTAACCCAGTCCCTTTTATAAAGTTTACCAGAATTGTCATTGGAAATGAAGCTATATCTTCTGGTTCGACAATGTGTTTTCCCAGGTCTCATTTACCCTCTTCATACCTCCTTGGTTTTCTGAAGGCCCCACGACGGTAGAGGGCTTCATCTCTCCTCTCCACTCCTTAGTTCCCCGAAGGCTCCACGACGGAGAGTCTACCTCCCCTTGGTTCCTTTAAGGCCCCACAAGGGAAGAGCCCACTCCACCACGGTTCCCTGAGGGCCACAGGAGGGAAGAGAACTTCAACTCTCCTCCTTAGTTCCTTATAGGCCCCACAGAGGAAGAGTTCACCAAGATGGCTTCATTTCTCCTCTTCACTCCTACGTGGTTCCTCGAAGGCACCACATGAATCCACTTAAATCCTCCTTGGTTCCACAAAGGCCCCGCGCTGGAAGGGTGTCCTTCCCCTTAGTTCCTTGAGGGCCCCACAAGGGAAGAGGTCATAGAGGTGGCCTCAGCTCACCTCTCCTCGGTTTCTCCTCTTGGTTCCTCCTACGGCCCCAGGAAGGAAATCCACAGAGGTGGCCTCAGCACTCCTAGGTTCCCAAAAGGCTCCTAGTTTTCGAATGGTCCATTTTTTTTGTCCCATAAGTTAAAAGAGAATGTCCAGTCCACTCCAGCAGAGCCCTGAGTACTGGAATGAGGTCTAAATACTCCTTGATGCGACCTTGTTTCTCGGGGCACCGTTCATGATGCTGTTCCCCAGGACATTCATCCCTGAGCACGGTAGCTCACACCTTGGCTAGGCATGGCTATTGCAGGTATGAGTTTGCACTCCCTGAGCGATGGGTTCGCCACACTCCCTACGCTATCGGGGGAGTATTGCTACTACTACCTGTTGCTCTACCCTACCGACTTTCTTTTGGGCATGCTCGGTATGAACCGTCTACGGGTCAGAAGGGATGTGCTCAATGTGATCCATTTTCAGACTGATTCGTGGATGGTTCGAAATCTCGGCTATCGTGGAGAGCATTAGTTTCTATGTTCCCGATAGTTATCTCCTTCACCGACAGCGTATACTGTTTTATCTCCCGGTTTGCAGAACTAACTTGCCAGTCGGGAGAGCAGTCCTATTGTTAAATACTTTGAATACGATATGTTTAACATCAATGAAGCAAAATTTAGACGATAAGCTTTATTGCTGTTAGTCTGATTGTGATTCATTGACGTTTAAATTGCTTAAATATGCTTGAATCTTAATATTTTCTCTCTTAAACGCTTTGAAATTTTAATTTTGTAATGTTTTTATAACGAATAAATTGAATTGAATTGAAATTGAATTTTTGAATACGGGGATTTCAGAATATTTATGGTGTTAGGATACCCTTATCCATTTGGGGTCACCCAAGGCTATGCGTATGGCTTTATTCTGGAACGTTCGAAGATTTTTAAATGAGACTCTGAAGCATGGGCCCAGATGGGGCATGCATAAGTTAATTTTGGCCTTATAGATGCTTCATAAATTAGGAGTAGGTATATTTTTAGTTTACATTTATTTTTTATTTCTTTTGCATAACATGGGGTAAAAGGCTGCAAGGATTTTATTTGCTGAAGCTAGGGTTTCATTTTGGTGGTTTTTCCAAGTTAATCTACTGTCTAGGGTTACTCCGAGATATTTAATGCTTTTTTCCACGGTAAGTTTTCTCCGAACAAGTGAATATTAGGTGGCCTTTTAGGGTATCTACGTGAGAAAACGCAGGTGGCGTTTTTGGAGAAATTTATACTAATTCACCATTGTTTAAAGAAAGTTTCTAGTTCGGATGCGAGGGACTGAACTTGACGGGTAGCTTTATTTACGCTTACCGAGTTTGACGTGACGTCAGTATTGTCTGCAAAGTTTCCTATTTTAGTACGATGGTCTTGAGGATGGGGGCGAGGAATGTCGCTTAAATAAATTTTAAAGAGAGCTGGTGAGAGAATGGAATCTTGATAGACACCGGCTCTTATCAATCTCACTTCTTTCTAGTTTAATTTTAAATTTACAGTTTTCAATAAAATTTGATAGAGTTGGGTCATTGAGAGTGGAATACCTAGGAAGTTCTTTTTATAAATGAGACCTTTGAGCCATATTTGGTCAAATGCTTTGCAGACATCTATGGAGAGGACTACTGTGTGTTGGCGATAATTAAAACCGTTAGTTATTTCTCCGACTATCCTGACCATAGATGACGGATTTAGTAATATCGTTTGGATAAATAGTTTTATCGATCGTCCATGCTAAACCTCTTGGTGGGAACCATTTCCCATTCAGGCAGTAGCTTTGTCCACAATCTGTTGCATTAGGGGGCAAACATTTTGTGACACTCTCCCGTTAATATGCGATAAAAGATTATTCCCAATTATCTATTAAATTTGCCCATTGGGCCAAAGTACTATAGTCGAGCTGACGTCAACTGTGTGCGACTGTTGAATCTGGAAAACTCCAGATTCGACGTAATGTGGGTACGCGTCAATCTTGCCAGTACGGTAAGATTCTACGCGTGTTTATACCGCTCACCGAACCTGAGCGAATCAGACACGTCCGAGCTCTTCAAACACTTAAGCGACACTATTGATGACCTCTTGCCCCGCTACCCTACGGCAGAGTTTGTGGTCCTGGGGGACTTCAATGTTCATAACGAACCTTGGTTGAAGTTCTCAGGATCAACAGACTCGGCTGGACGCCAAGCGGAATCCTTTGCCCTTTGCTACGGATTGGAGCAAATGGTTCAGGAGCCTACAAGGGTTCCTGATGTCCAGACTCACCGTTCTAATCTGTTAGACCTATTTTTAACTACTGTGCCACACGGTTACAGGATTGAAGTCACAGCGCCTTTAGGATCGTCCGACCACTGCCTGGTGACGACATCAATCCCTGTAAACTTCAGACCACCAAACGAGAGGCTGAAGAGAAAAGTGTGGCACTATAGGTCAGCAGATTGGTTCGGTCTGCGGGCACATTTCAATGCTTTTCCGTGGTCAGCTGTCTGTTTTCGGACTTCGGATCCCTCAAGATGTGCCCAGGAAATTGGTGAAGTCATCACATCCGCGATGGATGGCTTCATCAAATCTACTGTTAAGGAAACTGGTGTAGGCTCAAAGCCGTGGTTCAGTCGACAATGCGCTGAAGCAGTGCGACGAAAAAACGCGGCTTACCGAGCCTACAACACATCTAGAACATCCGAAGACAGAACAGCTTACAACAAAATGGCAAAGGAAACCAAGAGAATCATAAATAGGTAAAAATTCGAGCACGACCAGCAGATCAGCAGAAAGCTGACTGCATGCCCGCATGGCAGCAGGCAATTCTGGTCACTTGCGGGCTCAATAGGTCGCAATTTCTGCAAATCCAGTCTGCCACCTCTTACCAGACCTGACGGCTCACTAGCAAACACCGCCACCGAAAAGGCTAACTTACTAGGTAAAATGTTTGCGGATAACTCAACCCTCGATGACCAAGGTGCTGTCCCGACGTCGGTTCCTCACTGCGGTTTTCATATGAAAAAGCTGAGGATCCGGCATCGGGAAGTACTCCATGTTTTACGAGGGCTTGATGTTAATAAAGCTAGTGGGCCCGACGGAATACCTGCCCTGGTATTGCAGAGGTGCGCTGCAGAATTAGCTCCAATTTTGACGAAGCTTTTTAAACTGTCCCTGAAGACTGGCTCTGTGCCCTCTGGTTGGAAAAAAGCGGTTATCCATCCTATTCCAAAGAAGGGTGACCGCTCCAACCCGGCCAACTACCGCCCCATAGCGATCACATCAGTTCTGTCTAAGGTGATGGAACGTGTGATCAACGACAAACTGCTCACATACCTCGAGAAGAACAAAATTATCAACGACCGTCAATACGGATTCCGGCGGAACCGCTCGTGCGGTGATTTCTCGCGTATGTGACGCATGTTTGGGGGCGATGCCTGGAACGTTTCGGTGAGACCCAAACGGTTGCACTGGACATCTCCAAGGCCTTTGACCGGGTTTGGCACCGAGGACTTGTCAACAAACTGCTTTCTTACGGACTTCCCGCATCCTTGTGTACGTGGATTGCCGACTTCTTGAGGGGGAGGTCGATTCAGACGGTAGTCGATGGTTTCACCTCTTCCTCACACTCGATAAATGCTGGCGTCCCGCAGGGATCGGTTCTGTCTCCAACTTTGTTTTTGTTGCACATCAACGACCTTTTGTCATGTGCACCAATTCACTGTTATGCGGATGACAGTACAGTTCATGATAGCTTTTTGTTTGACAAGCCCCCAAAGGGCTCACAAACTCCAACAGCTCGTAGGGCTTTGAAGCAAAGAATGGACGGCTACCTCGAAAGTGTTTTCTCTTGGGGTAAAAATAATCTCGTTGAATTTAATGTTTCAAAGACCCAATCTTGTCTGATTACGTCCAAAAGGGATCGAAATGAAAATCTAGTCTCTTTCAACGGAAGCAATCTTCCGAACAGGCCCTCCATTGATATGCTTGGTGTAACCCTAAGTGACCAGCTCAGGTATGGGGGCTCCATTGAAGCCAGAGTAAAGCTAGCCTCCCAAAAACTGGGCGTACTGTACAGGGCCCGCAGATACTTTAATAGTACACAACTGCTAACCTTGTACAAATCACAAGTACGCCCCACGGTTGAATTTGGCAGCCATCTCTGGTCTGGAGCTCCAAAATACCTGAAAAATACCCTCGACTCTGTGCAGAAACGGGCGGTCCGTTTGATAGATTCTCCCATCTTAACAGACGGATTGCAATCTTTAGAGCACAGGCGTCGGGTGGGAATGCTATCCTTGTTCTACCGGTATTACAATGGAAGATGCTCCGAGGAACTAGCATCATTGGTCCCTTCGGCACCGGTGCATAGTCGGGAAACACGCCAAACGCGTGCCCAACATTTGTACACGGTTGACATTTGTCACATGAGAACGGGTCGTTTCTTCGACTCGTTCTTGTGTTCAACAGCTCGGCTGTGGAATGATTTGCCGGCCTCTGTGTTTCCTCCTTCCTACAACATGGGTCTCTTCAAGACCAATGTTCATTCCTTCCTCTCCTCAAAAAGACCCTCCACACAGCATCCCAGATGACATAGGCCCTGAGGGAAATTATTTTCCTCAGGGCCTCCTGTGTGGAGTTAATGTAAAAAAAAAAAAAAAAAAGTTACCGAAACATATCGCACACCTAGATAAAGGTTAGCACAACTCAAAATTCCTATTTTTTCAGGAACAGCAAAAAACGTTTTACTCGATTTCTATTTGACCGATTAAAAATATTGTTAGATGATGTTGTATGTTATTTTATTAGGATATTTATTTGCTCAATTACTTACCATCAAATCTACGAATCAAGTGTTTATTAATTAATTTTGTGTTATTTTAGTATTCATGACTAAATCATTGTTTAATAATTTTATCAACTCAAATTGATTCCATATTAGTGATAAATTTTGAATTAATGCACTCTTATTCTCTATATTTTGTTCTATAATCTTCAAAGAAAGAGTAGTGTATCTAAATTATGTTTTGAATATTTTGTATAATATAAGCATAAAATAAAACATTTTATTGTCACAAGACATCTTTATTTAATATTAAGGTAACAAACAAATGAAGACAATAAAAAAAACAGCCCTTGTTTAGGAAATGGCTTGAAAAATAAAATGAACACTTACATTATTTTATTTAGAAAACTATTAAACTTTGAATAATAAAATATTAGAGTAACAAACAAATGAAGACAATAAAAAAACACAGCCCTTGTTTAGGAAATGGCTTGAAAAATAAAATGAACACTTACATTATTTTATTTAGAAAACTATTAAACTTTGAATAATAAAATATTCGGGATGTTGGGATGATATAAAGTTGATGACGAAGCAATCGATAAACGTTCATTTTCACGTAGATCTTTGTAATCTCGGTATAGATCAGCAAGTGATTTTTCACTTGGGATGAGTTCTCTCGTTGTTTATGCACGAAGGTAATGAGATTCTATTCTGGGGATAGACTTGATGAAAGCTACGACACTTTCTTTTATTTCATTATCTATGGTTGAATGCTGTCCGTGCTTACCCCTTAGATCACCTTCTATGAAACCGCCTTCTTTTCTTTTCAAATGAGCTGTTCTAATGAAGTGGTCGCTTAAGTTTAGGGTAGCTTTAAAAAAAGTCTTGCAGACTCTAATACGAATGTCTTCAAAGAAAAATGCAGAATTAAGTTACCTATAATTTTGGGTACTGCTGTATCTGTATTTACGCTTAATTTCTTGAGTGTGCCTTACGATGAACTCTCTTTGCATTTGAAGATCGCCTAATACCCAAAATCTATCGAACAAGGTTTTGCGTAATGTTTCACCTATTTTAGTTTTGCATTTCAATTTGCACTTATCTTGGCATGGAGGCTTGACCGCTCTTTCAGGGATGCTCTTATTTTTTGAACTCAAATAAGCCTTCCCGGTATTTCGCCGAGATTTCTTAATATTTGAGGACCAACCGGCAGGGTTTTTTATCCTTTTCGTACCCCTTTGAAGGCTTTCAGGATCAGCAGACTGCTCTATGATCGGTTGAGAGGTGGAATCTTATAATCGCTGTTAACCTGTGAAGTACAGTGTGGTGTTTTTACCTGGGTGCTGGTTGATGGTGATGCTACCGTTGTTAGGTTTTTTCGTAACTCCATAGTGTCATTTTTCGAGATTTCTTTCATCACCTTGGTGCTCGTGGAGGGTACTGTTGAGTTCTCTTGAAACTCCATCTCCATAAAACTGCTCTCAAGCTCATTTGAGATAGCCTCCATCGCCTGCTGTATAAGTAATAGCCCACGGCCCTTCATGATCTGTAGGAAAATGCGAAGTACTTAGTTAAAATTCACGAATACTATACTAACTCAAAAAATGTTTATAAATCGCAGTGTTTCAAAGAATTAAAAGTTATTAAAATCAATTTAAGAACTACAAGGACCACTCTAAATATGCCTCTTTCTAAATAAACAATAGAGTTTATTGCTTTAGAATTAAAGCCAATTTTAATTTAACCAACAACATCCGAGCAACTCAAATGTTGTAAAAAATTTCACCAACACTAAACTATTATGAATTAGTAAAATAAAATGACTTAATTTTATAAACAATACCGGAATAAATGGAATTAATTTTTAGAACGCCCAAAAAATAAGACAATTTCAATCACAAATACCAAATCAACTCACGCTTTATGACTGCTGTTAATCACGAATACAAAACTAAGTCGAAATAATCCAGTCTCCGTGCGTATTGGCACTACCTTCCCCCACGGCTGGTAGATCGTAACTGGTGATGGGTTACTGTTGTTGCGGGAGGGTTTCGTGGAGCAACTCAGAAAGACTGACTTAAGCGCCCTCTACATTGTTATTAATGGAGATTTTTACACGGGGGTCTTTGTTGCTTGTGTAGTTTTCGACGCTGATTCCGAAAATCGCAATAACTCGATTTTAGATTATTTCGAGTTGTGCTAACTTTTATCTAGGTGTGCGATATGCCAAAGTATACCGATATTTTATTTTTCAGATTTAGGTTGCGAAACTTATATAAAAATTTTAATTTTCACTCTCAAACTTACAAAAAATTACAGTTAAACTTTAAGCGATACTGAAAGTGACCAAAAAGATACTGAGGGAAGCGCCTATATTGTCATCTATCAGTTTCGACTGAAACCACAATACTCTCTAAAACGGTTGACAATGTGGCGAGAAATTCAAAGTCTTTCCAATTTGGGTTAATGTTATCCTCGAAGGCTAAAGTAACCTGCATCATGATTTCTTTGGTTAATGGAAGATTATTGCTTTAATTATTTTACGTGGAATTAGATGGATTAACGAAACTAAAGTATATATTAAAATGTTGGTGCATGCTGCCGGGTAACGAACCCGCAAGTTACTTAACTGCCGTGAAAGATGTCACGACGTCACATCCCTTTGCATAGCTTTCGGGCTATATTATCAAATTACAAAGTTTAACAATATGTTAAAAATATTGTAAAATGTTATTTACCATCGAGATGTCCAGCGCACATCTTATCCGTGGTGAGGTACTTGCTGAACTTATACTTGGTCATCTCTATGCGGCACTTCTCATTGTCAATAACTGGTAGATCCAGGGTCTTCAGTTCCTCTGATGGATTTCCGGTCTCTGTCCTTCCCCAGCCAGCTACCTGCCAGGAGTTAACCGTGATATTATTACGTTAACCGTGATATTATCACGCTTTGATGCTACTTTATAAGCCATTAACTTTTTTCGAAAGAATTTCGAAATTCTCTTTCGAAAATGACTTTTTTATAAATTTTGGTGTTCTACAAATATTTTAGTGAACAACCTCAAGCCAAGGAAGAGCCAAATTTATATTTTTTCGATTACCTCAATAAAAATACTCAGTTTTTACCACTTTTATTATTTATAAAAACCAACATGTTTCGTGAGCAACGCTCACTTCTTCTCTCATCCTGAAGAAGTGAGCGTTGCTCACGAAACATATTGGTTTAGTAAACAATAAAAGTGGTAAAAAGTATTATATTAATTTGAGTTAATTTTATTATAAAAATGGTTACAAAATGGTGTCCTGGGGCACTTCACCGATATAATAATACTGACTTTATCACGGAACCTTGATCTCGGGGTTACGAATTTATCAAGGCTATCGAAACTAACGGGGGGGTTTTTTTTACATTAACCTTACATAGACGACCCTGATTAAAATAATTTACCTTAAGGCCTGTGTCATCTTGGGGATGCTGTGAGGAGAGTATTTTAAAGGAAAAATGGAGAGGATGTTCTGAGAAGGATACGGGTATGAGGAGTGGGTTAGAATCTGGGGTTCAGTGGGAGACTGCAAGACTATGAATCTAAAAAGTTCTGCTGGAGAGGCCAAATGATCTCCCTTAACCGGTCTCTGATAAATCGGTTACGGAAGATCATGTGTAATTTTATTCTTAAACACCACGCAAATAAAAAAAAAATTACCTTGCCAATATTTCCAGGTTTTGTTTGAACGACGTCAAACATCTCACTGAGAATATCGTAGCAAACAGCCCGTACAGAGTTTGCCAGCTTAAAGGGAGTCGCCAACTGCAGCAGGGATAGGTCATGTTGGTGGTTGTGCTCATCCCCTGTATAGTCCGGGGGCAGATAGATTCTGGTCACCTGCGCATTGTAAATAATATCAATGGAATTTCATATTTTAACATTTGACAATTTAAAAAAATATTTTCCATCCAAAATTCAGAAATTTTACTAACTTCTGATTTCTGGGTGAGTTTTGTGTTTTCAGGCAAATCATTGTCCCAGGACCTGAGGAACGTCCCGGCGACCACATTGTAATACCTGGCGTCTATCTGTTCCAGCCTAAACGGGTCAAAGAAGCAATGCGCGGCTGAAAAGATAAACATTTTCTGTAATTATAAAACGCCATCGTCACTAGCAACTAGACTGACGTGGAAAAAGAAAAAAGTTTGGAGGACTGGATATGGCGGGAAATCTGCAAACCAAAGTTGAAATGAAATGTAAATATTATTGAATAACACTTACCACTAATAACAATATTAGCACTTATAATAGAACCTCCGCAAATCTGTTCGATGGTATTTGTTGTTTCGTCCAACTGGAAGATCCCCACGTGCCAAGGGAAGGTGTCTTTTTTACCTCTGAGACCATTTACAATTAGTTCTACACCGAAAGGTTCTTCTAAACCGCAATCTGCAAAAAACTTTTTTTCTTAAAGTCCACATTTTTTTTTGATAGGGAGGTACTTTAAAATATCATTTAAGTACAGTTTTTATCGTGTGGATTTATTTATTTATTTATATCTATATATTACAGATTACACCTTATTGTTAACATTTTTACATATTAATATTACATTACATTATGTTAGGTGTAAGGCAGGTTTGAGGAGGTAAAACTGTTGATATTTTAAATGTTTACATAAGTTTTTTATAATAATACATAAGTCATCGTTTTTCGTGTTTTAGCATGATATGTATATAAGGTGATATTTTGCTTATAACATAATATGAAAAATGAAATACATGTACACAAAACTCCATATCGAAGTAATTCTAACATAGGAGACCTTTTTGGCTTTAACTTAATTTAAATCTGAAAGTATGTATCTCTATATGTTTATGTATGAACTGTTTGTCTCTTACAAATAAATAAATAAACCATGTAAAACATTTAGAAGCGACTTGCAACGCGGCATTAATGCATTAAGATGACAATATACCCTAAAATATATTCAGAATCTTAACGACGTAAGTAAAGAAACCGTGTATACAAATTTAGACTCGCGACCCGTGTATTAGACGGACCTACTGTCGAACTTGCCCTATCGAAGAAAAGAAGAAGAAAGACGAATAATGTGGGAATCTTAATAACGTAAGTGAAGAAAGCGTGTAAACAAATATGCGCCCGCATCACGGCGTATTGGACGGACGTACGGTCGAATTCACCTCAGCAGGCCTGGAGATTTGTCCATTCCGCCGCGTTCACTTAATTAATTCTGAAGAACGTGTTACTGTGAACGTATAACGTATTGTTTTTATTAATCTTAAATACAAAGAACTTACATCCCCAGTGTTCTGTTGGAATAAAAAAGTTATTATAGTTACGAATTTGCCGGAAATGATTAAAATGTGAGTTTTGAGTAAACAAAAATTATTAGGATTATGTTCCTCTTATAAATAGTCTTTTCCAGTCTTTCCTTAAAAGGGCCGATTCTATAGTACAGTTTATATGATGTTAACTTTAAAATTTATTTTTATGGTTTCGTTTTGCATCGGAGTAAAAATCCATCGCGAAGTAAAAAGGTTTTTCGGCATTTCAAGGAAGATAAATAAAAAAAAACACTCCACCTGTTTCACAATATGGAATAGGTTTATCCCAATGCCCGCCTTGACTGCAAGTCAGTTCTTCAAAATCTTTACTGTTACTGTGCCCGGATTTGCAAGTGGAAGTAATCACGGACCCATAAGGCAGTCCCGTTTGGGGACATTCCATCTTGATTCCTGATTTATAGCACCTGAAGTTGACAGTGAGTGATGGGACCAGACGACATCTTTCTGAAAAAAAAGACTTTTTAAAACAAGTAACGGGTTTATTATTTTTTTTAGGTTTATTAGATTCTTATATGCCATGAAGTGGGAATCATTTTTTTTTAAATAAATTTTTAAAAATTATTTATTACCCAAGAATAACATTACAATGTAAACAATATACCTACATATACATATACATATATATTATTTATTTTTTTGGTAGGTTGCAGGAATTTAATCTAATTTTGATATCTTAATCTTGGAAGATAAAAAATATATTTTTAATTTAAATAGATAAATGGAATTAAAGAAAATATAAAGAAATGAAAAAAAGATATGAGATAAATAGATGAAAATAGTTAAGAAGAAAAGAGAAAAAATACAGGCGTTGAGTGTGTTGTTTGATCAAGTCATCTACACGCAGTATGCAATACCCTTGTTTACTATCCACGTATGAATTTTGCATTTTAGATTTTTTGTCACTAGAATATCTTTTATATCTTTTTCAATTAAATTAAAACATTTTGGAGCTAAATTGTGATAATGCCTTTGTCCAAATGTAGTATTTGTCTCCGGAGTCATGTGTCGATGTTTATGTCTTGTGTCATTGTGTTGTGCAGTGGTTTAGTTTGTCTTTTTGGTAATGTATAGATATAATCATGATGTACAGTTGGTGTATTTTCAATACAGCAAAGTCTTTAAATAACTGTATTGTCGAGAATCTGAAAAAAGGTTTTTAGTAATAACTTTAATTAAGGCCTAAATTAAAATAATTAATGTTATTAGTAGTTTTAAATTATTAAATTTAAAACTACTGTTCGTAGATTTACTGAAGGTAGATTTACGAAGTCTCTAGGTGTCAGGAGCTCCCCAGATCAAAACTAGCGTTTAGTCTGGAAAGACTTTTGTCCTCAAGTATTATTATAATATTAGAATACGACAATAAACAGTCATTGCTTTGTTAAATCGTCCAATCAAGCATCTAATAGTTTATACGGAAAATAAATACTGGAGAATACAGGTCCCAGTACTAATAATATGAAGTTATTCTCTGGAGATAATAAAAAAGATATTTCAGTGATCTTTAATATCGTCCATTAATATAAATAACCTGTTGACAAATAGTCGAACAAATAATTTATTAAAAATATAAATAACGGTCCCTTAAGTTTTTCGAATAAAGTTGGTTGTTCATTTTCATTTACAAAATTTATAAAACGGAGATTAAAAACTTACTCCTACAAACTGGCGGCTGACTGTCCCATTTGCCTTCCTCGCAAACGGCACGGACACTCAGTCTGGAAGGGTCATAGTTGTTGTCACAATAGTAGGTGATTAAGGTGAACTCATCCACCGTGGCCCCAGGCAACAAGTTCCTGCTAGGGCCCGACACATTGAACTTGCCGTGGGCTGGGTAACTTGGCAAGGTGCAGTTAAAGCTGAGGAAGAACAATAACACACATTTTCAAAAAAGGCTACATTTTACATTCGGCGTCATCATCGCATTTCTGTTGTTGGTGATATAATATATTCGTTATCAATGGCTTTATCAACAATTGTTGAGCAAAGTAGTTGAAGACCAAAACGTGGAATGCTTTAGATTCCACAGAACCTGTACAAAGTGAATCATGTAAACAAAAACGCGATTTAAATAACTTGAGTAGATTAAAACGTCAATATTTTAAAATTGTTTTGGCTATGCCATGAGATTTGAAATAATGATGTTCTATATCCGAGATAAATGCTGAAATCAACGGTATTTTTGTTGGCCTAATTAGTGATTGGGGAATAATATTATATTGACCCGATCCCCCTCCTAAACGGATATATCTTTGGTAAGTACGCTCTGCTGGATGGGAGTAAAAGAGTTTTTTTTAAATTTAAAATGAAACAATAACTTTGTTAAAACACCACTTTTATAAAAGTGGTGTTTACAAAGTTAGTGTTTTATTTTAAACTAGCTGACCCGGAGAACTTCGTACCCCCTCAGAATCAATAACTGTTGTGTTAATTTATTAAACGAATTAAATTCAATATTTCTATTTTTGAGACTGATATTTCATGGTGGAATTCCATTATAATATATTATAATAAAACAAATATAAAACTTTAATCCACTTAATTTAGTAGATTAAAGTTTTATATTTGTTTTATTATAATATAGAATTAAATTCAGTTTTTTTATTAAGTTAAAAATTACACAATGAAGCAATTATCGATCCGCAACTGTCCGTGTTTTGTATCAGAAATGACCTTGTGTACGAATTTATATTTTTGTGATTTTCTTACTTTTCCTCTTACTTAGGGGCCATCCATAAATTACGTCACACTAATTTCATTATTTTTTTTACCCCCCCCCCCCGTCCCTGTTACACTTCGTCACATTTATGAGACCCTTCCCCCCTGAGTGTGACATCTAAAAATAATCAAAACAGCAGTTCAATTTTTTTACATGTGA